>ML661325.1:9167110-9408640 GCA_007570785.1 Antilocapra americana
TATATATATATATATCTTTTTTTTCCCATTTTCAATATTCTAGAATAGAGATCATGTAGGGTCAGTGCTTGCATGACTGGGAATCTTTTATTCCTGCCAAACAGTTTATGAAGCTTAGGATACTGTTTAATTTCTTTGGGCAAATAGATACGTACTGATTTTGGTCTGGAAATACAGATGGTTCTTTATTTGGTGTTCCTGATAGTGACAGTTAGTGGCCTCCTCTGGTCTTAGTACAAAGCCCAGCTCATCTCCATGTATGTATCATGGAACTTTCTGAAATTGCCACAACATGCTCTGTTGCTCTCTTCCCTGACTCTGAACTCCAAAGGTACTGTGCCTCCTATGTAGAAATTGTTGTTTAGTTGCTCGGTTGTGTCCAACTCTTTGCAACTCCATGGACTGCAGCATGCCAGGCTCCTCTGTCCTCCACTACCTACTAGAGTTTACTCAAATTCATGTCCATTGAGTTGGTCATGAGGTGGTTAGTTGGTCATTTCTAACCATCTCATCCTCTGCCATTTCCTTCTCCTCCTGCCTTCTACCTTTCCCAGCATCAGGGTCTTTTGCAGTGAGTTGGCTCTTTGCATCAGGTGGCCAAATTATCGGAGCTTCAGCTTCAGCAGGAGTCCTTTCAATGAATATTCCAGGTTGATTTCCTTTAGGATTGACTGGCTTGATCTCCTTTCTGTGCAAGGGACTCTCAAGAGTCTTTTCCAGCACCACAATTCAAAAGCATCAGTTTGGTGCTCAGCCTTCTTTATGGTCCAACTCTCATGTCTTGAGTACATGACTACTGGAAAATCCGTAGCTTTGACTATATGGACTTTGTCAGCAAAGTGACGTCTCTGCTTTTTAATATGCTATCTAGGTTTGTCATAGCTTTCTTTCCAAGGAGCAAGCATCTGTTAATTTCACAGCTGCTATAGAAATTAGCCTTCTATTTTACTTCTGGTTCTATTTTCAGACAATGGTCATGGAAAGATTCAGGGATCCTTGAGAACAAGCATTATTGTTCCCCACACACCTAGATGGATGCTAAAGGGTACTCCACACATGCTTGGTAAACAAGTACAAGTTTTCATACATGGTATTATACAGTTTACACAATCTAAAGTACTGCAAACCAGAGTATGTTTCCCTCTGGTTCTCATTTCCACTTGCCAGAAGACTAATTTTCTTATATATAGACCAAACTCTTGGCAGCCGTTTGGAATCCAGAAAAAACTATTGTCTTGGGTGCTTCCCGCTGCTCTCTGCTTTCCTTCAGTTCACCAAAGCTTCTGAACCAGAACTTTCGTAGAAACAGCCAAAATCTTCAAGGAACCTTGAACTCCACTCCAGGAACCTCAGAGGTGGGCAGCATCAACAGAGCTTCCGTTTCACCAAAGATGGGCCATCTGTTCATGGAACTGTTCTCGGATTGTTGCCGCATCCCCTCAATTTCTCTTTTTCCTCTCTTTTTCAAGGAAAAAGAGTAAACTACATGGTCTATTTATATCACGATCCTTGTGTTGTTTTCAGTATGGCTTTTTCAGTAGAAGGAGGGATTTGGTTTTATTCACTGTAACAAATGCTAGTAAACTCCAGTGCCATTCATGTGACTCCACTCACATCTCCTCTGAAAGCTAAGTTGCGTCTGACTCTCTGCAACCCAATGGACTGTTGCCCGCCAGGCTCCTTTGTCCACGGGATTCTCCAGGCAAGAATACTGGAATGGGTTGCCGTCTCTTTCTCCAGGGGATCTTCCTGACCCAGGGATCAAACCTGAGTCTCCTGCATTGGTAGGCAGATTCTTTACCACTGAGCCACCATATCTGGACATTTTTAAGACTTGACCAGGGAGCCCCAGCACCCCAAAGTTTACTTTGTTCTTGTTCTCTGACTTGTAAACTGGGAAGTCCCAAACTGGGATGTGGAGACGAATTAGACTAGTAGTGTGTTTAAGTTCTTAACTCTTTTATTTATTATGACCTCTGCTTTTCAAAAAAAATTGGTTTGTATAAACTCCCTCTGTATTAAATATAATAACCTACTATGTCAAATTTATCACATTTTGGATGAGTTCTTTATTGGTCTCTTGACTTTACTTGTGGCACTAATGGAAACTTTTCATTTTTATGTAGTCCTTCTATGTTAATATTTATTCTGGCTGGGTGTTTTGTTTCATTGAATTGCCTTTTTCTGTGTTGATACCATGTTTAATGTTAGTGAGTTAAGTGGTGATTTTTACATTTTGGGGGGGGGGGGTATAACTGATCTAACTTTTCAGGAAAAGCAATTTGCCAATACAGGTCAAGAGCCTGAAAGTTGTTCTTACTTTTTGAACTGGTATTTCCCTACCTAGGGACCTATGCTAAGGAAATAGTAAAAAATGTAAAATGTTTATGTATTAAGATGTTCATATTAGTGCATTAGTATTGTTTATAATAGTGAAAAATTGGATCTAATGCCTGGAAATTAGGGCTTTTAGTAGGTTACTAGGTAGCCATCAAAAGTTTAATACCAAGACAATTTTAAGACCCAAGAAATGCTTATGATATAACTGGTGATGTGCTAGTAAAGCTTTAACCATAGGCCATCAGAAAAAATAAAAACAAAATAGCTCTGCTTTGTAGTGTCTGCCAATTTCCATGGTGTAAATATTCCCACTGTGGCTGACTTCATGCTACCAATGTGATGTCACTGAATTCAGAGTTGGAAAGAGATGTACCTTGGCTCTTGTGAACAAGTGAGAGCCAGCTCCAGATATTACGTTACTCAACAAAAATAGAATGCAAAGGGTGTATATGGTATGATCTCAACCACATAAGTAATCTATTTAAAACAGAGGCTGGAAAAAGAGAAATTACCTTTGGGAGCAGTATTACGAGGAATCCTTTCTGCCCTGCATCTTATTATTTCTCTGCACTTTATAGAATTTTGATACAGAGCCTAAAGGATTATTACAATCAGAAAAAAGCAACTGGTGCCTGTCCTGCTTCCCTCCTTCTCCAGCCATTCCTCATTATGGAGCTTGGCTTCTTTGGCCATGCCACTGACTTCAGTGACAGTACTACACTGGGGCCTTTGCAGGGGTCAATCTTAAAGACTTGTTTGATTTTTCCCAAGCCCTTTCTTTGCTTCAGAATCTCCTCTCCCTATGTCTGTCTCCTTTATCATCCTCCACCAAGGAGGTGCTTTGGTGGTCCAGCAGGCAGAGGGATGAGAAGCATGCATTGGTAACCCGCCAACACAGCTGATGTTTCTGCCGCATGTGACAAAATGCGCCTCCTGTTGTCACACAAAGTGGATGGGAAACCCTTAGTCTGGAAGGAGGGACTCATCCCACCTCATTGTCAGATGGGGAGCACGAGGTCAAGAGATTGATTTAAGGGCCCATAGTGAGCTAGTGGCTGGGAGCCCAGGTCTTCTGACTTCAGACTGCTGCAGTGTTCAATGAAGCAATGCTGAAGGCAATGATCGACGTAAAACTCCCTAGGTTAGGCACTGCCCAGAGAAGGTGGTCTCTTCATATCCCTTCGCTCTGCATATCCATTGCTGCTACTGGGTACTCTGCCTCTGTTTGCAGGGCAGTGAGGCTGTTCTGTGAAAATGAAAGTGTTAAGTCATTCAGTCGTGTCTGCCTCTTTGTGACCCACCAGGCTCCTCTGTCCATGGGATATCCCAGGCAAGAATACTGAAGTGGGTAGCCATTCTCTTCCCTAGGAGAACTTTCCAACCCAGAGATTGAACCCAGGTCTCCTGCACTGCAGGGAGTTTCTTCACTGCCCGGGCCACCTGGGAAGCCTGAGGCTGTGTTGGGTAGACTGCAAATCTTTCTGTTCTCCAGCAAGCAGCCCCTTCCCCCTTCCTTTGCTTTCACAAGTGCCTTTTTGGCTGTGGTCAGCTATGCCCAGAGAAGAGGACTTGGCAGATGCTTGGGGGCATTTTAAAAACCTGAACTTCCCGAGCTTCATTCCAATAAGCAGCAACTCTTGAGGAAGTTTGTTAGCGGTACAAGTAGGCACAAGGGTGTATATGTAAATATTCCTACCTGGGGCACATCCGAAGTGTAGGTTTAGCAGTCTTTCCCTGGGGGCAATATCGGCATCATGAAGTGGGCCCTCCATGAAGTCTTTTCTGCTTTAGAATTCTGAAATACAGTGTCCTTGCTTAATTTTTCCACCCATTTTCTTAGGGCATGGCACCCCTCCCTGGCTCCGCATTGCAGAGAAGCAGACACTAGTTAGTCCTTGTTAGTGCACTTGTCCTGGCTTGCCCTGATGTTTCTTCCTGCTCAGCTGCATTATCCTCTAATCCATCATCAAACAGACCACTTCACTCTCAGCAGCCCCGGAGTCACTCTATCTGCATCTGTGTCCCTCGCCCCGAGCCCTGCTGCCATCACAGGTTGCCTGGTTACTATGGGAGCCTCCATCCTCGGTCATTCTGCATCCATTCCATCTCCCTTTCAGGCTATTCTACCCATGAAAAGTAGCCAGGGTTGTCTTTTCACAGCTCCCTCAGGTTCATGTCACTCTGACTACTACTTGTTTCTCTTAGGACAAGACCCAATCCCTCTCCATGGCAAAGTGCCCGCAAGCAGCTGCCCTCCACTCCATCCCACACTCACCTTGGCTTTCTGGGCTCTGGCCGCTGTTTCAGTCCCTTGACTGTGCTGCGCTCTCTTCTGCATGGCATGTTTGGTGCATGCTGCAGCTCTTAATGCTGCCACCCACATACTCGATAAAGCCCATCTCCCCTCTTCTCCAGCTCAAGCAACCCTTCATCAGGAAACCTTTGCTGCTCTCACTCTCTCCCCCTACCTCTTCACTGCCCAGGTCCTTTATCACACACTTTCAGAAAATCATGCATCTTTTCTCGAGAACACTTTTCTTAATTTGTGGTTGCACATTCACTGATTAAATCCATGTCTTGTCTCAACTAGGGGGACCATGATAGCAGCAGCCACATCTTTCACTGTTCATGAGTGTATCCCCAGCATCTACTACAGTGCTTGCTCACTGCTCACTAAATACCCTTTAAATGAATGCCTGAATGAATGAGGTATGACTTCACCTGTGAACTCCTCCAGATAGGCTACCCACTCCAGTACTGGGCTTCCCAGGTGGCTCAGATGGTAAAGAATCTGCCTGCAATGCAGGAGACCTGGGTTCAATCCTAGGTAAGGAAGATCCCCTGGAGGAGGGCATAGCAACCCACTCCAGTATTCTTGCCTGGAGAATCCCCATGGACAGAGGAGTCTGGTGGGCTATAGTCCATGGGATCACAAAGAGCTGGACACAACTGAGTGACCAAGCACAGCACAAGAACCCTTCCAGACCATCCCTCCCACCTCTCTGCTCACTTAGTACCTGCTCACTTAGTACCTCTTTGTATCCGTCCGTCAGTTTCCCCATCTCTAAAATGGGATTAATTACACATCACAAGGTTGAACTATGATGATGGGTCTAGACACACCACAACGGCTACCACAGTGTGAATACTCAAAAAGCACTTGTTTTCTTGATGATCATGCTTGTTTCATTTAATCACAAGCCCTTTAAATGTACAGGATTCACATCATTTGCCTCAATAGTCCCCTCATGGGGAGGTGCTTGCACACAGCAGTGGGTCTCCCGAATGCTTGGATATGTTTGAACAATAGGACCGAAACATTAGCTTACATGGTCGCTGGCTGCATTTCCATGACTAACCCCTTAATTACCTCATCTTCCCATGAACCATCTTTTCTGATCACATAACTCATGGCAGTTTCTGGCTAATACATTTTTGATCAACTGATTGCTCTACACTTCCATGCCCGTTATGTAGCCCCTGAAGCTCCCCTCAGCACTGGAAGGCAGCCTAGCTCATTTGAACAAATTGCTTAACATGTTAAATTAGATTCAACTATCCTTAGGAAGAAAAATTAAAAAGAAAAAAAAAAAAGATGAGTATCAACTGTCCTCATAGCCACCATCTTCCAAAACTGCCTTATTTTACCACTGACAGCTCCCAAGGCATGTTAGCTTGGTGACTGTGCAGGAGGTTCAAGTAATTTTCAGCATCACCAGCCAGCACTCCCTGAGAATGTAATAACGGCTTGGCACCAAGCTCACAGCATTATAGAAACGTTGCTGACCCAAAGATACTGCATGCTGCGGTTGGGGTAATTCATTCACTGACTGTTAACATCATTATTTCATCTAGTCATGCTTCTCTCTTTCACCTGGCCCTATCCACTGCGTACCTGTTGAAATCCTGTTTATCCTGTAAAGCCTGACTCACATATCCCTTTCCTCCCAGAAGCTTCTCCATGCTTTCATAAAAAACTAATCTGTTCTTTAACTGCGCTAACTCATTGTCTTGAACACGTTTCTCACACTCAGCACTGTGTTTCTTCATTAAATGTTTCTCTCCCTTTTGAAGTGTGAGATACTTAAAGGAGGGAAAGAATTGTGTCCCCAGCACCTAACAGGGTGCTTCATCAGCAGTAACTGCTCATTGAATGCTTCTGGACTGAACTGATAAATTCATTCAGCCAACAAATATTTATCACACCTACTATGTGCAGGGTGCTAAGAATAGCTCCCAGACCCTGCCCTCTAGGTGTTTGGGGTTATTTTGGAAAATGACATACACATATATAAAACACAGTGTCATCAGCGGCATCACAGAGGTGGGTGTGAAATACTATGAGAGTCCCTGTGGGTGGGGATGGCTACCATATGCATAATGGATAAACGATAACCATGAGGCAGTTGTCAGCACTTAGACGTAAAGCCACTAATAACTTAGAGGAGGGCAAAATTACTGTGACCGGGATGATCAAAGCAGGGTTGGGCCTAATTCTTCGAAATTTGGGATATGATTTGATTCATGTAAGCAGCAGTTTCTTTCATCATGATCAGGTTAAGATATACAACATTTATCCACAGTAAAGAGGATGAATGCAGACCTAGGAGTGTGTGAAGCCTGGGACAGCTGACGGCCAGCTGGTCTTGATCTACGACTAGGGTCCTATCAGAGCTCACCTTCTGAAGCCCACCTGGCTGAGTTTTAGAGCTTGGACACTAAGAAATACATAATTACAAGTAAAAGAGTTCATTCTAGATGTGAGCTTTGAGTTGGAGCCGAGTTTGGCAAGTTCCCACAGGGTGGGATGTCATGTACCCCACTGGGCACCAGGCCAGGTGAAGACCCCCTGCCCTTGGGCATGGCTGCAGGGCCACAGCAACAAGGGGAGCGGTTTAAGGCCTGGTCTCACACTGGGTAGCTGGTTATGTTGGCCTTGGGCAGCCGGTGGCGGCTGGTACACAGTCCATGACTAGGCCGAGGACTCTTGGTAGGAATCTGGCCCTGAGGTGGTTGGTGAGCTTGGGAAGTGGAGTCTGGTGGCCTCTGGGAGGTTCTGAGTACCCTCTCTGGGCAGACTACCATGCACAGAGGACAGAAGCCCACAGGACACCTCCCACCTCATGCCTGGCAGACGCATACATTCACAGAAGCGCCCCCACAAAAGGATGGGGTTACAGTGACCTGAAGCAGCGTCACATAAAAATCGAGGTGGGAGATCAGAAGGGGTGGCTCCAGAGTCTGCCAACCCGACAGCATGGCAGAGCCACGTGTGAGTTGCAGATGGTCCGGGGGCATCTTCAGCTGCAGATCTGGGTGAGAGGAAGGCACAGAAGCCTGTTGCTGGACCCCTTTCCTCCAGTCCGGGTCATATTTGTATTCCTCCTGACCTTGATAATGCATCACCATTTTGTAGAAGAAAGTGAGTGGGGAAGATGACCCGGTCCTGTTCCTCCAAGACCTAATACAGAGCCACTTCATTCGCCCTGTCTGTGTGTCCTTTCTCCTCTGCTCCAGTCTGGCCCTTGGTAGGGCAACCATGTGCCCATCTTCCCTGAAAGCTGCCAAGGAGCGAGCTCCAACAGTCAGGGAGCGGAGCTACACAGGGAAGACAATTGAGCTTCAGTCCAGCCGTTTTTATGATCCCTTTTCACCTTTCATTTAATGCCCTACTTTGTTACAAGAAGCCTCATTGTGTGCTTGCATGGGCACTTCTGGGCTCCTCTTCTGTACGTGGAAGAGACCTCGGCCTCCCCCAGTGCCTGGACTGTGCCCTCAATGGGCTGGGTGCCGGGGCACCGGGCAGCATTGAAGGAGCACCGTGGGGCACAAAGGAGCATCAGCTGCCATCTCTTCTGTGAAGCATTTACTGCCTGTTACTTTTCTATCCTCATAGCATCCTCTGGAAGATAGTATTAGCATCATGTTACGGACATGAAAGCAGAAAGGTCAAGAAATAAAGTGAGTTGCTGCGGTTTCCTCTTTGCTGGGATCAGCTAGCTTGCTTCAAGGAAGATATCAAAAATACATCTTTGTGAATAAACCCATGTGTGGACCTGAAATGGATCCACAAGTTGGTAGAAAGAAAGGTGGTTTCAGGGAGAAGGCATTCTGGCTTTTTGTCTGTTTCTTTTTCTTAGGGATGCTCATGCTCTTTGCCCACCTGCCCCTGTCTCCCCTCGAGCTGACTGGTCAGCCCTCTCTACTCTCCCTGTCTGTACCAGATGGGCCAGAGCAGTGGTTGAGCCCTTGTTCCCTTCTCCAACTGGGCAGAACTCAGCTGCTCAGATAGCTCATTGGCTTTGAAAACAGTGATTTTCATAATTGAAATTTCATTGTTGTAAAAGTGCATTTTATATATAGTCTTAAGTATGTGTGTGTGTGTGTGTGTGTGTGTGTGTGTGTGTGTATGTTATGAGGTAAATATGTGCATGCTTGCTAAGTTGCTTCAGTCATTTCCAACTCTTTGTGACCCTATGGACTGCAGCCCACCAGGCTCCTCTGTCCATAGGGCTCTCCAGGCAAGAACACTGGAGTGGGTTGTCCTCCTCCAGGAGATCTTCCTGACCTAGGGATCAAACCCACATCTCTTACATCTTCTGCATTGGCAGTCAGGTTCATTACCACTAGCACCACTACATACAAAAATACACAGCTTATAAACACACAGACACATATATAAACATATACATTTGTTTTAGAAACATGTAACTGAAGAATATTTAATCAAACAATATTATATTCAAAGTACTCTGACATTTTCCACTCTTTTCTTTCTTTATCCTATTAGAAAAAGTACTGCTCATTATCCTCCAAAATCAATTTCATAATCCACTAGGGAAGAGAAACCTTCACTTTAAAAGGCACAGTTCCAGAAGCTGAAGGGCCTCAGAGCTCAGTCCTGGCCCCTCTTCTGTTCTCTTTCTCACATTCATCTTTGGTGAACTTCTCCAGGTTCATGATACTGATGATACCCAAATTCACACTGAATCCTGGACCTCCTCCCACTCCCTCAGCCTCACACAGGTCAATGGCCTCTCTGACCTCTGCACTGGGATGCTCAATGGTATCTCAAACCAAACTCCTGGTCCCATTCCAGGTCCAGGCTTCTTGTAGCCCATCCTGTCTCATGAAATTGCCACTCCATTCTACAGACACACAGGCTCAAGCACTTAGTGTCATCCCTGATACTACTCGATTTCCAAGCCACTTGTAGACTCTTAGCCTCAAATATGTCTAGAAATGAACAACTCCCACCACCTCTCTGGTTTCACCGCCATCTCCTCTCTCCTGGATCATTGTAATATCCTCTTAACAGATCTCTTGTTTTCATTTCAGCCAAGTCATCTTTTAAAAATATATCAGGTCACATCACCTCTCTGCTCAAAAGCCTCCAGCAAATCCCTGCCTTATGCAGCATGAAACCAAAGCCTACCCACAGCCTTCGGGGTTCTCCAGGCTGGATCTGGCGGCTCTCTCAGCCCTCAGGCCTTGCTCTCCCTTTCCCCTTTCTCTGCTCTCACTCTCTGCCTGCCACGCCCCTCACACTTCTCACTCAAGGTCTTGGCTCTTGCTGTTCCCACTGCCTGCACCTTTTCTTTGCCTGTTATCCATGTGGCTCTCTATGATTGTCAGGATTCTGAAAACAAAACCAGGAGGATATTTACAGGTAGAGAAAGAGACGCATTACAAGGAATTGGCTCCCATGTTTATAGAGGATGATGAGCCCTAAGAACCTCAGCCCAGCAAGAGAGCTGATGGTGTAGGGAGCCTACAGGCTCAGGACCCAGGAAGAGCTGAGGTTTCAGTTCAAGTCGGAAGGTAGAAGAAAAAAAAAAAGTGATGTCCCAGCTTGAAGATTTCCAGGTGGGGGGTTTTGTCTTTATTGGAGAAAGGATCAGCCTTTTGTTCTATTCAGACCTTCAACTGATCGGATGAGGCCCACCCACGTGAGGGGAGCAATCTGCTTTACGCGATCTACTAACTTCATTATTAAACTCATCCAAAAATCACTCTCAGAAAAATAACCAGGATAAAACGTGACCAACTCTCTGGGCACCTCATGCCCTAGTCATCGACTCCTTCCTCCACCTTTAGGTTTCTGTTCAAATATCGCTTTATAAAACCTTCTATAGCCATTGATATAAAATAATGCTCTTGTCCTTTCTCATGGTCCTTTAAATACCCTTACCCTGTTTTCTCTTTGTCCAAAGCACTTATTACTAAACTGACTTATGCATTTATTCCTTGTGATTGCAAATTGCATTATAAACTCAAATTATAAACTCAGTGAGGGTAGGGACCTTGTTTTCTTTCCAGTGCCTAGAACAACGCCAGGCATTTAATTACTTCTTAACAACTTATTGGCAAGAGACATATTAATACATCTCTGTTACTCAAATGTTATTGACCAGAGACATTTCAGTGTTCCCTTACATACCTATTGCTGGTCATAGGCATTGGTTCCTGCAAAAAATCCTCTGGTCAATAATGTGTTAAGTAACATTTTTTGAATTAAAGAGTGCTTCTTTAGATAGCCAACAGCCAATGAAGAAGTCATTCTTGGGCTTGGTACTTGCCCTGGGCCAGCCAGTAGCCACCTCTAACAAAGAACACTTCTTTTGTTTCCTGACTGGGGGCAGTGGAAGGACTGAGTCCGTTAGAAGGGACCTCTGAGCATGCCAAGCTCACATATGTTGAGTTGCATATATCACAAACCTCATATTTTTCTTCGTTGGTGTGGACTGCCAGTGTTTTTGTCTTTATGAAGTCCCATGAAAAATAAAAGTTACAGAGCCATAAAAAACTTGAAGATGTTCTGCACCTTCAGAGAAGAAAAGGACTGATTCCAGCTTGTGGAACAGAGAATTTTGGTAGAGAGAGGGTATCTTAGCTGAGCCCTGATAGTAGGAACCAGGACTGGAGATGAGGCTGAGAAGGAAGGGCAAGTCAGCTTGAGGAACAAGCATACACACAGATAAAGGGATGGGAAATTACATCTTTAGGCACAAAAAGAGTGAGCAGTTTCACCTTGCATCTTATTAGTACCAGCTAAAGCCAGACCATTTTCCTGGGTGAAAGATCACTGACAAATGCAGGTGAGATATAATATAAGCCCTCGGGTTTCATTTTCCCGTGCAGTAGTTAAATGGCCTGCATTACCTAGATCATCACTTTTCCTCTCCCCTGGGGGCTCTGCATCAGTGCAGCAAAAGCTTAGACATCCCCTAGCTGTCCTGCTTAGGACATCTTTGATATTCAACAGGTACAGGTGAGATTTCAGTAACTCCAAGAAGTGATGGGAATTTGTACTTGCAAAATGCTTGTCTCCACTTTTGGAGTGTTTAATTAGTTGATTCTCACATATGCTACTGTGCAAGGGCACCTGGATAGTCCTCGTGACAGTAGTAGCTTTTTAATTTTTTTTTTTTTTTACAGATCAGGAGCAGGAGGCAGGGTGGAGAGAGGGTAAGTATCTGACTGAACAATTTGAAGCTTGTCAGAGCCACGATTTTCTTCTCAGTGTTCAATAATCTCAGAGCTTCTCCTGATTTATTCAGACTTGCCAAAGAACTGTATTCTTTTCTAATCACCTCTTTTAAAAAATCAACAACATTTAATCATTTTAAGGACCTCTTGGAAGAAAGAAGAAAGATGGGAAGATGTTCTTAACTCCTGAGACTCTTTCTTTTTCTTTTTATGTTTTTCATTCTGTCTCTGTTTCCGTGTCTGTCCCTTTGTCTGTCTTCTCATTTCTGTTGTCTTTGTCCATTTAGTCTCTTTGAGAGGCAATAGAGCCTACTGCACAGGAAAGAACAAGACAGGTTTGAATCTGTGCATCACCAGCAAGCTGCTTAACCTCTCTGAACCTTGTTTTTTCTGGACATAGAATGCGAAGTTGCCCCAGGCCGGAGGAGGCAGGGTGGTGTGACAGAAAGCTGGCATTTCTAGGTTCTTACAGGGGCCCTGTCATGTACCGACTCAGTGACCCCGAGCAGGTTCTTAACTCACCCTCTCTCCCCACTCCCCACCCCCCACTGCATATCAAGTGTCTCACTGGACAGAACAAGGACCGTATGAGGCTATGGGGAGGAAAAGAAGAGGCAATGACTTAGCAGGGAGAAGGCAGCTTTGAGCTCAGGAAGCCTGAGGTTTGACTCCCACCAGATATTAGCTGCGTGGTCTTGGATAAGTAACTTATTAATAATAGTCAATAATCACTGTGTATGTATCATGTGCCAGGTATTACTCTAAATTTTACTTGGATTATCTCAATGAGTCTCCCTAATCTGATAAGGAGAGGGTGATACTATTTTCTCTATTTTGTTTACAAGAGAATGGAGGCTCTAAGAGGCTCAGGCCATTGCTCAATGTCAAGGGCTAGGACCTGGTGGGTCAGGGAAGCAAGTCCAGCTCTTTACCAGTGGGCTATCATGACTCCAAGGCTTCACCTAGGCATTGCCAGTCCACAAGTAGAATTGTTTATATGATAAGTACTTAGCAGTACTTATTTCATGAGGCTTTGACCAGAAGTAAATGAGATGCTATTTATAAAAGACATCACAGTTTCTCATATAATATAAGCCTATAATAAATGTCAGTACATATGTATATATAGCCCTGCTTATTTATTTTTTGGACCGTGATGGAGTAAACCATATACATTGCATATATATGAATAAGTAGGAGTGACCTTTCACGCACTCTCCAAGTCACTGTCGTGACGACAATCTCTGATGCTCCTTCTAGCTCTGGAGTCAGACCTTCTATGATTCATTTTCCCCAGGCTTTCTCAGCTCCAGCAAAAGTTCCCCAGGCCACTTTACGCAGTGATGACAAATGGTTCCAGGGCTCTTTGACTTCTGTACTAATTAAATGTGAGAAAACGGAGAGTTCCATGAAGACACACCCCTGTGGTTTCTTTTTAAACCCTGTGCTTCCACCTCAACTTGCAGCTGCACCACTCACCACAGCCTGCAGTAGAACAGCGTTCTATTCATTCTGCACTGTGAGTCACACATCAGTTACCAAGGCTGCATCTCATGTTCCCAAAAGAAAAGATGCCCCTTGAGAAGCAAGGAGAAGGATGAGTCAAAGGGCCCTGAGTCATCGGTGCACAGGTTGTACACGCAATGCCAACCATTACCCACTTTGTCCTTCACTCACCGATCATTTATTAAGGCCCCTTTCAGTACTAGGCACACACACACACACAAAAGTCCAGTAAGTATTTCTTGCTGTCCTGGAGGAGAAGGGAAAGGATTTCCTATCCCTTGCTTGCTTGCACTGGCTGGGCACTGATCTAGGAGTCATCACTTAATCCTTACAATGATCCCCTTGAGATAGGCATCGTAATTCCCATTTGGAAGATAAGGGGATTGAGGTTGAAATCATTCAAGGGATTCATCCAGGGATCATAAAGCTGGGAAGTGGTAAGATTAGGACTTCGGTTCTGCCACCATTTTACCACGCCTCTGCTGAGAGAAGTTCATGTCCAATGGGAGAGATAAACCCAGATGATCACTTCTATGGAATAATAAGGTTGTGGAAGTTTGGTCTTGCAGGATGTGTGAATCTTGCAGTAAGCGTTCCTAGCAGGTATCATGAGATTCGCCACTCCCAGCCTTAGAGAGGGCATGGTGGATCGGGTTCCCTGCTTACTAGGTGTTACCTCAGTTCCTCTGTGTCCATCTCTTCAGTCCAGCTGCAGAGGAAACCATGGTGTTCAGGAGGCTGGAACCACCTTGAAGGCTGCCACAATTGCTGGCAAAAAAAGGGAGGAAGCTGTGCAGCCCTGGCATGGCTGGTATATTATAGAAGAAGCTTCCAGGCTTCCAAAAGCATAAAGCTCGCCATTTCATTTCTTTGCTTCAAACCCTGGAGTAACTCCCCAGGCATAGGAAAGGGACCAAGTCCTGAGCTGAGCTGTGAGGCTCCTCTGTGAGGCCCCAGCCTAGCTCTGCCTCATCCTTTACCACTTCACCGCTTGCTCCCAACAACTCCAGCCACACCACACCCTTCTTCTTCCATTCAGGACTTTTTGCCTTTGCTCAACTAAGGTTTTTTTTTTTTTTAACCACCACGGCTTAACTCGAAAGTCTACTTTGCCATGAGAACATCTCCGATATTTACAGGTGCAATGAGTCACTCCCCCGCCTCCTCTGCTTTCTCCTAGCACTTTGCCCAAGCTTCTGAAACAGCACAAAGCACAACTTGCCATGGACGATGCCTAGCTGTGAACACATATTCCTGATGGAGACTTGGTCATCTTGACTTCCTCCTCAGGCCCCAGCCTAGAGCCTTCCTCTCAGTGTACCTAGTATGGGCTTGTGAAATCAACCAGGAAATGGTGATGTGAACGCGGCTGGTCTTAGTGTCCACGTGGTCGTTTGCCTGTGTGCCTTCAGAATTGCTCCCCACCATCCCACTCTGCTCTGAATTAGGGAGCTCTGATTTTTGCAAACCGTACTTTCCAGGTACTTTTGCAATTCACATTTCCCAGGTTCTGAGATCATATCATACGGGCATCAGGAAAACTAGATGTCAATTCTGGCTGCCACTAAGCAGTTTGAGATAATTTACATAGTTTCTTTGAGCTTTAGATGATGACTCGTTAATGAAATGATGATGCTAAATTGATACTCTGTAAGAACTTGAGCATCCTTCCATCATTTACCCATGCACTTATCTATGTCTTTACCCATCCATTCACATAGTCATGAAACACGCATAGACCTCCTCCCTCTTCCAGGCAATGGGGACATAGAGGCAGGTACGGCATGATTTCTACACTCAGGAAGCTCAAACTGGAGCAACAGAAGTACTTTTAGAAAGAGAGAGATGGGAGCAGACATGACCTTTAGGAAATATGAGGGCCAGTCTACTGCAGGGGCCAATGGGAGCCAATTTGATGGCAGAATAAAAGCAGTGGATAAAAACCAGAGGAAGTCTGATTGCATCTCCAGAAGACAGGGCGGATTTTCCCACAATTAGGGGAGCTGCACACTGACTTTATAAAGCAGTGATATCCTGTCAACAAACGGATCCAAGAAGGAGCCTTAGCAGGCCACAGGGGAACGCCCTCCTGCTCTGGGAAGATGGACTAGATGGATTTTTAATTCCCGAGATACTATGATTCTGAAAGTCCAGACTTCCAGACTCCAAACTAGTGGCTTGAAACTCTTTTGAAGCAAGCAGCATGTGTTTACCTTTTAAAAAGCCTTTGTGGAATCCCAACTTATCAAACCAGGAAAACTGAAGTGACTCTGCAGGGCCCGACTCTCCTGATCCTCCCCGAGGTCCTAGGAGGACAGGTTGAACGCAGCTCTAGAGAACTCGGCTCCTGCACTGAGCAGATCTGAGCTGTAAGGCCCTGTTGGTCCAGCGCCTCATGCTTCCTCTCTCCAGGCCCTGCACCCTCCATATCTGGGCCCTCTCCCCTCTCTGACCTTGGCCTTCAGAGGTGTGTGGCACCGAGTGGATACGGCCCTGACTCTGGGCCTGGCTCTGACTTCACTCTTGTGTTGGGCCTTCAGTCAGCAACTGACTTTCATCTCCATGTTCCTGGCTCCTAGTCTCCACCTGAAGTCCCTGTCAAGGGGCACTTCTGCCTTCTCCTCATCTTCTCCCTCACCATTTGCCCTTTATTCTTGCCCCGAGCACCTCCATCTTGGGGCGGTAACTCACATTTCCTGAGGACGCCCTCTGAGCCAGCAGCGATGCCTGTGTTTGATACTCACTTCAAAACTGTGAGTCAGGCTTTAGCATCTGTACCCACATCACAAATGGGGACACGAAGCCCTCTAGAGAGCAAGTCACTTGACCATGTTCACTCAGCTGACAAGATGCTGGGCTGACCTCATCACCTGCTTCTGTCTTGTCTTGGAGCCCATGTCCAGTCCACACCTCAGGGAAACCTGTCTCTCCTGGGTCTGGGTCCTGCCTTGCTCTTTTTGGTTATCCTTGCAAGTACCAGGACAGCCCACTGCTTGAAGACAAATTTCCTTCCTGGTTTCTGAGTCTCGGCAGCCTCTGAATTCTGCTTTGTCTTAAACTGTTTACAGACTCGCAGATTTATTAAGCCATCACTATGTACTTAGCATGGATTTCAACACTTTATATGCATTAACATATTTAATCCCTTCAACATGCATTATGAAGTAGGCATACTTGTTATATTCAAGTTACAGATGAGAAAACGGAGGCCCAGTAAGGGTGAATAACACAGTCACAAAACTATTAAATGGTAAAGCCAATACAAACCTGGGTATCTGGCTCCAGATCATGAATTCTTAATAAATAAACCCTGTATGTAGTATTTTGACTGGCCAACTATGTCCTCCTTACCAGCAGCTGAGATGGTTAGACTCAATGGAATAAGGATTTAATGAAACTTAGTGACTACCCCTCCCTAGAGGTGTCAGAATGTTAACTTTTCTGCATGGATACTTTGTCATGAGACCAGGTTTTTATTCAAGCTAATAAATTAGTAATGAGAGCTGTGTCTGCATGTGTTTCTTGGTAGGACACCTTTTCCATTTCCATCCAGCTGCATCAGAATATCTCATTTTGCTTCAATAAATGGTTGAAGTTCTGGGCTGACAAACAGACTTCATCTCTTGTTCCAAATTTGGTCGATTTATTGTGGCTGCTTGGAACTGTGAATTGGGAAAGATTCTGCAGTCTCCTTTGGTCTCAGTAGGAAAGAGAGTCGTGATCTATTAATAATGTCTGCCATGAGAACGGCAAGGGAGGTGAAAGTGATACATATGAGTTGTTTACCTGATATCCATGGACTGATTTCCTAGCCAGGCTCTTATCTGTTTTGCCTCAATCAGTGAAATGGGCAGAACTATCCTCACACTAAGATGTGACCTGTGCTTTGCCAGGATCTCCATCTACTTCCTCTTTGAACAGCCTCAATATAGAACATGTAACCGTATATGGGGAGGGGAAGTTGGGGAGAGGGGCTTACAGCAAGTGTTGTTTGAGTATGTTTTGTCTTGGCATTCCATCATTATTCAAATAGAGTACAGAAGCTTCATTCATAGCTTGGGGAATCAGAAGAGAAGATCTGTTTCAGCTGAGTTCTTGAGCACAGGGCTCTGAAATCTTTCCCAAAGGCAGTTGCTGTACATCTTACCTTGCTGAAAGTCACGGCAATATAAACAGCAGCTCCGGGGTTCTGAGCTCAGTTTCCTCCCTCACTGCTCTCGGAACAGGTTCTGGTAGATTGTGAGATCCACAGTGTTTTTCCTGTCTTTTCAGAGCTAATTTTGCCTCATCTTTCAGTGTGTAACTCAGATGACTCTACCTTAAAAAGGCTCTCTTTCAGTGCCCCGTCAGAAGTCTTCCTTAGCGATTCTCTGCTGTACTCTTCTATTTTCTTCATGCCTTGCTTCACTGGCTTGACTTGTTTTTCTCATTGATTTGTTTACTTGTTAAGTGTCTGCCCCTTCATGTTTGCCATGTGAGCCCCATTGTTTTTTTTTTTTTTTTTCTTGTTCATAACTGCGTCACCTACACCTCTGAGAAGTAAAATAAAAACCAAGACTGAGGCTAGAAACTCCACGTGGGGTCCTATCTGGTTGTATGATAGATGTCACTTCAGTGTTCGCTGGTGGTTTGCACCATCTGGCACAGGTAAGACAATTCTCTCTTGAAGCAGCCTGGCTCTCTGAGGTTTTTTCTAGTCCAAGTGCATCTCTACCTTTGACGATCTTTTCCCACGGTACACACCCAAGGTGCCCTTCCAGCTGGCCTCCAGCCTGGGGTTTCCATAAGATCTGTCAGAAGCTAGGGAAATCAGATTTCTGGTAGTTTCTCATCAGAGAGTAATTTGCAGGCTTTTCAGTCACCACCCACCTCCCTCAAGCTTCTTAGACAAAACCCAAGAGTCTCATGCTGGCTGAAAGGGACCAGGTGCCCAGCTTCTTCCAGAGTGGCCTTACTAATGCCCGTCTTTGGCCATATCCCGCCCTCCTCCCCTCCAAAATCACCCTTGGCTCTTCAATGCCCATAGACGAAGGATTCAGATTAAAGCATTCAAGGCCTTTCAACTCTCTCTGTCTCTTCTCTTCACTGAAGTCAAGAGTGGATGTTGGTCTGCTCCCTGTACATGCCCTGGGCACACTCTTTCCTCCTCTGGTTCTTGCCCAGTATCATCTGTGGGCCATCTTCTGGTCTTCCTTATCTTTGGAATGAATGACGCTCCTATGGACCCCCTAGCACTCTGCATTTTTATGTATTGCTGCATGCTGATGCATAACTTTGAAATACATTTTTACATGCTATCCCAAATAATAAGCCTATATAGTAAGATTTTTACCTGTTATGTTAATAACAAACCTGAGGATAAGTACTACCTCTATATTTTTGTAGAGGGGGGAAAGGCTCAGAGCATAAGTGTCTTGCCCAAATCCATGCCACTGTTGCCACGGGAATCAAGATTTGAAGGCCAAATCTCTTATATTTAAATCACAGGTCACACATACAAAAGTCCAAAGGGACCAGGCAGATTATATAAGCACTAAAGCATGTGAGTGAGATAGAACCAGAAGTGAGGGGACCTATGCATCCAGGAAGAAAGCAGGAAACAGCTCAGCTGAAAAGCGTCAGGTGGGCAGGCAGGTCCAGTCTGTGATATGCAGGTTGCACAGAAAGTCTAAATCTGACTTGTGAGTGACATCTTATGAAAGTTTAAATGTTGCCAACTGTCCGAATTAAAAGTATGCATGATTCAAAACATATCTCCTCTGTGAGCCAGATGAGCCCTCAGTCTGCCAGCTGGTGACCTGTGATTTTCATCTCCATGAAGTTACCCTGGAGATGGTACTGTGGATCAAGTGGCTCAGACTTGCAGAACAAGAGACAAGTTCCAATTGCCTTTGTGGCCGAATTATTTAAAGCCACTGATACTGGGCTGATATTGGGACCTTTGAGGTGAGTGGTATGATATTCTTGATTCACATGGGTGCTCTGAAGTTGGGTCAACTTCAAATGATGGCTTTCCTTGTCATTGAAACTGACTGAGAACTCCAGTGATGGTCTGAAATAGGCTTTGCTATGGACAATGCAGATCAATACAAATTATGAGAAGGATCCCTGGTTGGATTGGCTGGCTGTCAAGAAAGATAAAATACCAAAGAATGATTGCAAAAGGGGTCTCTGAATGCCTGGCTCTTTGGAAGTGGAAGGCAATTAACCAAGTTACATACATGGGATGGGGGTAATGCTGAGCCTTAGAAAAAGTAATCAGCTCTGTCTTAATAGAGGCACTGAGAGTCAGCAATGGGAGTGTTGGCCATTGACTTGAGCATTCATTTATTATGACAAAATGAGCCAGTATTAACCTTCAGACCCTAATGTAGGATATCAGCATGTTAATAACAGGCTGTTACATGCTCTTTGTGAATGCTGGGGATGAAAGGTTGCTGTCCTTTCAAATAGAAAGGAAGCAGTGTCTTTTAGATTCATAAGTTATCATGTCTTCACACAGATTGGAAATTGGGGAACAGAGGCAGATGGCAAGAAGTCAGCATGGGCTCATATCTCAGTTCCACTTCTCACTGGCCTTAGAACTTAGGGTGTGTTGCTGAACCCATTTTCAGTCCCAGATTTATCATTGATAAAATAGGGGTGACAACTCTTTACTCTCAGATTGATTGGGAGATGATGATTTTATAAACATTCTTTGCGACAGTACCTGGCACAAACTGGATGTTGTATCTATGTTTATTTCGTGTCTCTTCCCAGTTTCCACAGAACTTTACCTGAGTCACTCTGGGGACTTGCTTGACCTTTTATCTGGATTTTACAGTCTCTTCATTCATGCATTTTCCTCTATTCGCTGGTGATTTCTTTTGGAGCTGAGTTTTCCACTGATTCACCTGTACATCTTTCACAGGGATTGCCCATAGTTAGGTCTTCAATCCGTGTATGTGCTTTGATGGATTAATGACACAGGAATCGCAGATGCTGGTCCTGTCAGCATCTTCCCTGTCAGCCACTGCTCCATATGCTTCAGGATGAGAAGATGAACCTGCTGGTCCTGGGGTACTGATGTTTTCCTAGATCATCACCTGCTCCAAGTACAGACTGATGACCACTCAGCATGGAAGGAAAAGCTATAATTTCTATGACTGAGGGTGTAAAGTAGAACCTAGGGGTCTTCCTTGAATATTTGACTTCTGTGAAGGACCATGGAGGAACAGAGAGACTTATCTAGGCAGAAAATGAGCAAGGGCAGTCTAGGCAAAAGCATCAACCTGGGTAAAGTTATGAAGATGTAAAGATAGAGGTGGTATAGCTAGGAAAAAAAGAGAGTTGGATTTCGTGAATACCTACTATGTGCAGGAGCTTTGTATCTGTTATCACATTTCATCCTTTCACTGGTCTTGCTAAGAAAATACTGTCCTTCCTATTTTAAGGGAGAGGGAAGAAACAGTGATCACGTTTAGTGACTTGTTTGGCTTACATGTGAGAAAGCGGCAGGTCTATGTGATGCTAACTTTCTCACACCTTGGTGCATGGTGAGGGGCAGGGAGGAACGGGCTAAGGGATTGAAACCTGCTGGCAACTCCCTCATACGCTTGCCTCAACTTCCGTCCAAGAGTGAACAGAGGGTGCCTCTTTGAAACTGTATTCTCTTTCAGTTTTGAAAATTTCTTCATGAGTTTGAAAAGCGATCCTCGAATCTCCAGAAAGAAGTAGGACTGGACATATGCAGAGAGAGACTTGTCTTCAGACGCAGGGTTTGCTTCATTTTGCAAGTTGTATAGCCAAATGACTTGAGCTCTCCTTGCACCTGGATTTCAGACGACTTTCTGAGATCCATATTATCTGATCTGGGGTGTTTCTGTGCAAAGTATTTTTATTTTATCAGGTGCCTTTCACTCCAGCGCAGCCCAGGCTAATCGTCCTGGTGATGACTTGGGAAACTGGGTTGGCAGTTTGCAGCGGCGCCAGAGACAGGCGTCTCCACAGGCGGCGTTCGTCCAGGTGCATGGGGGCTCCTGATAGAGTGTCTGGGGATGAATCTGGGAGGCCTCTTTCTGTCTGATGGAATCGTCTTTTCGATGCTGGGGGCCTCTGGGTTCCGACGGGCTGGCAGGCTGAGTTGTCATGTTATCTGTTTCCTAAGTTGAGTGCCAATCCTCAGTTTGACTTTATTAACTGGGTGTGGGCATTTCTTTCAAAAAGGGAATGTAAACAGATGGGTATTTAGCACACCATATAAAGATAAAAGAGGGGCCATGTGTGCAGGAGCTTAGACTTTGAGGGTCACACAATTTGGACTCAGACTCCTTCTCCGCCCGTTACTAGTTGTGTGTCCATAACAGGGAAGCACAAACCTGACCCCACATTGGATTTGTTTCTTTTTCACCTTAACCTTTGTATTCTATTGCTTTTGCTACAAGTTAAGAGTGATGCCTAGGGACTTCCCTGGTGGCCAGTGGTTCACAATCTGCCTTGCAATGCAGGGGATGTGGGTTCGACCCCTGGTAGGGGAGCTGAGATTCCACACACTGTAGTGTAACTAAGCCTGCACACCCTAGAGCCTGTGAATCATGACTACAGAACCTGCACAGCACAAGGCCTGAGCCACTCCATGGGCTCCATGCAACAAAAGACATCATGAGCTGCAGCTAGTCAAAATAAATATATATTAAAAAAAAGAATGTTGCCTATAGGCTAAAATATACAGAGTAGCCCATTCTCAATGCTCTGACCTTTAAAGGTATAACACTTTTCACTTCATATAGAGATAAAAAGTTGCAGAATAGAGAATGATGCTTATCCTGTTGGAGGTTTATGGGAACATGATGACTTGACCTATGTGCACAAATGTAATAACAAAGGATTCCCACAAAAAGAGTCTGCAACCAACAACCACAGCCCCTCCCCATGTAGTATAACTGGGGTAACGACAGTCTGTAGGGACTCTAGTCCACCATCATCTTGGTCTGCTGGCTTTACAAATAAAGCCACTATTCCTTGCCTCTCAATTTATTGGCCTGTTCTGTGGTGAACGGTATGAGCTTGGACTTGGTAATATGACAACAGGGTAAGTATATTAACCACTGCACACCTTAGTCTCCTCAGCTAGAATATGGCAATAATAATAGGGTTTCTCCAATGATTGTTGTGAAAATTATATAAAATTGCATTGTAAAGCTCTAAGTGTACTTCCAGGCATATACCATCCCTACTCTATTGTCCCTGATTGGGAAAGAAGTTAAATAACTTAAGTGATAAGTAATCAAAGTGATGGAATTCCAGTTGAGCTATTTCAAATACTGAAAGATGATGCTGTGAAAGTGCTGCCCTCAATATGACAGCAAATCTGGAAAACTCAGCAGTGGCCACAGGACTGGAAAAGGTCAGTTTTCATTCCAATCCCAAAAAAAGGCAATGCCAAAGAATGCTCAAACTACCGCACAATTGCAGTCATCTCACAAGCTAGTAAAGTGATGCTTAAAGTTCTCCAAGTCAGGCTTCAGCAATACGTGAACCATGAACATCCAGATGTTCAAGCTCGTTTTAGAAAAGGCCAACCAACATCCGATGGATCATTGAAAAAGCAAGAGAGTTCCAGAAAAACATCTATTTCTGTTTTATTGACTATGCCAAAGCCTTTGACTGTGTGGATCACAATAAACTGTGGAAAATTCTGAAAGAGATGGGCATACCAGACTACCTGACCTGCCTCTTGAGAAACCTGTATGTAGGTCAGGAAGCAACAGTTAGAAAAGGACATGGAACAACAGACTGGTTCCAAATAGGAAAAGGAGTACGCCAAGGCTGTATATTGTCACCCTGCTTATTAAACTTATATGCAGAGTACATCATGAGAAATGCTGGGCTGGAGGAAGCATAAGCTGGAATCAAGATTGCCAGGAGAAATACCAATAACCCCAGATATGCAGATGACACCACCCTTATGGCAGAAAGTGAAGAGGCACTAAAGAACCTCTTGATGAAAGTGAAAGAAGAGTGTTGGCTTAAAGCTCAACATTCAGAAGACTAAGATCATGGCATCTGGTCCTATCACTTCATGGCAGACAGATGGGGAGGCAGTGGAAACAGTGATTGACTTTACATTTTGGGGCTCCAAAATCACTGCAGATGGTGACTGCAGCAATGAAATTAAAAGACACTTACTCTTTGGAAGGAAAGTTATGACCAACCTAGATAGCATATTAAAAATTAGCAGAGACATTACTTTGCCAACAAAGGTCCGTCTAGTCAAGGCTATGGTTTTTCCAGTAGTCATGCATGGATGTGAGTGTTGGACTATCAAGAAAGCTGAGCAGTGAAGAATTGACACTTTTGAACTGTTGGATTGGAGAAGACTTTTGAGAGTCCCTTGGACTGCAAGGAGATCCAACCAGTCCATCCTAAAGGAGATCAGTCCTGGGTGTTCATTGAAAGGGCTGGTGTTGAAGCTGAAACGCCAGTACTTTGGCCACCTCATGCGAAGAGTTGACTCATTGGAAAAGACCCTGATGCTGGGAAAGATTGAGGGCAGGAGGAGAAGGGGATGACAGAAGATGAGATGGCTGGATGGCATCATCGACTCGATGCCCATGGGTCTGGGTGGACTCCGGGAGTTGGTGATGGACAAGGAGGCCTGGCGTGCTGCAGTTTATGGGGTCACACAGAGTTGGACACGACTGAGCGGCTGACTGACTGACTGAATCAAAGTGCTATTTTATACTAAAACAAAGACATACTTTGGGTAATAGATATCAAAATTTGCACGGCATTTTAACATTCATAAAAGAAACCTCAAAGAAATTTTAAGCTTCTAGCAGGTGCCTTGAGCTAAGCTTGCAGATCTCTAGAGGGAGAATATTTAGCTATTGTAGAGATTTGGTGGAAAAATTCAAGTACAGATCAGGTCCAGTCTTCCAACCACTGAAAGAAGAGTTTAATCATCAGCCACAGATGCTGTTTACATATTTAAGTGTTCTTTTCCTAGATGGACGCCAAAATTACCTCTGTGAATAGTTATACAATCACTTCCTTAAATCACAGAATTACAGAGAGCTCAAAGAAAGCTTTATGCCTCAGGCACCTCACTCTACCAGTCATTTGCCATAATGGATTCAGGATAGTTCTGAAAGCAGGTTTCCTGCCTGGCAGGAAACCCAATGGCCATCATTTCCACAGGTGGTGATAGTTCAGGTGCAAGGTGGCTCCTGGTAGAACCTTTTTAGGGGCTAAACCTAGGGCTATAGACAGGGAATCTGTGGCAATCTTGATGAACACATTGGATTTTCCATATGATTTATAATGAGATTTTGAGATATTACAGAGTAGGAAGCCATCAGAGGACCTCTTGGTCACAGAGTGTTTAATAGACTGGCTAAATGTGGAGATATTTTGGAGCTTGAAGCCTTGGCTGGCCAGTCACTCAATCCTTCTGAACCTCAGGTAGGTTCTGAACCTCAACCTACCTCCTCTACAAGGTAGCCATCATATTAGTAGCTACCTTGTCTGACTGTGGTGAGGATGAAACAAGAGAAGCACGGAAAGTTCTTCGCATGGAGCTTGGTCCAGGATAAGCTCTCCACAAAAGATAACTCACACCTCCCATCACTACAGCTACTGCGAACCAAGCCTTACAAACATACATGACTGACTGTGACCCTCCATATCTGTAACACACAGTCTATGTTCCTTTCATGATCTGTGTTGCTTTCTCCCTGGAATCAGCAGGATTTTTATCCCTGTCATATCTCTGCTAAGTCACCTTGAGCACAGTGACCTCAGACAATTTATGGTTGTGTCCTTCTAGCATTCATCTCAGGCTTATCCCTTGGTTCAGATCCTCAGATAAACCTCTTTTGCTACCTACCTCCCCCACCCTCCCCCAAAAAGAACCCTTTGCAGTGATGTTTCCTTTCTATGGTCACTAGTTTTCTTAGTTGGAGCCTATAGACGTAACATGCGATGCAACACGTTATATTGCAGTCTTTTGAACTCTGGAAAAATACATGTTGAAATGTGAGTGAAACTGACTTCAACTCTATGTTTTAATGGGGCTTCCCAGATGGCCCTAGTGGTAAAGAACCCACCTACCAATGAAGGAAACCAATGGGTTGGGAAAATTCCCTGGAGAAGGCAATGACAACCCACTCCAGTAATCTTGCCTGGAGAATCCCATGGACAGATAAACCTGGCAGGCTACAGTCCATAGGGTCACACAGTTTTAATGGATTTGGATTTACTTGTATCTGGAACATTTACTCTAAATGTCTAGATATTTTACAAAGATGAAAACCCCACCTCGACCTCCCATGAACAGACAGGGTGTTATGCTCACCACTGGGGGCGCTGTTTGAGCTGCATGTCATGCTCCAGATCTGAGCTCTGGGTGTCCTATCAGTCACCTCTCAGAAGTTTCCTTCCTGCTGACAGAATTTTGGGGACCAGTGCACTGCCAGGACATCTTCCTAACCCTGTTACTATTGCAAGAGCAAGCAGTACCGGTCTGGACAGGTGAAAAGGAAGATCCTTGACTCTTTTCTGGGCAGAGAACCTCCTTTTTTCCCCCCTCTTGGAGCCTGGGGAAGACAGGAGTGGTTTTAGCTCTGTGTTCTTTGTGTAAAACCCTTCATTTAGAGGAGAAAAAGCCTGGATCTTGACTCCTTTCTGAACCTAGAAAGTCAGTCTTGGATGGAACACATACAGGTTGGTATTTAGGATTCAATGATGCCTTTGATGACCCGGTACTGTGGAAAGGGCATGACTTTTAGCATTAGGCGGGTCAAGATTCCGATGCCTGCTCCGCCGCTGACTAGATTAGGCAAGTCACTTCTGTAAGCTTGCATTTCCTCACTTGCAAAAGATACCATCCACTTCTCAGGATTGAGAGGATTTAATGAAATCACGTATTAAAATCACCTAGCACTGCTTGCTTGGCTCCCGCTGAGTGCTAAAGAAGAGTTTTTCTTGTTTCTCTTTTTCTTTTGGAAACAAAATACTAACATGGAGAGAGCGCTGTGTGCCAGGGTAAGGGAATTCTGGTGTGGGCTCAGCTACAACTGATGCACCTGGAAATGTGGTAATGTACCTTTCTGGATGTCAGTGTTCTCATCTGTAGAACAGATGTTAGGATATTTGTTAGCATCCTTGATTTGACATTGACTTTTGTTAAGGACATGACCGCTTCCTTTCCCCTGTTATCCCAGCTGTATTGCAAATGTCCAAGTCAGTTTTCCCTCTGCTGCATATCATTCACAAAACCAAATCAACTCTGCTGCTTAGTTATGGCCATAGTTGAAAAGGAATACTTTAAAATAACATTGTAAAGCAATTATATTCCAATAAAAATAAGTGAATAAAATTAAAGAAAATAAAATTGTTTAAAAAGTAGGTAAATTCTACATGATCGATGGACAAAAATAAAACTAGAGATCATTACAGAAAAACATAAAATGATAAAACTGGGTCTTCTGTCCTATGCAGAACAGAATTTTGATTTTACCCAGTTTCTAGCACAGAGTCTTCTGTTATTACTCTCTAGTTTTCATGATCTCAGGAGATCAAATCAGTCAATCCTAAAGCAAATCAACCCTGAATATTCATTGGAGGAACTGATGCTGAAGCTGACACTTCAATACTTTGGCCACCTGATGCAAAGAGCTGACTCATTGGAAAAGACCCTGATGCTGGGAAAGATTGAGGGCAGGAGGAGCAGGGGGCAACAGAGGATGAGATGGTTGGATGGCATCACTGACTCAATGAATATGAGTTTGAGCAAGCTCCGAGAGTTGGTGATGGACAGGGAGGCCTGGTGTGCTGCATGCAGTCCATGGGGTCACAGAGTTGGACATGACTGAGTTACTGATCAGTAACAACAAACCATGATCTCATGCCCTCAAATCAGAGATATGCAGTGTCCTCTTGCTTTGCACAGTCTATGTGGACAGTGTGGATACCAAGACATAGAATGTTTTAACAAGAACCCAGGGTTTGTTTTCTGAAGCCGATCTGAAATGTTGACTTGCATGATTTGCCATCCCTGGGACAGTGGGCAAGTCACCACCTCCTGAAGCCTCTGTGTCCTCACCAGGAAGATAGGGACATAGAAACATAACACCTTTTGGACCCATCTCTTAAGGCCACTCAGTCGATCGTAGTAACATGGTATACATAAATGGGGCTTTATGAAATATTTTTATACACTGTGAATTCTCTTTATTCTTCTGAATCTCAGTTTCCTCATCTGGAAAAGGGGTTGATGAGGTCAGCCTCAGGGAAGGTGATTAATGTACCAGCTGGCACAGAGCAGGCACTCGGAGAATAGCAGCTTTTAATTATCCGTGTGCACAATCTCATGATAGCCTCTCAAGATTGAAATCACATTATAATTCCATTTACACATAAAGAAGGAAAAGTGCTATGTAAAGGTTATTATAATAGTGCTTATCACTACAATGATTGTTTTTTAATGTTTGGGAGCCAACCAGAGCTAGTTTATACACACTCTGTTCCTCATCTTTAATGACAGTAGTGTGGGACTCAACATATGAATTCTGCTTATCGGCAATTGACAGTCATGGAAACCAATGAGAAATCAACAGAGAATCCACTTCTAAGGGATGCTGCTAGCACCCACTACGGAGGATTCCCTTTCCAGAGCACGTGCTGCCCATAGGGACTCCTGGCTACTCTGGAGCCCAATCCTTTTCAATGTGGTTTCTGCTGTTTCCTCCATAAAAAGTAGTATGTGACAAGCCTGCTGGGGCAGGAAATAGTTTTGCGCTAATGAGTTTGTGCTTCACTGACGCTTTCCCATTAAAATCATGTTAACTGTGCCCCCCTGTTAATCATCCCCAAATCAGTTTATTAATTAACTCATTTTGGGAAATCGCAATTTAGCCAGAGCTCTCCAGCTCATTAGCATGTTACCAGAATAGAGAGAATAGATGTCACTGAAATCCCTCCTTACATGTTCAGCTCATCAGGGCATGGAGCCTTTGACCCTGTTGGTTTGCTCATTCATTAATTCATTGGATAAAGAATTGTCTATGAAAGGGTCCCATGGGCCTTGCTCTACACTTGAGTTAGGGGTAAAAGACGGAAGGCACAGCCTCTGACTCCAGACCATCGAGAAGTTGGGGGGTGAGACTCGGGAACCAGTATCAGGGGCCTGTCTGGGGTCCTGCAAGCCTCAGACGACCCTTTAACCAGGCACTGTCTCAGGAGCAGCCATCGCCTCTCAAAGTCGCTTCCAATTCAGTGGCAACTGGTTAATGCATATGTGTAGGTAGCTCTGAGAATATCCAGCCCAATATTCATCTTAGTAACAATATTAGTAACAATAAGCATGCACGCTCAGTCTTGTCCGAATCTTTGCGACCTCATGAACTGTAGCCTAGCAGGCTCCTCTGTCCATGGGATTTCCCAGGCAAGAATACTGGAGAGGGTTGCCATTTCTTTCTCTAGAGGATCTTCCTGACCCAGGGATCAAACCTGAACCTCTTGCATCTTCTGCATTGACAGGCAGATTCTTTACCACTGAAGCACCTGAGAAGCCCTTAACAAGAAGAGCTTAAATTAACTGAATGATTACTGTGTACTAGGCACGGTCATAAACATTTTCTAGGCAATCACTCAATAATAATAATTTAATAACTCACTTAATCAACGACGATAATTGAGTTAGAAAGTCATTTCATCTTCACTAGACTCCTATAAGCAAAGTACTAAGAGTCTCCCCTGAGGAAACTGAGGCAGGTTGCACATACTTGAACACAGGCCGTTTGGCTCCAGAATCAGATAAGGAAATAAGAACCAGGACAGGAAGTGACTTGCCCCAGGTCACCTAGTGAACAGTGAGTACAGAACTTGGGCCTTCCCTATGGCTAAATTGATATGTGCCCTGCTATTGGCTTCCAAAACTTTTCTACCTCTGATTCAGGCCATTTCTCCTGAAGGTTCTCTGTAAAATATAATACAGACTCTGTGTCTTGAAGCTGTGGTCCAGATCTCAATTTGACTCTATCTCCCTAGCGTTTGGCACAATACTATATCCACACAATTGATAGTTACAGATTGTTTACATGAATGCATACATATTTAGGGTTTAGTCATTTGCCAACATGAAGATCTGATCCTAGAGAAGCTACAATTTTCAGCTGCATAAATGTGAATTCTTTCTAAACCTCAGTTTTCTCATCTGCAAAATAAATCTGAAAATAACTTCCCAGGGGCACTGTGAGGTTAAACGAAATGAAATTGAAAAGGTCTCCTGGCTAGTACCTCACGAGGCCACTGTCAGCAGAAGTCACTCTCCTTATTAACTTGGCCATTTCTGAGTGCCAGGATGGGCCCCACTGAATGGCCCGGGGGCCGCTGGAAGCCAGATGACCTGAAAGCTGTTGGCCTTTCCTTCTGCTCAGGGGGCACCCACAGGGCAGCACTGGCATCAGCAAGCTTGTCTGCAGACAGTGTGATTTCTCTGGATGCCTTTGCCCACAGGAGATCCAGCCCTCGGCTGGCTGCCCACAGGCCATTAGAGCACAGGGGACAGAGAGGAGACAGGACAAATCTCTATTGCTCCTGGGAAACTTCTTGCTTCAAGTCTTTCTGCAGGAAGAGAAGGGATGATCTGGGGACTGGGCAAGCCTTGGTCCTGGTGAGGAGTGGGGTCACTTACACAGCCCACGGCCACTGCCTTAGCTGCCCCGTGTGTCTATTGAACAGCCATCTAAATTTTCCTTCCATGGGCCTGTGGTTGACTGTTCTGCAATCATGAAAAATGTCAGTAACTGTGAAAAAACAGCACCGTCAGCAACCATGTGGGAAATGGATGGTATCTGAATAGCACTGAGATTAGGAAGGGGGACTCTGGAAGTTGACTTCCTGGGTTCATGTCTCAGTCGTTTGCAAGTTCAGTGACCTTGGATAGGTTATGGAGCCTCTCTGTGAGCTAGATTCCTCATCTTAAAACGGGAGCCAAAAAAGGCCCACCGTTTAGAGATGTTCCAAAGATTAAATGAGTGAGTTCATGTAAAGAACTTTAGAAAAATGCTTGGCACTAAGGAGGAACTCGGTATACACAATATGAGTGACTACTGTTATGATTCTAAGTTTCCTGCTCCCATATGGTTGGTGAGGCTGCCCCCAAACTGTACCACTAAATAGCAACAAAAATTCATGGTTAAATAGCTCTAGGGTAGACTCTGGCCTTTCTTACCCTGTGTGTCCAGCCTTTGGGGCTGGGCTCTGAGAAATGGAGTATTTTCTGCCATATCACTAAACAAGGATTTCACAGTCATTGGTGATTCCTGCCCTACAAATGTGAAGTCCTGAGTCTTAAGAGTACTCAGTGTTAATAATTCAGTCATGTCTGACTCCTTCATAGCCCACCAAGCTCCTCTGTCCATGGGATTTCCAAGGCAAGAATACTGGAATGTGTAACCATTCCCTTGTCCAAGGGATCTTCCTGACCCAGGGATCGAGTCCAGGTCTCTTGCATTGTGGGTAGATTCTTTACTCTCTGAGCTACCAGGGAAGCCCCATGAGAGTGCCTGCAACCTGGCGGCCTCTAGGCTGCAGCCACTCCCTGAGGTGAGCACTGCGGAGCTCAGAATGTGAAAAACACAGGATGCTGCCGCCAGAGAGCTGACCTGCAGATAAAGGGAATGAGTTCAGTGAGCCCAGACACGTACATCTCCCATACATGGAAAATGTATGTCTCCCTTAACTTGGGATATCTGGTTTTCTTTAATCCACAAAATATCAGCTCTGGAGCTTGCTCAAACTAATGTCTATTGAGTTGGTGATGCCATACAACCTCCTCATCCTCTCTCATCCCCTTCTCCTCCTGCCTTCAATCTTTCCCAGCATCAGGGTCTTTTCTTTTTATTTTTTTTTAGGGTCTTTTCTTTGTTTCCATATCTTGGCTGTTGTAAATAATGCTGTGACAAACATGGGGGTGCGAATATCTTTTCAAATTATGTTTTTCTTTTCTTTGGATAAGTATCCAGAAGAAGGATGGATGGATCATATGGTAACTCTATTTTTAATTTTTTGAAGAACTTTCTTACTGTGTTCCATAGTGGCTTCACCAAATACATTCCCACCAACAGTGGAAAGGGGTTGTCTTTTCTCCACATCCTCACCAACATTTGTCATTTCTTGCCTTTATGATAATAGCCATGAAGTGACATCACATTGCAAACTTGATTTGCATTTCTCTGATGATTATTGCTGTTAAACATTTTTTCATCTACCTATGGGCCATTTATATGACTTCTTTCTGTTCATATCTTCTTAAATTGGATGATTAACTCATTTGCATCTTTTTCTTTCTTAATGTAAGAATTCATGGTATAAAGTCATTTCTAGGTGTCTCTTTAGTGGAATGATCCAAATATTGATATCTTAGTATTTTTTGTCATCATCTAGTTCTAAATATCAGAGAAGGAAATCATGAACCATTCCAGTACTCTTGCCTGGAAAATCCCACAGACGGAGGGGCCTGGTGGGCTGCAGTCCATGGGGTCGCACAGAGTCAGACACAGCTGAGCGACTTCACTTTCACTTTTCACTTTCATGAACTGGAGAAGGAAATGGCAACCCACTCCAGTGTTCTTGCCTCGAGAATCCCAGGGATGGAGGAGCCTGGTGGGCTGCCATCTATGGGGTGGCACAGAGTGAGACATGACTGAAGTGACTTAGCAGCAGCAGATCTAAATATTGTCTAGTTTCCATCACGTTTCCTTCTCTGACTCATAATTCATATAAAAATGTGTTCTAACATGTCCTAAAGTATAGGACTTTTTTTTAGCTACCTATTTTTTTTTTAATTTTTAAAATTTATTTATTTTTTACTTTAAGGGTAATTGCTTTTGCAGAATTTCAACTTCAGCATCAGTCATTCCAATGAATACTCAGGACTGATTGCTTTTAGGATGGACTGGTTTGATCTCCTTGCAGTCCAAGGGAATCTCTTCACTTTCTTCCATAGGGTGATGTCATCGCATATCATCACATGAAATGCCAGGCTGGATGAAGCAGAAGCTGGAATAAAGATTGCTGGGAGAAATATCAATAACCTCAGATACACAGATGACATTACCCTTATGGCAGAAAGCGATGCAGAACTAAAGAGCCTCTTAATAAAAGTGAAAGAAGAGAGTGAAAAAGTTGGCTTAAAACTCAACATTCAGGACACTAAGATCATGGCATCCAATCCCATCATGTCATGGAAAATAGATGGAGAAACAATGGAAACTGTGAGAGACTTTCTTTTTCTGGACTCTAAAATCAATGCAGATGGTGACTGCAGCCATGAAATTAAAGGATGCTTGCTCCTTGGAAGAAAAGCTATGGCCAACCTAGAGAGCATATTAAAAAACAGAGATATTACTTTACCAACAAAGGTCTGTCTAGTCAAAGCTCTGGTTTTTTTCAGTAGTCACGCATGGATGTGAGAGTTGGATCATAAAGAAAGCTGAGTGCCAGAGAACTGAAGGTTTTTTAACTGTGGTGTTGGAGAAGACTCTTGAGAGTCCCTTGGACTGCAAGGAGATCCAACCAGTCCATCATAAAGAAGATCAGTTCTGAATATTCATTGGAAGGGCTGATGCTGAAGTTGAAACTCCAATACTTTGGCCACCTGATGCAAAGGACTGATTCATTGGAAAAGACCCTGATACTAGGAAAGACTGAAGGCAGGAGGAGAAGGGGATGACAGAGGATGAGATGTGTGACAGAGGATCAGATGGACATGAGTTTGAGAAGCTCCAGGAGAGGGTGATGAACAGGGAAGCCTGGCATACTGCAGTCCATGGGGTTGCAAAGGGTTGGACATGACTGAGTGATTGAGATGATTGATGTTTCTCCCGGCCATCTCGATTCCAGCTTGTGTTTTATCCAGCCCAGCATTTTGTATGATATACTCCGCATATAAGTCAAATTAGCAGGGTAACAGTATATAGCCTTTACGTACTCCTTTCCCGATTTGGAACCAGTCTGTTGTTTCATGTCTTGTTCTAACTGTTGCTTCTTGACGTGCATGCAGATTTCTCAGGAGGCTGGTATTCCCATCTCTTTAAGAATTTTTCACAGTTTGTTGTGATCCACACAATGAAAGTCTCTGGCGTAGTCAATGAAGCAGATGTAGATTTTCTGGAATTCTCTTTCTTTATCTATGATCTAACAGATTTTGGTAATTTGATCTCTGATTCCTCTACCTTTTCTAAATCAATCTTGAACATCTGGAAGTTCTTGGTTCACATACTGTTGAAGCCTAGCTTGGAGAATTTTCAGCATTACTTTGCTAGTGTGTGAGATATGTGCAATTATGCTGTAGTTTGAACATTCTTTGGCATTGCCTTTCTTTGGGATTGGGATGAAGACTGACCTTATCCCAGTCCATATGATTACTTTTTAGTCAATGGGATGTGGGTCAATTTATCTTTCAGGCATGATGTTAAAGCCCCTGTTTAAGCCTCCAATTAATTATTTACTTTCTCATAGTAACAATGGAGCTTATATAGCTATCCAGATGAGTAGCTGCTCTGCTCATATCAGACTTATTATCACATGTAAGTAATACAGGGAAAAGCTATGACAAACCTAGATAGAATATTAGAAAGCAGAGACATCACTTTGCCGACAAACGTCTGTCTAGTCAAAGCTATGGTTTTTCCAGTAGTCAAGTATGGATGTGAAAGCTGGACCATAAAGAAGGCTGAGTGCTGAAGAATTAATGCTTTTGAATTGTGGTGCTAAAGAAGACCCTTGAGAGTCCCTTGGACTGCAAGGAAATCAAATCAGTCAGTTCTAAAGGAAATCAACCAGGAATATTCACTGGAAGGATTGATGCTGAAGCTGAAGCTCCAATACTTTAGCCACTTGATGAGCCATCCCGCTGGAAAAACCTGATGCTGGGAAAGATTGAAGGCAAAAGGAGAAGGGAGGAGTAGAGGATGAGATGGTTAGGTAGCATCATTGACTCAATGGACATGAATCTGAGCAAACTCAGGGAGATAGTGAACGACAGGGCAGCCAGGCGTGTTGTAGTCCATGAGGTCAGAAAGAGTCGGACGTGACTTAGCCACTGTTTTCCAGATTATGAAATCAGGTCCTAATGAAGCAGAAGAACTTGTGATGGGCAGAGCCAGTATTCAATTCCAAGTTGGTCTGAGATTATAGCATGTACTGTCTATCATACTGTGACTACGAGAGACAGAGAAGGTGGTGAGATGATAAAACAGCAAAAAAGTAGAAGACATGCACCTAGCTGTGTAACTCTTGACAGGTTTCTTGTAATGTTCGTTGGTCTAGAAAAGAGAAGCCAAACATGCCTCACCACCTTTGGATGTTGACCAAGATGCTGAGTGGTGATGAAGACCACAGCATGGCACTAGTGGTCCTAGGGTCTGAGTCCTCCTGCTGACTGTTCACTTGTGGGTCCTTGGACCTCGATGGGCCTCTTTCCCTCTATGGGGCTCTTCTTTATCATCTGTGTAACAGCAAGAGCCTGGACCAGATAACCGGTGAGGCATATTTTAGTTATGAAATGAGACTGATCTCACTTGTAGGGCTCCCGTGAGTGTCAAATATGAGGTTACATGTGCAAGAGTTAATAAATTGTAGGCATCATACCGAGAAGTGGGAGCACCCTGGTGAGATCCCTTCAGGAGCTGTAGAACTTCCGATTGATGCCTCATTAATAGGAATAAACAATTCCTTCTGGACTGTGTCAGACACAGACACAGAAGTTTTGAAGGCTTCTACTAAGAAGCTGGCAGGCAACAAAAGGGACGAGGTCACGTGGATTTTCCCCACCATGGATGAACAGACGGCAGCCACGCTTACTCCAACTCAAGAGGAGCAATGATACCTTGGCTCCTTCCTTCTCTCCCTCCCTTCCTCCTTCCTCTGCTTAAACACTGTCTTTCAGTCTAGGCTTCCTGCCACATCATTTACTGTATCTTCCTCACCATTCTCCCTGCAGCCCATTTTATTTTCTTCCTGGCACTCAGGGGCCTCTACCTGTGTACTGTCTCTTCTCCTACTAAGGTGTGAGCTTCACAAGAGCAGACACTTGTCTTATTTGTTCACAGCAGCAACCTTACTTCTAGGAAAGTATGTGGCACCTAATAAATACTGATGACTGTGGTAAACGAACCACTGATTCACCTTATGGATAGTCACTGTCCCATTCTTGTGAAATGCATCCAGAAAGAAAGAGTTCCCTGAGAAGCAGAACTTGAAGGCACTTGCAGGATCAGCACATCACTTGTCGGAGAGTAACTAGGGGTCCTAGGGAGAGGGGAGACTTAGAGATGAGGGAGAATCCTCAATAGCTGGTGGCCCTCGTGGTAAAGAACCTGCCTGTCAAAGCAGGTTAGATTCCTGGGTGGGGAAGATCCCCAGGAGAAGGAAATGGCAACCCACTCCAGTATTCTTGCTTGGGGAATCCCATGGAGAGAGGAGCCTGGCGGGCTACAGTCCATGGGGTCACAAAGAGTCAGACACAACTGAAGCAACTTAGCACAGCACAGCGTGGCCTTGGGGGGCCCTTCTGAAGTTGGAAGCAAACTGCTGTGACTGTAGTCCCAAACTCAGGTACATTCTGGGCGATGGATTAAGAAGATTGAATTGCTGGAAGAAACTGTGCAGCTTGGTCCTATCTCCACTGAAGTTCAGGTGCATCAGAGACTTGGTCTCCATAGTCAGGGCCATGAATGATTCATATTCTGGGGCCCAGCGACCAGCAAGAAACTACCCTCAATGACAGGCAGTGCTGAAGGATTATGTGGAGCTGAGAATTTCCCTTCATTTCTGGTGTCCCCTTTCTGGCTTCCAAGTTTTCACCCTCTGTTTTGATTCTCCTTCTCCATCACCTCTTCTTACCTTTTAACACAATCATCTTCAACCTCCCCCTTTTCTCCGTTTCTTCCAGACCTTCTAATAATTTGTAATTAATACCCATTTCCTCCATAAGCCCCTGACCCTCCTTAGAATTTCTTTCCTTCTTTTTCTAGCATCTGATGTTTTGAGGGCAGGACTTTGGTCATTCATCACTTTATTCTCAATGGCTCACACATGACTTGGAAGCAAAGAATGATAATAACAATGATGATAATAATAATAATAGCATAATAGCAGCTATCATTTATTGAGCACTCACTCAAGATACTGTGGAAAGCCTTTTACATGATTCATTTCATTTACAGCCTTGAGTTGGTGAATAACCTTTCCCATTTTACAGAGGGTAAAATGTTAATTAGTTAGTAGGACTCAGAACTCAAAAGTCATAACAGTCACCCAACTAAATATTAACTGGACTAAATTGGAGGGGAGGGGGAAGGATGAAGCAGATTGAACTTTTCCTTTGCTTTCTCTGGCTGTGTGTATTTTCTTTCTTTTTTTTCCCCTGGAGAATCAAGAAAAGAGAATCCTATTTCCTACAGCCTACAAGGCATGTACATGAAAAGGAGCTAAGCCCAAGCAAGGCACCGTGATACCCATCAAGCCTTCAGGAGCTAATGAAATGAGGATTTTCTGTGAGGTTCCCATTTCCCTTCTCAGAGAAATTTGTGACTCAGCAGCATCCGCCACTCCCTTGGAGGCAGGTGCCACACGGACTCCGACCCCATCCCCTACAGCAGTTATGGAAACCCATTCGAGTTGTAAATTAACATGCAATCATGATTTCGGCAAGTGCTCCAAGGAAACCCAAGAGGGCTTAATTAAGTGACACTTTCCTACGTGCCCATCCTCAGACAAGTGGGATCAGGCACCTTCAATGTGCTCTGGCCTCAGACAGCAGAAGGGAGGGTGTGGTGACCTCAGGGGATCAGGGGTGCCACCTACGAAGGTGTAGTGGTAAGAATTCAACCTAACAAGGGTCTACTAAGCTTCAGGGGAAAGTCACACCATTCAGGAACTCACGAGGTAGAGGAGAAGATAGGACAAAAGAAGACAAAACAGCCACAAACTGTACTGTAACTCAATTCAAATGTCCTAAGTCTTCCCAAGCAGAATTCATTGGAACCCTGTCAAAGACTGGGGGTTCAGCTTATGATGGAGAATGTGGAGAAAGCTGGGCCCCACATTAGGGTCCCACAGGGACCCTAGGGAAAGGATAGGGTCAAGACTCAGGATTGAGATTAGAAGGAGGTAGCTTCAAGTTCCACCCAGATAACCAATATTATCATGAATCTCCTACCGTACACAACAATAATATCCAGATGCATTAAAGATTTAAATGAGAAAAGAGAAGGAAGTTAGAGGAATATTTGTCTAAACTTAGGAGTTACAGAAAACTTTCTCAACAAGACAGGAAATATAGAATCCTAAAAGGAAAAGATAAACATATAAGAATTGAAAATATGTATATGTCAAGACATCATAATCTCTACACCTCTCAAAGAAAAACCCTGAAATTCAAGTTTGGCTATATGGATGTTCACTGTAAAACACTCTTATTGTACATGTGGTATCCTTCATAGTAAAATGATTTTTAAAATGAAAAAGAAAAATGAGAGTTTGGAAAAATATTTGCAATGCATATGAAATAAGGTTATAGGGGTCTAGGCTAATGGATCTGTAGACAAAGTGCCTTCACAAATTGATAGAAGAAAGTTAGACAACCTAGTTTTTTTAAATGGGTACAAAATTACATGCAGACAATTAATGGAAGAGAATATCTAAGGTTAATAAGCATGTGAAAGGTGCCCAAACTGACTAGTAGCCAGAGAGCTGGAAATTAAAGCCACAGTGACATGCCACTTTTCACCATCTATACAGGCAAATACAGCAGATGGTAGAAATACCTGTTTACCCAGAGGATCAGGGCAGCAGGAGGTCTCATGCATGGCTGGAAGGAGTATGATTTACTGATGGTTTTGGAAAGTTACCTGGCAATATCTTTAAAAATTAATATTGCACAAACCACTTGATCCCAGATTTAGAAATTCCTCTGATATCTAAAAATACTGGTATATAAGGAATTGTTTATAACAACATTTTTTGTTGTTGTTCAGAAAATAACATGAAACATCGACTAAAGAAACCTGGAAACAATTTGAATGCCCGCTAATATTAAAGTAGTGAATAAAGAGTAGTACATTTATACTATGGAATATTATGCAGTTATTATGCTCTCTGAGTTTGTTTTGTATCTTTTTGTACATTTTGACCTGGGGCACTCTCCCAAGGTACTGCTAAATGGGAAAAGCAAGAGTAATGTATATATTATAATTCTGAGGGTAAAAACAAATAACAACAACACTGTCAACATACGTATATTTTTATGGGTATGAAGAGAGGTGTGGGAAAGGAAATAGGGTAGGGGATGAATACTAGATTTTCACTTATTCATTTTTAGCGGGAATGCACATAAATTGCTTTCATAATTTAAAAGAAAACCTGAAATAATGGGAATACAATAAGAGAACAAATGAATAAATTACAATAGTTAGCAAACAGACCCAGGGAATAGGCTAGCCACTCAAAAAGATGGTTGGAAGAGGCTGGTGGAATGCAAGTTGGGAATCCTACTCTGGGTCAGGGATTTAGCTAAAGACACTGGAAGGCCCCTCTAGCTCAAAGAAGCCTTGGTTAGGTTAGAGGCAAACCAGCACAGTGCAGGGCACAGGAAAGCGATGGAAGGAGCTTTGTGAGGTGGGAGAGGCCATGCCAGTGTCGGAGGCAGTGGGGCTGAAGCTCCAGGCCATAATCTTTAATGAGCAGGTGGTGGCTGGTGACCTCTAAGGGGGCAGCTTCCCAAAGTCTGTAAGAGCCCTTTGCTGGCAGGCGTGGAGGATGGACGAGTGTAATTCACTGAGTCAGCAAGCTCTGGGCGAAAGGAAGGTGAAAGAAGGTAACCAGATGGAGGGAAGGTTTAGGCTTGGACACATCGGTGCACACATCTGTACCAATGTGAGCACGACACCGGCTCGTTGAGGTCTGTTGAGTGTGCACAGTGAGAGAGTGTTTGGGTCTGGCTTGAGGGCAGAGCCATTGATCTCTAAAACAAGCAGGAAAGAGGCAAAGGAGAGGATTTTGTGTTAGATGGTTATCATCTCTGGAGACCGGCAGATCCTAATTCACAATACAGGATACCAGCTCTTTGGTCCTACCTGCCTAAGCCTTAGTAACTCTCACTTAATGGAGATACTTAATGCTCACTCCTCCAGCTTGTTGTGGATATTTGAAAAAAAGATGCACAGTGTCCAGACTGTAGTTGGCGCTGAGTACATGACAACTGCTCCTACTGCGTAAGAGGCATCATAGCATGGAGGGGAAGAGAGGCCACTGGGAGTCAGACAGGCTGGTGCTGAAATCCAGGCTTGGACACTCACTATCTGATGGCCCCACAGATGCTAAGGGAGGTTGGTCTCCTCAACTGTGATTGGGGCTCTGCATGTAACGCTCTTGTGAGGTTCAGAGAGAGTGTTTGCTAAGTACCATGCCTGGAACAAAGGCGGTTAACACTCAGAAGCTGTCACTGTTTATTCTGCTCATGGGATGACAACCTTTGCAGCCCATTAGGAACACTTTGAGAAATTAACTAATAGTTTGCCAAGGGGCAGAGAGACCGTGCTCAGTGAACATGATGTGCTCTAGCTGGACTCAGCTTCCTGGACTTGGGAGTGGGCAAGGAGACAGAAGATGAGAAGTGAGAGGAAGAAGGGTGAAGGGTGAAGCTCACTGCTCCCTTTTGATCATGCCCTACTCTTCCTTGCAACTACCCTTCTTTGTGAGCATTTCTGACGTGTAACGATTTCTTCACATCTGTATGACCGTATATGGGACGAGCAGGAGACAGGGGTCCAGGTGGACCTGCAATTCGATCAGTTTGATGGCTTGATTGCAGGATGATAATGAGTACAGAGTTTTAGGAGCTTCAGATTCCTGTGTGGAAGATGCCCAATGATTCCCATGTTGAGATTACATAAGCATGAGCTGATACCAAGCTGGGCATAGAGTAGATGTTCAGTAAGTATCTTTTGTTTCTCCTGACTGCTGAGGAAGTCTATCGTCTCATTTATCCCTGATGGTTCACAGCCCACCAGGAGTCCTGGCCTGAAGAAGGTATACACTTACACAACAATTCACAAGTCAATGACTCCATGAGTGAGCAAATGATGTGGTGTGGACAACATCAAAATAGATGGTCCATCCCTGCAGGTCCTGGTCCACAGCGTGTAATAGAGCCATGTGGTCTGGTCTCGGGAACTATGGTACCTGAGAGACTTTGCTTCCTGCTATCAAAGGCTGTGATGAATGCTAGCTTATTTTACAGCCGGCAGTAATTAGACAAGAGGGTCGTTGGAGTCTCTCTTTCAGCTCTCTGGGAACATTTATGGGGCTCAGAGGGCAGCCATTTCCTGCCGCCCCTGCATCTGTGCTGATGCCTGTTTCTGCGGGCCTCACAGACCCTGTGCTGGGGGAGACTGGCTGTCATGCCCACCTCAGCAGATCTCAGGCCCGCTGCAGCATTTGAGCAGGGTCCTGGGGGCCCAGACAAATGAGTAGGATTAATCAGCTGTGTGCTAGAGCCATCCTCTTTCTGATTCTGTCTTCACGATAATCAGACATTTATGTTAAATGACCTTTAAGGCTCTTTCCACTTTTGAAATTCCATGTCTCCACTGATCTTTTTGAAGTAAGCATTTAGCTTGATTTGGGGTGAGCAATAGTCACAAAGGACAGTGCCTGTGTAGGTTTTCTGAAAGTGTGCTCTGAAGCCCTTGGATACTTAAGGATTCTGCACTTATTTTAATTAGCTCAGCTGGTGATTAGGGTAACCCAGAGCAGGGGACTTCCCTGGTGGTCCAGTGGTTAAGAATCTACCTTCCAATGCAGGGGAGGCAGGTTCCATCCCTGATCAGGGAATTAAGATCCCCATGCTGCACAGCAACTAAGCCTGGGCTTGCAACTACTGAGCTTGCGTGCTCCTGAGCCTGTGGGACCCAACTAGACAAAAGCTTGCATAGCACAACCAAGAGCCTGTTCACTGCAACTGAGACTTGATGAATTCAAAGAAATAAAGAATCTGCCTGCAATGCGGGAGACCTGGGTTTGATCCCTGTGTTGGGAAGATTCTCTGGAGAGGGGAACGGCTACCCACTCCAGTATTCTGGCCTGGAGAATTCCATGGACTGTATAGTCCACGGGGTCACAAAAAGTCGGACATGACTGAGCGACTTTCACTCCATAGAGCATAACTAATTCTAAAAGGAACCACAGTGGTCTTCTAGCCTAGAGCTTTCACTCTGATGCATTACTGGACAAATTTGGCCATGGAAGGGTTTTCTTTGGCTGTCCTCATTCTTAAATGTTTTAAAATCCCTTATTATTTTAACATACATCCTGATTTACCAATTCATACTGCCAATCTGCTCCTCAAGGTCTTTGAATCTGTGACTCTTAAAAGTCTTTTCATTTCATACACAAGTTACTGATTCAGAAGGAGGCAGGGTAACTCGCCCAAGGGCCTTCAACAAGAAGTTCAACAAGGACTTCAGACTCTTAACCCCGGGCTTTTTCCTCCTTAGTGATCTCAAATATGTGTTTGACGAGGATGGGAAGGCCTTTGACATAAGGTATCCTGGAGGGTGTCTGATCAATGGAGTTTTCCTTAAAGTAGATTTTAATGGGAACCACAGAGACCTAGAATAAGAGACATGTCTCAGATGATACTGGCCTCAGCTTCTTCATCTATAAAAACTGGAATGCTTCTATTCTGCTCTCTAACTCAAAGACGTTTGAGAGCTTTGTGTGAAACAGTGCCCAGAAAGGAACCTCTAGGTATTCAGCATTCAGGGACATTTTTCCAGGAAATGCCTGAATATGGCCAATGGTTGACTGGATCTTATTCTCCTAAACTCCCAAATTGTAATTATCACAGGCATTCTTGATTTCAGGACCTGGCAAGAGTGGAGAAGGTGGGTGATTTATAGGAAGATGCATGTGAACACTTTGAGCTCTCTACCAAGGGAGATTTGGAATGGCAGGGCACAAATCCTCAGGCAACCTCATTGCCCTCCCTGCTTGTGGTACCCATGGCTGAGACAGCCTCTTGCTAGGATGGACCACGGGCTTGACTCACTTTCTCTGAATTTGCATACTGCAAAGAAGCATTTACTTTCACAGTCCTACCCTCTCTAAGCTGAGAAGCATTTTCCTGAAAAGAGCCTTTGCAGATACATCACCATTCTGACAACACATTTTCTCACCCAACAGATCAGAATGATCATTTAAAAGCTCTGAGTGAAGGCTCAAGCTGCTGATTGATCCAATCATATTGTCTCATCCCCATTTTAAGCTACTTGTTCTTTAAATTGCGTATAAGAATACAGTCCATGCAATATTAATACACTAATGAATAATACACTAACAATTTGAAGCATGCCAACCCACCCAAGGATTTTTCATCTCCTGCAAGTTTCAGCAGAGATACTTGGTATATATATATGGAATAACCGTTAGGATGATGAAAATTATAATAACAATGAAAGAAATATAGGGGAGTTTTGCCTGGTGGGGAAAATCATGAAAGGTAATTCTCAATTAGAAGTGAGAAATGGATGCCTGTGATCCAGGGATGAGCCTCTGCTTTTGATGTATCACAGGTGAGGGCAACTGTGTGGGAGCGTATGTATGACACAACCTCATCTGTTCAGAGCTATCAGAGGAGGTGGTGCTGCACAAAAATGGAATTTCTTGACATCAGAAGTAAGATGGTGAGAGGGAGTGGACAAGGACTTTAGGGACAGCTGGCCCTGGACTCAAGTACTAGGTCAGCCATATGAATGCCCTGTGAAGGCTTTCAGTCTTCTATTTCCCACCTAGAATACAGGATAATGACCACCTCACAGGACTGTGGCGAGGACTGAATCACCATGAAGGTGTATGAAGGTGTCAGGGCCGGATCTGCGGGGTGTTCAGCAAACTCTTTCCTTTCCAAAGCCTGGTGGATGGTACCTGCAGAGGCTCCATAAACCTGCATTCCCTTTCATTTACACCTGAAACTTGAACTATGAGGCAGCTGGCTGAAAAGTCCAGGTTTTTTTCTTCTTATCTGTGAGTTTGAGAGTATGTCTCAGAGTATTGGGGTTTAGGGATCTCCGATCTCTGAACAGAGTGAAAGTTATGGACAGAGGAGCCTGGCAGGCAACAGTCCATAGAGTCACCAAGAGTCGGACATGATTGAAGCAACTAGCATGCATACAAACAGAGCACAACTACATCCAAATATGGAAGCAGAAGTATGGGAAGTAGGCCATACTCTACCAAGAAGTGACCCACTTGACAAGCATTATAAACCTTTTTTTTGAACCAGGAAGTAGATTTTTAAAAATTCATTATTTGGGCAAAATCATTTTAAATGGCATTTATTTTGTGAGGAGTTGTGGATTGTTTTTCTCAAAATGAGTGCATTCATTCATTTTTTTTTTACTGAGTATTGACAATGGAGTAGTCACCACACTATAAACACTGCAGGTGTAAACACCTAATCCAAGGAGAATGACAGATCCTAAACTGCTGACTAGTTAAGTGTAATTTGAAATGTTAGAATAGAGGACAAGATGCTTTTAGAATGACAGGTCAATTCTGACAGCTGTGGTGAGAGACTCCTTGAAGGAAGTGATATTTAAAGTAAAGAAGACTGGGAAGCGCATTTGGGCTTCTGGCATACCATTAGAAGTAAGAAACACACAGGGTTCTGTAAAGATTTTGGAGAAGGGTTAAGTGCTGCAGGGTGGTGTCAGGGTAGAGGAGGTGATGTGCTGTGTGCGCATATCTGTGTGGGGTGCTGGTTGGGTACTAGCATTAACACTAGTCTTCAAAGCACTCCCTCATGCTGTGTTGTCTGGGCATCATAACAACCCTGCAGGCTATGCAAGGCTGTCCCCATTTTGCCGTTGAAAGAAAGAAGAAAAATCAGAAAGGTAATGACTAGGCATTGCTGTACTTGGAATTCTATTCCATCTTCCTGGTTCAAAGGCTGGGTTTGAGCTCTACTGAATTCCAAGGCACTGCTTTAGAGAGGACACTGGAGGGTATAAAATACGATCTTGAACCCAAGAGACTAGCTGTGACAGCAAGACTTAGATGTGAACAAAAATTTTAAGATTTTAGTCAAGATGCGACCGGTTTCAATCTAGAGGCAAGTGAGCTGCCTCATATATTGCTGGGGTGAAGTCCAAAAGAGAAGAAGCTTTTGGAATTAGGTCTTAAAAGAGGGTTAGGGATTTAGCAAACTCGGAAATGGAAAGGGCATAGCAGTCAAGGGGAACAACAGTCTGGGAAGTGCATACCTAATTCTGGTTAGGAAACAAATCAAGAGGAAGATGGTGTGAGTAGGGAACAGTAGTAGAAGAGACTGGAGAGGTCTTTTACATGGAGCTCCAGGACACCAGGGATTTTGTACCACTTCCTATTTTGATGAAATGGGACACCTTTGTTAGGCAAAGTTTTGACCTTCTTTATTTAATCTTTTTTCCCCCTTCAACTGTCAAGAATGGTCTTAAGAACTGTCAGGAGGTTTAGTGTGACACTATGAAAAAAGCATTAAGAGTCACTGATGGGAAGGCACTCTGTCAGTCTGGGTAGTTATACTGTAATGAATATTAGCAGCATGGCCCAGGGCAGTAGGTCACCAAAGCAGGGAGCAGGGAATGAGCTTGACACTCAAATACCTCTCAGAGACACTTCCGCATCAGATACCTAACCTAGCCCTGAAGCTCAGCTTGCCACATCTGAAAATGTCTGTTTAAGCCTTTAGCAATGGAGGGAGACTCTTGGGCTATTTGACATGAATGGATCACTTTTACACCAAATAGATTAAAATGTGGATATGCCATCACCTGTGCTTTGTGGTGCAGGTGATGCTGTTTTGCCCCTCTGGATCTCAGGTTGCTTTTGCAACCCAATGGATTGTAGCCCACCATATTCCTCTGTCCATGGGATTTCCAGGCAAGAATATTGGAGTAGGTTGCCATTTCCCTCCCCCAGGGGGTCTTCCCGACCCAGGGATCGAATGGGTCCTCCATTGGCAGGAGCTACCAGGGAAACCTGGATCTCAGTTTCTGCATTCATAAAATGAGGGAGCAGGACATATTCCCTAAGGTTGTCTTTAGATATAATGGTTTGAGACAATGGACAATGACAATTCATCCAGGGTCACCTGTGTGTGGTCAAAATTCACCTGTGTGTTCTACAGATGCTAATATGTATCAAGCAAAAGTCAAAAAGAAAGAAAGAAAAGCAGACAAAGGAAATGTCAAGGAGGAGGGGTTCTGTGGTCAAACTGGGTTAAACACAATTAGAAAGGACTCTTTACTAAAAGTCTTCCAAAACTTATTTGTTCACATAATCATTTCCTCCTAGAGTGAGTGTACAGCAGATCATACTTGATGAAATAATACACCAGGCTTGACCTAAGGAATTTAAACCCTTGGTAAGTCTTTCTGAGGCTCAGGACCAAGGGTAACGCAATGAAGAAGGCCCTGAACTGGGTGAATGGACCCCAGCGGCACCCATGTTGAAGTCTAGTTCTGTCCTTCCTATTGTGTAAACCCTGGGCAAGTTATCCCCTCCTTCACTGTAATTGAAATAAATGGGATGAAATGATCTCTGAGACCCCTTCTAGTTCTAATATCTTATGAATGTGTAGTTTTTTGTGGTTTATTCATTCATTCTTTCTTTCACTCAGCAAACATGTATAGAACATGAGATGCATGATCACAACTGGAGACAAAGTTCAAAAAATGCATTCACCATGTGTCCTGAAGGAAGTCCCAGGCCAGTGGGAGAGAGAGACACATGCCCAGGCAGTAAGAGTCCAGAGTAATTAGTGCTTGTGTCCAAGCATGGCTCAGAGATGGAATCTTATCAGCCCAGGGAGGGGAAAGTTAGAAAAGGCTCATCCTTATCACTTGAAGGATAAATAGGAATTAACCTGGTGGTAAAAGGAGCTCTGGATGAAGGAATATTGTGGATAAAAGGATGGAGGGAAGAACTAAGGCAACACATTTTGGGAACAACATCAGCAACATCATGAACAACAACAGAAGCAACAAAAACACCAATAGCAAAAGCAGGTGTGGTATTTTGAGCAAATATTGTGTCAGGCCAGAGCTAAATACTTTGCATTCAGTAACCTCCAATTCCTACAATCCTACAAGTAGATATTATCCTGATTTTACATTTAAGACAATAACAGGCCATTCATTATGCTTTGTGGGCATTTTTTCCCCCCAATATACTCAACTTTCAGCAAATCCCAGCCAAACCATCCACTTCACCTATTACTCATGTCATTTTTCAGTTCAAGCTTGATTTTTCCCTTTCATTGAAGCTGTTTTTTGGCTTCTCCTTACTGATGAGGACACATGTGCAAACCCCTTTCAATATTAGCTTAGGCAAAATATTAACATGCACAGGGATCATGACACAGTTTTCAAATAAAAAATTAATGGTTTGCAGATTTTTCAAGCAACAACACTCCCTTCATTGGGGTGGATAATTGTGATGAGGGCTTAATTAATTCAGTCATCCTCCTTGAAGGAAAGGCTTGGACGTTTTTTATACTAATGCATTTGTTCATCCATCATTTATTGAAAAGCTATCCCTTGCCAGACACTAAATAAGGTACTCAGGGGATTACCTTCAATCCCTCATGATTCAGTACAGGTGGTACTTTTTTCCAGGAAGTCACTGTGGCTCTACCTTCTCAACCCCTACCCCTGTAAAAAGCCGGGTCAAGAGGCTCTGAGCTCCCAAATTGTCCTGGACCTTGCTTGACCATAATGCTGCATAATTGCCTGTTTGCTTATTTGTGATTTTTGATTTGGCATCTAGATTATACAAAGACAGGGGTGGTGTGTGTTTTAACAACTGCTGTATTTCCAAAGCCTGACACACTGCCTGGCTGCACAGTAAGTGTTCAACAGGTAGTAGCTGATTGAATGGATGGCCTTTCAGCTCTACGAACACTGAGACTATGCCTCATTTTGAAAATCCCAAGTGCTTATCAACGTGCCTGAAAATAGCAGGGGCTCCTTAGATATCTGTTGAATGAAATGTATGAATACGAAGTGAGAGCTATTCTCTCTATCCCGAGGAGCTTATTTTCCAGCAAGAGAGACAGAGTAGGTGGTGTTGACCAGCATCCATTCTCTCTGTGGAGCAAGGGGACTCCATCTTTCTCTGCTCATGTGCTACACTGTTTGGATGGGGCTCCAATCCTGACTACAGAGACAAAGAGCTCAGTCCAGAAACTGACTCAGAGGTGGGCACCTGAGTTCTTGTCAGGGAGAAAATATGAGCCCTATATCCTGGGGCAGGGAGGAGAATGTTGGAGGGGACCCTGGCTTGTACTACTATTGGAAATAAGGATATGAGACTTGGAACTTCTGTAACCAACTGTCTACTATGAGGGAGGTAGGCTGAGGGTAGAGCCTACCCAGAGGAAGGAGACCCAAGAAACTGCCCTCAGCCCAACATAGTTCCCTTTATTGCTGACAGTGGTGTGAGTTAGAGCTGTCAGTTGTATCATGGAGTTTCAACTGACAGAGGCACAGGCCCGTGATATTTTAAACAAGGAGGATTCTAGAGAGATGCTGAGAGGATTCAGGGCAGAGAGTGATTGCTTCAGCAAAGAGTTCAGGAGCAGGTGGACGTGTTGAAATCACGCCATCAACGCAAGGGATCGCTTGGACTGAGCACTCAGGTCAGACTTAGTTGGAAATGTTTGAATTAGGCCTTGAGAGATAAATGGCCTCTATTCATCATGGAGTTGAGGGAATTCCAGAAGAGGACACAGCAGGAGCAATGTTATGAGCCTGGAGCACAGGAATAATTGGGGATAAATCTGGGTGGAGCCTGAGCTCCATCATAGGCAGTGGCAGGAGAGAAGCAAGGACAGGTGGACAGGGGCTGGCTCACAAAGACCCTGAATGCCAGGCAGGCACTGCAGATGAACTCTGCAGCAAATCTTTCTCTTCTTGGGGAGTATGGCATGGAGTGGTACTGTCCTGTGGAATATCCATCGCTTGTCTGCCCAGACCCACAGAGAAGCCTCTGAGAAAAGCCCAGACATTGGGGAGCAGAGGCAGAGCCTAATCTACCTCTGTTTTATGACAGGCACCTGTTCCTGTCTCTTTCTGGTGTCAGGTGTAGATTTCTGTTTGGTAGGACTGGGAAGGAAGAAGAAAATAACCAGGTACTCATGAAAAGGGAGAGACTTCCCTGGTGGCACAGACAGTAAAGAATCCGCCTGCAATGTGGGAGACCCAGGTTCAATCTCTGGGTTGGGAAGATCCCCTGGAGAAGGAAATGGCAACCCACTCCAGTATTCTTGCCTGGAGAATTCCATGGACAGAAGAGCCTGGCAGGCTACAGTCCATGGGGTCACAAAGAGTCGGACACGACTTCACTTTCACAGTTTCGGAAGCTAGAGGTCCAAGATCAAGATGTTGATAGGGTTGATTTCTCTTCAGGCCCCTCTTCTTCTTGTAGATGGCTGTCTTCTCTGTGTCTTCCCATGGTCTTACCTCTGTCCATGACCATGACCAACCTTTTGTAGGGACACCAAATATATCAGATCAGGGCCCACCCTAATGACCTCAGTGTAACTTTACCTCTTTAAGGAAGCTTAACCTCTGTCTTCAGAGAACTCACATTCTGAGGTACTCAAGGTTTGGGCGAGACACAGTTCCACTCCTAACACTGTGGTATAGACCCTTAGTACATGTTACCTCAGCTGAGTCTTCTTACCTGCAGGACCAGGTACATAATTTGTGCTCAATAAATGTGTTTCATCCTCCACAACTCTGCAGCAGGTCACACTGCTTCTTTAAAGATACGAATGCTCATGAGGGCAATCCAAATACAGGCATGGAAATTAAAGATCTGTGTATTTTAGCATCTTTTCAACATTCATTCACTGGCTTCTCTTTGAACCCACTGATCTCAAGATGAAAAACTGCGTCCTAAAGATACACCGCCTGACAATGGCATGAGCCAAAGGAGCCTCAGGAGGTGGATGTTACACCAAAGGAAAGGAGATGAGGAAGAACCAGGAAAACAGTGCTGTGAAGATCCTCTTCACTTGTCAGGGCCAAAAAGGAGGAGGTGGGCCTTGGGGAGAGATGCTCCCAAACTGGCAATCCAGGATGTCTCTAGAATTTCAGACCTATCTGAGCCAGAGGGTAGGTTTTCATCTCCCTCTACCCTGTTGCTGGGGCCAGAGTGGATGTTTCAGGCTGTGTCTTCTGAGCGCATATTCGGTAAGAACTGAGACGAAACAAGCCCTCTGTGGAAAAGCCGGCTCTGTGAGTGTGCATTCTCGTTGGTCCCCAGCTTATAAGGACCTCAAGCTCGGTTTAAAGCTCTACTTGTACCCTCTCGAAATTCATCATACTCCTTCAACGAGAGGCCCTATATTTTCATTTTACACTGGACCTTGTATAGTATGTAGCTTATCTTGCTTCCATGTCTCTGAGGACAGAGGAAAAAAATTGAAGGTCACTTTTAGTTACTGATTCAGCTCCTCTCTTTTGGCCATCCTGGGTGGCAGGAGCTTACTTTACCTCAGAGCTCCTTACACACTCCCAGCACAGACCCAGTCCTTCCTTTTCTTTTATTCCCCTTCCCTTAGAAAGTGTAATATCCACCTCCTGAGTCTCAATCCTCCCCACCTCTCAGGAGCAGGTAGAAATGATACCACTATCAGGTTTCCTCTGGTTTTTCTTTTTTTTTTAAAAAAAAAAAAAACTTTTTTATTTTGTATTGGGGTGCAGCCAATTAACAATGTTGTAATAGTTTCAGGTGCATAGCTGAGGGACTCAGCCATACATATATATGTATCCATTCTTCCCCAAACTCCCCTCCCATCCAGGCTGGCACACAGCATTGAGCAGAATTCCTTACTATACAGTAGGTCCGTGTTGGTTATCCCTTTTAAATATAGCAGAGTGTGCATGTCCATCTCAAACTCCCTGACTATCCTCTTCCCCCATTCTTCCTTCCAGCAACCATAAGCTCATTCTTTAAGTCTAGGAGTCTGTTTCTGTTTTACAAATATGCAGAATCTCTGGTTTTTCTTTTAAATGTCTTTCCTCTTTCTCTGTCACCTCACATTGAGCTTTTGTCACTTCTACTGTATTATGATTACTTTTGCCATGTGAGATGGAGTCAGCGTAAGCTTTCAGAGGGAAAGACCTGGATGCAAAATGTCACCCAGGACATCGCAAACTTTCTGGGTCTCAGCATCTTCATTGGTGGCAGAATAGTGCCGTGTTCAGGGTAACAATAAGTAAGTGACATACAAATAGGGGGCCACAGCTCTGGTTTGCCTGGGACAGTTCAAGTCTATGCCAGTCCCTAGAGGTAATAATTAATAGTGCCCCCTTTAGCCTCAAAGTGTCCTTATTTGGATAAAAATTCAGTGGCTCCCTGGTTTCATATTAAAAGTGACCTGTGAGGCATTCATATAATAGGTGCTCAAGACAAATCTGCCAAGTAAGAAGCATAAAGAACTTCCCCTTGCTGTGTGTGTTAGCATTTTTGTATCTCTACTAAAATTTACAGATTTATAATTAATGACAAACTATGCAGAAACCCCAAAGCAAACAAAACAACAACTCAAAACACCACATGATGGAAAAAATGGCAACAGCAGCACTTTCATCACCCCTCTGATTATCTGAGTATGTGATAGAAGGGGGCCTGCTAATCTTTTGAATCATCTCTATCTCAGTGGCCCAGGTATTGGGCAGTCAGGAGCTCAGCGGCAGGGGGACCATGACTACTTTCCCTTTATATTTATGCCGAATAAGGGCTTCCTTGGTATCTCAGCAGTAAAACCTGCTCGCAGTGCAGGAGACGTGACAGTAAACAGAGGTTCCATTCCTGGGTCAGGAAGATCCCCTGGGAAGGAAATGGCAGCCTACTCTAGTATTCTTACCTGGGAAATCCCATGGACAGAGGAGCCTGGCGGGCTACTGTCTGTGGGGTCACAAGAGTCAGACATGACTTGTGACTAAACCATCATGCATACATAAAACATTTTTTTTTAATCCATTAATCTGTTGATGGGCACTTTGGTTGGTTCCAAGTCTTGTCTATCATTAATCATGCTGCACTGAATATGAGAGTGCAGATAGCTCCTTGAGGGTATTAATTTTATTTCCTTCGTGTATATACATACATATATATGTATGCATATATATCTCCAGAAGGGGGATTACTAGATCATGTGTTAGTTCTATTTTTATTTTTTTGAGGAACCTCCACACTATTTTCCATAGTGGCTGAAATAATTTACACTCTCACTGACAGTGTAGAAGGGTTCCCTTTCCCCTACATCCATGATAATACTTATTACCTTTATTCTTTTGGTAATAGCTATCCTACCAGGTGTGAAGTGATATCTCATTGTGATTTTGATTTGCACTTGCTGGATGATCAGTGATGTTGAACACCTTTTCATGTACTTGTTGGCCATAGGCATATCTCCTTTGGAAAAATGTCTATTTAGGTCCTTTGTCCACTTTTAAAATTAAATTGTTTGGTTTTTCTCTACTGAGTTGTAATGAGCTCCTTGGATACTAACCCCTTATCAGATTCATGGTTGATAGATATTTTCTCCTAATCCATAGGTGGCCTTTTCATTTTGCTGAGTGTTTTCTTCGCTGTACAGAAGCTTTTTAGTTTGACACATTATCTCATTTATTTTTGCTTTTGTTGCCCGAGCTTTTGGTGCATTATCCAAAAAATCAGTGCCAAGGTCAGTGTCAAGGGGCTTCTCTGTGTTTTCTTCTGGAAGTTTTATGGCTTTAAGTCTCACATTTAATCCATTTTGAATCGATTTCCATGTGTAGTCTAAGATAAGGATCCGACTTCATTCTTTTGCATGTGGATAACTGGTTTTCCCAACACCATTTATTGAAGGGCTTCCCCGGTGGCTCAGATGGTAAAGAATCTGCCTGCAGTGCGGGAGACCTGGGTTCGGTCCCTGGGTTGGGAAGATCCCCTGGAGGAGGACATGGCAACCCACTTCAATATTCTTGCCTGGAGAATCCCATGGACAGAGGAGCCTGGTGGGCTACAGCCCATGGAGTCACAAACAGTTGGGCTACAGTCCATTGAGTCACAAAGAGTCGGATGTGACTGAGCGACTAAGCACAGCACAAAGCACATTTACTGAAGAGCCTCCCCTCTTCCCATTATGTATTCTTATTATATGTAGTATGCAAACAAATTGGGATGATTAGGTTAGAAATGCAGTGGGGCTGACCTAGACTTTAACATGATCCTGAAATATCTGACAAGTATTATACTATACTCATGAATTAACAAAACAATAAACAAATCAATTAGTTTTTTATCAAGTTCATAAAGAGTATCACTGGGGAAAAGATCAACTTTAAACAAAACTGCAAGGAGATCCAACAAGTCCATCCTAAAGGAGATCAGTCCTGGGTGTTCATTGGAAGGACTGATGTTGCAGCTGAAACTCCAATACTTTGGCCACCTCATGTGAAGAGTTGACTCATTGGAAAAGACCCTGATGCTGAGAAGGATTGGGGGCAGGAGGAGAAGGGGATGACAGAGGATAAGATGGCTGGATGGCATCACCGACTGAATGGACATGGGTTTGGATAGACTCCTGGGGGTGGTGATGGACAGGGAGGCCTGGTGTGCTGCGGTTCATGGGGTCGCAAATAGTCGGACACAACTGAGCAACTGAACTGAACTGGACTGGACTGAAACAAAACTTATGGCTGTCAAAGCTCATTTCCCCACAGACTAGATTAGTTGTTTCTTCTTGACACTCCCTTGAAACTTCATGCTCATCTCTACCTCACCAGTCGCCACACTACTCTCTAACATCTGAGCTTATGTATCTCTCTTTCCAACAAGACTGGAAACTTACTGAGCAAAAATCTTATTTTCACATCTGTGTCCAGTTCGGTATTCATTCAGAAATCTAGAACTTGTCTCACCTAGTGAAGTTCATGAAGCGGATCATTCATCAGAACCTTCACCTCCATTAATTTTTCAACTGAAGTACAATTGGTTTACAATTGAAATACAATTGTGTTGGCTTCTAGTATATAATAAAGTGATTCAATTATATATATATGTATATGTATATATTCAGATATATACATATACATATATATATATATTCACATTATCTTCTGTATTCTATTCCATTATGGTTTATTACAGGGTACTAAATATAGTTCCCTGTTCTATACAGTAGGACCTTGTTGTTTAGGTCCTACTGTATAGTAGATAGTAGTTTGTATCTGCTAATCCCAAACTCCTAATCACCTCCATTTTAGAGTCTGCTTTGTGTGTGGAAGAAACAATACAGAGCCTTGTGCGTCATTGTAAGGGTCTTCACTGGATTTTATTTCAAATGAGTTGGGAGCCCCTGAGGGGTCTGGAACAGATGAGGGACATGCCTTGCACTTTTAAATAGGGATCACTCTGGTGGCTGGGTTGAGAGTGGATTGTTGGGGTGGAGGTGCAGGAGACTGGTTGGGAGGCCGCGTCAGTCATTTCGGTGATGTCTGCATGATGGTGACTTGAACCATGGCGGGTGTGATGGCGTGGTGAGAAGTACTCAGGAGTGTTCTGTATTTGGAACACCAAGCTGAAGTGGTTGGCTATTAGAGCAGGTACGGGGTGTGACTGAAAGAAGGGGAGCCAAGGATGACTCCAGTGTCTGTGACCTGAGTCACAGAAGGGAGGAGTTGCTGTTTACCGAGTTGGGGAATGATAGGGGTGACTGTAGCGTAGCGTGCCCTCTAGGGTGGGAGAGAATTGTCGTCACTGGGCTTGTTCCCAGCTCCACTTTGCTGCCTTTGGGCAGCCTCAGTCCTGCTGTGGCTCCTGAGGCACCAGCTTCTGCCTCCTTCCTCCTCCAGTTTCCCTCTATGTGCTGCCCTTTCCCTGGGATGTCCTCGTGTCTGTCAAACTCAGCGGGAAGGAAAATCAGGTTCTACCCAATTAGCTCATCTTAAGTGGATTTCACTGTGCATTTAATTAAACCTGTTATAATCTTGAAGGGTATTTTGATACATGGTACTTGATACAGAGTAATTAGACTACTGTGGGGTTGCACATAAATATCTTTGGGCTGAGGTATTAAGCTGTGCTGTGCTGTGCTGCTATAGGTTCTGATGGACTATCTTGTCAGTAACATCAGAGTCCGTAAGGCTTATACTCTGCAAAGTTTGCAGCCTGCTCAGGCCTTCTGGCTGGTCGGTCAATTGCATGGCTCTGGAGATGGATTCTTGGTCCTACCACCCTCCTGTCCAAATGACTGTACGGGTCCTCACTGAGCATGGAAGGAGGTCAAAACTCCTTGAATACATATTCTTGGCTGCACACAATTTAGCTATATACTATATTTCCAGTACAGACTCTGTTTATACAACCAGTCCATGGGATACCTATACTGCATCTGCCTCTAAGCCTTTGCTTCACTGCTGTCTTCAGCTTTGGAGTTCTTTTGTCTCCTCTTCCATGTTTGTCAGCATAGGCTAGGCTAGGCTGCAGTAACAACTGACCCTGAAATCCCCGTGGCTTATCATATCAGAGGATTCATTTTCCCTCACTTACTCTCTCTGGCCATTGCAGGTCAGGTACCGCTCAGCTCTATTGCCAGCGATCAGGGCAGAAGGGAAAATAGGACATGGTGAATTGCATCCTGGATCTTAAAGCTTCTACTGAGAACTAGAACATTAACCTCCACTAACATTTCCCTGGCCACAGAAGTCACATGACCGAGTCTGCCATCAGTGGGGTGGGGGAGCATAATTCTTTCCCAGGCAAAGACAGTGAATGTTTGGAAACAACAGTCCACTCTAGAGCTGCATTATGGATCTGTTAAGATAAGCCTTCATTTTTATTTCCAAAACAGTAATCAATCTACATGTCCCTCAGAGCTTTTTTTTCCCCCCAAGTTTGTGCTTTTTTCCTTTAAGGGTCAGTGTGTATCTGGAGGGCAGGGTGATGGTCTTTGTCATCTCTCTTACCTATGGTGCCTAGACACACAATACATGTTCTCTGTATTAAATCTTGCATCTTAACAAGGCACCACCCAGCAGGCAGCACTATGAGCTTGAGAAGCCTGAGAAACCTAGACCTGATACCTTCAAAAGACCTATAAGTCTCTTCTGTGATCATTTTATCACATTCAATCCTGTGTCAGCCTTGGGGTGTTGGCACTATTTTTACTCCCATTTATACTTACAAATACCTGAAAGACCAGGGAGACACGGCCATGCTCACCATCACAGTGAATTAAATTATTGCCAGTTTAGCACTGCCTTTGAATTTAGAATTATGTCTACAAATGGTAACAGTCATGGCCAAAGAGATAAGCCCAAGCCTTCTGTCTAACAGGAGAATGCTTTTGCTAATATACATGCCTTCTGAGCTTTAGGGAGTAGGGATGGGGAGAATCAGCCAATAATCCTACAAGATTCATACAGATTCATTTATTTGTTTGAGTTGGCTCTGTGAATTATTTATTTTAAATTATGTAATCTCTTATTTTGCCAATATCTTTACTAGCTTTTAAAAATTTATCTTTTACACCTTTTTTCTCACATTAAAAATTGTGGTTCTGAACAACATTAGTATTAACATTATTCTATAATACATAAAATATATAAAATACAATATTATTCTATAATATAATAACGGTTTAAAAAGAATCAGACTAACAGTATTACTAACAATTGGACTACCAAATGAAATTTAAAGTTTCTCTCCAGGTTTATTTTTAATTAAAATTTTTTGTGTGTGAATTCTTCATTAGATTATTTTCTTAGGGAGAGCCAGAGAGCGAAAACGGATCCTTTGGGGTGAGAGTGGAGAGAAGGAAGAAAAAAGAAAAGAAGAATGCAAGGAACCAGAATGTGAGTGGAGATGTGCTTAATTAAGAAAGTACATTTCTAAAACAGTCATTATGTGAATTCGTTATTGAGTACTATTAATTGTTAATACATGTGTTACATACTGGAGATGCAGAGATGGAAAAGAACTAGCTCTTGCCCTTGAAGAAGGCTTCCACCTGGAAGAGGAGACCCTCTGGAGGTAGGGCAGAGTTACAGCCATGCTGGGGTGGGGTGGGGTACACACTGAACACATCAGGAGCTCAAGGGAAGGAGGAAGGGAAAAAGCGTGGAGCGAAAGCTGCTGATCCCAGCAGTATTACTCTAGTCCAGGCAGCTTATTAACCATTTTGTCAATAACGTCATGGTAAATGTTTCTAATGTTTTTTAAAAAGCCTCCAAACATTTGATTGCATTTGAGTTTTCATCTGATAAAGCTATCTGCCTACGCCAAGTGGTGTCAGCTCGTCACTTAACATGAGTGACCCAGTCCATTCCAAGGCCCACGAGGAGGCAGGGGACTCCTTTGTGGAAAACAGTCCCCCTCCCCCATGTGTCTCCAGGCAATCTGAGCTGTGTCCTGGGCTGTGCAAGCCACTCCCACCCAGGCCGGTCAGAATTACATCCTGGCTGCGTGCTATGGGTCCTAGTTCTGTGCATGATACCAACAAGCTGTTTCTACTGGGAGACCAGGGATATGGGCCCTTGAGCCTGACAGCATATCTTGGTTCCTGTCCTGCCTCTACCACGGAGCCTACAGTCCATGGTGAGCATTGGTGTTCTCATCTTTAAAACAGGAATTGTGACCACTTGCTTGCCAACTTCCTGTGGCTACTGTGAGTCTCTTAACATTTCTCTACTATTGGTCCAGTGACCAGAAATACCTGATACTTACTTAAAGCTTAGTTCGTGGCAAGCTGTAGGCCGGGCTGTTTCAGGGTAGAATCCTGTTTAATCCTCAAAATGCCTTCCTGCTGTCTTTATCCCCATTGTATAGATGAGGTAATTGTAGTGAGGGTGTTATCTCAAGTGACTTGCCCAATATCACACAGCTATTAAGTAGTCAATGCAGACCTTGAGCCTAGCTTCCTCGTGCTACCAAGATAAACCTTTATGATCACAGTCTACTCACAAAGTAAAGAGGGAAGTGGTGCCTAAATCAGGCTACAAAAATAACCTGGGAAAATTTCACCACAACACACATGGGCTTCCTTAGTGGCTCAGCGGTAAAGAATCCACCTGCAATGCAGGAGATGCAGATTTGATCCTTGGGTCAGGGAGATCCCTTGGAGAAGTAAATAGCAACCCACTCTGGTATTCTTGCCTGGAAAAATCCCATGGACAGAGAAGCCTGGAGGTCTATAGTCCATGGGGTCACAAAAGAGCTGGACGTGACTTAGTGACTAAACAACAACAGCGACACATGTGTGTGTACACTCTCAGGCTCCACCCCAGCAGATTTTGATTTTGTTCATCTATGGCAAGGTCCAGCAAGGTATTTTTTTTTTTTTTAAACAAATGGCCCAGGTTATTTAGACACAGATGGCACTGCGAACAACTCCTGAAACCACCATTTGACTTGATGGCTAAATTGTTCAACTCATCTCTGATACCTGAGTATGCTCTGTAGCCCCAGACTGTCTAATCGCAGCAGCAGATCATCCATCCATCCACTGCGCCTGTGCCCCGCACTGGTGATACAGGCAGGAGGAAAACACGGACCCCAGTCCGGAGGCACTCGTGGCTTGAGTGGTTCCTATGTTTATTGGAACTCTACCTCCTTCCCGCTTCTGTGCAGTAGTTCTAGTGTGTGTTCTGGGGGCTGAGTGAAAGAGTCTCTTGTTGGTCTCCAGCCTTTCGTTGGTCCTTTCTCTTTGGGTTTAATACCCCTGAAGGAGATGATGGAAGGAAGACTGGCTTGTAAATGTGGATTTTCTCTCTCAAGGCTCACTGTCTCTACTGGGCATTCCTGTGCATGGGCAGCAGGTCCCCAAAATAGGCATCAGCAACCACAGGAGGACCTACCCTGTCCCCACCATCCACAGCTCAGGAACAGTTTTGTTAACTCAGAGGTGAGATGGGGTGGGCGTGTGAACTAAGTCCCTTCAGTTGTGTCTGACTCTCTGTGATGCTGTGGACTGTAGCCTGACAGGCTCCTCTGTCCATGGGATTCTTCAGGGTTGCCATGCCTTCTGCCAGGGGATCTTCCCAACCCAGGGATTGAACCTGTGTCTCTTATGTCTCCTGCACTGGCAGGTTCTTTACCACTAGCACCACCTGGGAGGGAAGCAGAGCCAAACCGAAGGTTCCCTTGGGGAGTCATGGATGGGTTCTCGGAGGCCATGAACCCTTGAATGAGTACATATGCGCCCTATGTGCTTTGCATATATGTGTGTTGGGGGGTCAGCCCACGCGGTACTGGGTTTGCAACATGTCTGTGACTCTCAAAATCTTGAGAGCAACTGCTATCCATTCCCTCGAAGGGGGGGTAAAACCTGTCTTCAGAGAAGGGCTTCCACAGGGCCTCACAGCTTTCCCCAGTTTTTTCTTTCTTTTTTACAAAGAGTTTTATCTCACTTGGTCTTTGTCACCATCATGTGGAGTAGGTATTTGCTCCACTGAATTATTTGAGAAACTGAGGTTTCTCAGTTTCAGAAAAGAATTTGGCCCACGATGCACAGCTTCCAAGTAGGACAGGCAGGGCCCGCACCTCAGTCCAACTGACTCCCAGCCTGGGGCTCGGGCTTGGCCACAGCCACGGTCTCGTGCTGGCCAAGGACTGAGACCCTATTTTGTGGACAAAGTCATTCACTGCACTAGAAGCAATGAAAAGTCATTTGATCACTCTCAGGAAAAATCAGAGAGGTAACCGGTTTAAACAAGTAATGAGAATTCAACATCCCGTTTTGAGTACCTACTCTATGCCAGCTACTCACAGATACTATTTCACTTGAAGCACTAATGTATATGATTTCATTTGCTTTTCCTAAGAACTCTGAAAATCTAGTTATCTGCTCTACAGATGAGGAAGATGTGTCCCAAAGAGCCTGGATAAAATGGCCCAAGGGTCCAACTTTGGCACGCCAGTACTCAAACCCATGTCTATGGTAGTCTTCAGAGTTCACAGCTGTGTCTGTTTCTATATCTTCCTTGGAAACTCCCCACTGTGATTTATGGCATCTCTGTAGGAAGCAGTTGGGTACTGGCAAAAGCAGAGAGTTGAGGGGAGGGAATGGACAGGGCAAACTAATAGAGCTCTCTGAACCTCAGTGTTCCTCATCAGTAAAATGGGTATAAAGCACAGACTGAATGGTAACTGTGAAGACTGAGTAAGAACATGCATTGGAGAGTCTGATACGTTGTAAGGCCTTGTTGCCTTGGGCTGTTCTCACCTGCTGGGCAGGAGAACCACAGGCTGTCAGCAGTTGGGTTGCTTCTCAGGTCTCTGCTGTTAGCAATGACTTCCTGACCTCCTGTGAGGTGGAACCAGCTTTATTAGAGAGTTTCTCTTTTTCATGCTGCCAGGAGATTTGAGGAGTTAAAAACCATTTTTCACAATACGTTTTGACATTTAATTATATACTTTTCTCCTCTTTAGATATAACTTCCCCTGTCATGTCTGCCACAAGCAGAGGGTTTGATGTTTGGAAGCATCACTCCTGCTCCTCCATGATCAGTTTCCTGCCTCGAACAATTAGCAGTCTGAACATGGAAGTCCAAACATCCAGGTAACTTAATTATTTCCCCTTCTCCTCTCCTTAGCCAAGAAGAACCAGCAAATGACACATTGGTTTATCTAGGATTTTAAAAATGTGATGTTAGACTGCACAGGGGAACCACTGACCCTTCTCTCAGACCACATTCAATTAATATGCAAATAAGTTAGACCTTCTGGGTCAGCATTCAAGTTTAGAATCAAAGGAGTTGGCGCAGGGTGGGAAGGGTTTAACAAGGCCTTAGAGGAGTAGTTCAGACAAAGTACAGAGTTTGGAATCAGATCACCCAGGATTTGAATCCTGGCTTTCCCTTTAACTTGCTTTGTTACCATGGTTATGAGATTTATCCTTTCCGAGCCTCAGTTTCATCAACCTTCGCTTCGAGATGATAATTTTCTGCCCCTGTCTGACCTCACAGGTTGGGATGACATTTGCTGCCTGTCTAGGCTCTCCCTCTAGGACCGCAGGAACTAACATTTCTGTCCTTGGCTTTCAGGAGTCCTCATTTGCCTCTGGTACGGAGGTTGTGAACTCAAAGGCCTTCAGGCACGAGATTAGCAATACAAATGAGTCAAGTGGGCCAGGGTGGCAGGAGGAACAGTAGGGAGTGATGGGAACTGGCAAACCAGATAGCGCAGGCCCCGCACAGACAGAAGAGGGCTTTTGTGAATTATTTCTTTGGCTGCACCAGGCCTTAGTTGTGGCATAGGAGCTCTAAGTTGCAGTATGCAGGATCTAGTTCCCTGCCCAGGGATCAAACCCAGGGCCCCTGCATTGGGAGCATGGAGTCTTCGCCCCTGGACCACTAGGAAAGCCACTCAATCCTGCTCTTATCCGAGCCTGCAGTCTGGATTTTACGTAACGCCTTCCTGCGTGCCCTGTGCCTGGAGACACACCGCTGCAGACTCCGTGTAGCCGGTGGGTGTCCAGTGTGGAACTTCATCTCCTGTGTGTGGGGAGCAGAATTCTGGCTCACTTTTGCTCAGAGTCTGTGTACCCTGCAGCCAGCCTCCTTCTGTACCACCTCCAAACTCCCTCTCAGCTCCAGAGACCCTCACTTCCTGTCTTCCTTAACCACTGGAGAAAGAAAGCAAAAAATCCTATTATTCTGTCATGCACAGCAACTTGGTTCTCTCTGGCCACTTAAAAGCAAGCTCTGGGACCTCCGTGTGTCCACGTTAGAAGGTCTACTAGCAGGCTTTCCTGAACAAAAGGGCTGTGTCCTGTGAGAAGAAACCCCTGGCTGACCAGGGAGGAAGTGTGGCGACTTCTGGACACAGACTCAGGACTGGGATTCTACATCCAGCTCTATCACTAGACAGCTGGGTGGAAATGACCATGGAACTGGCTGCATCTCAGTAGTTCCATGTCCATGATAAGAATAGCAACACACACTTCCCTCCTTCCTTAATACTTTAGGAGAGTGAACGTTTAGAAATCCAACAATAATTTAGCAACACTTTCTGAGTGTCTGCTCTAGACCAGCCCCTTTGTAAGCAGACAGAGATGCTGAAATGAATGAGACCATCACTGTTTTCAATACGTGCAGAGTCTAATGGAAAAAGACACTTGCTAACAACTGCTTAGTACAGAGTAAGGTGACTGACCATAGAGGACTGTAGCAGGACAGCGAGAAAGGGGAGGGAGAGCCTATAGGTCTTGGAATAAAGATAACAGGATGTGTTACATTAAAAAAAAATTTTTTTTTCTTGGTTAGGTTGAGAGAAAACAGTTAATGTATTCTGTCAAACAGCAGTGATGTTATAGAAAGATATTGGAATTTCACTTGGTTCGTTTACTGTTTATTAATTTACTCAACACAGTTACTGAGTTCCTAGGAGTGTAAATCTCATTGTCTCACTGTAATCATGTTGCTACATCTATCCACTCTGCTCAGTGAGCTGGTGTCTGTATTCTCAGCCCCTAGTAAGGACCACTGAGTATTTATTCAAAGTGAGCAAAACATATGAGCTATGTTTGATGCAGTCTAAAACCTTCGAACTGGCTATTACAAGTCTTTGTGAAGATAAATCTTTTGTGATTCTACTATTTTGGGTCTACTGCTGTCAAATGCACTGTGTTTGGGAAGATGTCTTGCTTAGAACTCTTGAGTTCCTGAGGCTTTAAGAAGAATGCTTGTCCTATTCGACCTTTATCATCTAGTTAATACAGATGATAACTAGATAACTAGTTATCTAGTTATCTAGATAATACTGTTATCTAGATGATAACAATGAATCAACAGGTGATTCAAAAGGCAGAGGTGGAGGAGAGTGGCTGAGCCAGGCATTTCGTGGTCATTCCACCACCCAGATACACAGTAGGGCATAGGAAAAATCCAAAGGTTGTTGTTGATCAATCGCTAAGTCATTACTTACTGTACTAGATACAGTAATCTGTATCTAGTTAATACAGATGATAACAGATTAACTACAGTTAATACATCTAGTCTTTCTGCCTGGGAAAGACTCGGGGACAGGGTAGTGTGGAGAAGTGGGAGCTGCTACCAGCAGGCTTTTCTCCCCAACTTCCTTTGTCCAGTCTTGCTTCTGTGGTGAGAGGGGTCTCATTGTTCATTGTGGCTCAGAGCATTGATTGTGTTTTGATAGACAAAGGGGTGTGTCTCACTGCGTTCTGGAGTCAGATGGAGCTCCCAGGAAAGTGGGACAGGACTGGTACAGCTCTGGGAAGTGTAGGGTAGAGACTGAGGTCTTAGGAAGAGTCTAGGGAAGGTGTGAACTACCAGGGATTCAGTCTGAGCATGTGGACAGCTTGAAGACCTTCTTTATGCAAATAGCCGTGGCCTGCTGGGCATAGCAGCATGGCTCTGGTTTTGATCACAAAATAAAGCCTTCATCCACCTACTTACTCACCCACCTACTGACCCATCTACTCATCCATGCAACCAATCACTACTGGCAAACTCACTTCCAGCCATAGGTATATAGAAAGGAATAGAGATTTATTTGCATATGAACAGGTGAACTAGGATACAATGGCTCAGAAGTAAAGAATCCACCTGCCAATGTTGGAGATGTGGGTTTGACCCCTGGGTTGGGAAGCTCCCCTGGAGGATGAAGTGGCAACCCACTCCAGTATTCTTGCCTGGAGAATCCCACGGACAAAGGAGCCTGGTGGGCTACAGTCCATGGGGTCACAAAGAGTCAGACACGACTGTGCATGCACGCACCTCAAAGCAATAGAGAGATGTAGAGAAAAGCCAGAGAAGGAAACAACTAATGCAGGCAGCAGGAGTCAGAGAAAGCTCCCCAGAGAAAGCACCAGTTGGCTGGGATTAGAGAAATAAATGAGACTCGCAGAACAGGTTATAGTGGAGACTTAATGCCAATAGATGGAAGGGGCCGTTTCAAAGGCATGGGGGTGAAAAGGATGTAGAATATTTGGCAAAGTGTGGCTGGAACCCAAGCTTATTAAGTTCATGCCATATTTTGCATGGCTGGTTGATTTTGCGTTTGCTGAGTTTTTAAGAGCTGATGTTAGACCTAGGGTATCTTACAATCCTTGAAGATATCAAAATTCATTTTACTATCAAATGAAACTAGGTTAAATGCCCAGCTCTATGCTCTCATATTGTCTGTATCCATTCTAAATGCCAAGAAACACATATCATTTCTTCATCTATTTAAAAAAACAAATTTTATTATTGCAAGTACTCTGTGCCAACAAAGGTGCAGAGAGGTTTGTTTGTCCACCTCACCCAGCTATGTTCACCATAGTAAATGTCCCCTCATGGGCCCTTTCTTTCCTTCTATATCAGTGAACAAAACAAATGAAGGCGTCTGTCCTTGGAGACTTTGCACTACTACAGTATAATTACTGGGAATTACCTCTTCAAGATGGCTTGAACTCTCACGTTCTCAAACCTGTGCTCATTTTCTGCTACATGGAGACTGATATTAAATAACTCAGATTCTCTCTTCTCTAAAAACCTCCTTGACCATTTCAAGACAGTTCATCACACCCTCCTCTGAGTTCTCTTTCTGCCTTATGGTTTGGAGCATGTTGATATTTCAAGGGGCCCAAATAACTGTTGCTGCCCCACTGTGCCCTGAGGGGGAACCACAGGAGAGGCCGGCTGAAGCGGCAGCTTCATAACTGAGGCAGGAGGTGAGGACACGATTTAGTGTGTTAGCCACACGAGTCTCACGACAGACATGTGAGAGCAGTACTGAGCAGCTGGAGGCCTTTCAAGGTTCTTGGATGGTAGGGGACAGACCAGAGAGCATGTCTGCAACAGGTAATTCAAAAGGCAGAGGTGGAGGAGAGTGGCTGAGCCAGGCATTGTGTGGTCATTCCACCACCCAGACACACCAGTAGGGCATAGGAAAAATCCAAAGGTGTTAGGTTAACGGTTGTTGTTGTTCAATCGCTAAGTCATATGTAATTCTTTGTGACCCCATGGACTGCAGCATGCAGACATCTTGTCTTCAGGGGGATCCCTGAGTTCATTCCAACTCATGTCCATTGAGTCAGTGATGCCATCCAACCATCTCATCCTCTGTCACCCCTTTCTCCTCCTGCCCTTCATCTTTCCCAGGATCAGGATCTTTTTTCGTGAGTTGGCTCTATGCATCAGGTGGCCAAAGTACTGGAGCTTCAGCTTCCGCATCCGTCCTTCCAGTGAATATTCAGGGTTGATTTCCTTTAGGATTGGCTGCTTGGATCTCCTTTCAGTCAAGGGACTCTCAAGAGTCTCCTCCAGCACCACAGTTTGAAAGCGTCCGTTCTTTGGTGCTCAGTTTTCTTTATCCTTCAACTCTCACAGTTGAACGTGACGACTGGAAAAACCATAGCTTTGACTATATTGACCTTTGCTGGCAAAGTGATGTCTCTGCTTTTTAATACACTCCCTAGGTTGGTCATAGCTTTTCTTTCCATGGCAGGACTGTGATTTTTTTTTTTCCCCTAGGCTGCCCATCGTGGTTATGGCATTAAATGACAGTAGGCAAGCTGTCACCTGTGGGCTAGGCCGGTTTCATTTTGGAGAGGTCATAAAGTACTTTCACAGGCACACAGCAGCCACAGTCCTAAATGTGCCTCAGAAACAAGTAAACAAAAAGGACATTTTTGATGCCCGGCTTCATGCCCGCAGTTACACGGGCCAAAGTGACTCAGGAGATGTTTCCTTTGTGGCCTTGACTACCAAGGGAAAGTGGAGCTCGGAGTCAGAAGAGCTCAGTTTTCATGCTCAGCTAGTACTTTAGGCTCCTCCCTTCATCTGTGTTGGAGAAAGTCACACTGTATGGTATTTGGTGTAAGTGGAAGGCCTATGGGCTATGGGGTTTGAGTTCTCTTCTGTCACTTACCATGATGAATGGAGTTGGGTGATGGTGGAAAATCTAATCGCATCACTTTTGCTCTCCTATTTACAAGGCTGCAAGGTCTGAGGGAGAAGGTCCCAACGCTTAACTTGAAGTGCAGATGATGGCATTAAAAACATTTACGGAAAGCACCTGGCCTAGTATACCTAGTCCAGCATCAGCCTTGTTGATAATGAGGATTATCAATACTGTGGCTCAGACCTTGTGAGGAGGTGTGTTAGGTTGTTTGGGTTTTGTAGAGAGAATCTGGGACCCAGAAACAGGAGGCTGGAGCTCTAACCCTCCTCTATCACTTGTGAGCTATGTGATAACCTTTTAATTACTCAGTGTTTCTGGGCCTTGACTCTTCATCTGATGAAAACAGAGGTTGGGGGACTTCTGTGGCAGTCCAGTGGTGAAGAATCTGCCTTGCAAGGCAGAGGACGTGGGTTCCATCCCTGGCCGGGGAACTAAGATCCCACATGCCATGGAAAAACTCAGCCCTAGCACTGCAAATCCTGAGTCCTCTCACTTCAGGGTCCCTGTGCCACAAGAAGAGTCTGAGCGGCACGATGAAAATTCCCACATGATAGGACAAAGATCCCGGGTGCTGAAACTGAGACCTGACGCAGCCAAATAAACAATAAATAACTATATTTTTAAAAGAAGAGGTTGGTTCAGGCATTTCTACTCTTTCTCAACTAAGTAAATTCCTTTCAATTTTTCACTGCTAATGAAATCATTTGCTTCCCAGGTGGCACTAGTGGTAAAAAAAAAAAACAACAAAAAAAACCCTGCTGCTATTGAGTAAACATTTACGTCCCTTCCATTCAAATGTCTTTGGAAGGTGATCTGATCATGGCAGAGCCATGATAAATGAGCCATCAAGGCAGAGCCTTGGGTATAAATGGGGTTTATACCCTTATAAAAGAGACCCCAGGGAGCTCTCTTCCCCCCTCCTTTTACCATATGAGGACACAGCAAGAAAATGGCCATCTATGAACCAAGAAGCGGGCTTGAATCTGCTGATGTTTCGATCTTGGTTGTACTTCCCAGCCTCTAGAAGTGTGAGAAATACATTTCTGCTATTCAGAAGCTACTCGGTCCATGATGCTCTGTCACAGCAGCCTGAATAGGTGAAGACGACCGCCAAGCCTACACCGCTAGTTCATGCGCAAAGCGGAAAATGGTGATCCCCTCGGCCCGATGAATTAGAAAGAGCTGACTTTCCTCTGGGGAGACCCAGCTGCATGTCTGAGCTGCTTGTGACTGGACCAGGGACTGAATTTCGAGCCCCCTCTCCCCTGAGGCAGGCCCTGACATCACCTGTGCCCTGACCTCCTCATCAGTCTCTGAGCCTCCAGACACGCCTAGGCCATTCCAGTCCTTCCTCCACACCCTTCCAGGAAATCACTCTCAAACTGGATCTGACAGTTACATGCCTTCCTGCTCAAACCCTGACTGGTACCTTAGGGCTTTGGGGTAGAGGGGCCTGGGCACTCGCATTTTATCAGTGGCTTCCTGAACTCGCAGTATTTTTCCTCACTGCTGGGCCCTCTGCACATGCAGGTCCTCCTGCTCAGAAGGCCCTCTCTAGGGCTTCCTCTCCATACTTACTCTGAGCTAATGCCCAGATACCCACTGAGCCTCCAGCATCATCTCTGGTAATCTTTCTGTGATGCCCCAACCCTCAAGACAGATTGGGGGCCCCACACTGAGCCTTTGCACAGCTGACCCTTTGCTAGAATGAGAACAGCAGCAGCGGCATCACTCACTGAGAACTCTCTGTGTGCCTGGCACTGACGGTCCCCTGGTGATGGAGATGCGCGCATCTCCAGCTTACAGCTGAGGAGGCTAAGGTGATGAGTGACAGCTCTCATCTGGGGCAGGGCTCCTCAGAGTGCAGTCCTCAGTTTGCAGCATCAGCATCAGTTAGAAACTTGGGAGAAGTACAGAAACTCCAGCTGACCCCAGACCTAACTGAATCAGAAATTCTCATGGTGGATTCAGAAACGAGTTTATATGAGTTTTTAAAGCCCTGCAAGTAATTCTGAATGTATGCTAAAATTTGATTTATTGAGCACCTACTCTACGCAAGGCAGTTTGTGAAGCAATGGCCTGATATCCGGCTGGTAGGGGGTGGCGCTAACTAAGATTTACAACCATATAACTGACAGTTGAAAAACATTAATAAGCTTGTGCTTTTAACTTCTATGCTCTGAACACCCATGTGCTTTGCTCAGAGAGGCTTCTCCTGGCCACCTGACTTAAAAATCACAGCTCCCTGCCCCTCCTACCATCCACTGCCAGTATGATGACCTTCTGACCCTTTACTCCACAGCATTTCCTGCCAGCTGGCATACTAGACTTTTTAAGTATTTATTCATTATTTTTATCTTAGCTTGAGTTGCTGTAACAAAATACCCATGACCAGATGGCTTAAACAACAGACATTAATTTTCCTGGAATTCTGGAGGCTAGAAGTCTGAGATTAGGATAGTAGCCTGACGGGGTTCTGGTGAGAGCTGTCTCCCTGGTTTGTAGATAGCTGCCTTCTTGATGTGTCCTTAAACTGGAGGGAGGGAGGGAGAGAAGGAGGGAGGAAGAGACAGAGAGAGACAAAGAGAGAGAAACAGAGGGGGAGAGAAAGAGACAGAGAAAATATGAGCGAGCTCTGATATCTGTTCTTATAACAGCACTAATCCCACCATGAGGGCTCCACCTCATCACCTTATCTAACTCTGCCTCTTGAAGACACCATGTCTAAACACCATCTGGATTAGGGCTTCAACATGTACATTTGTGTGTGTGTGTGTGTGTGTGTGTGTGTGTGTGTGTGTGTGTGTGTGTTACTCAGCCATGCCTGACTCTTTGGGACCCCATGGACTGTAGCCCTGCCAGGCTCTTCTGTCCATGGAATTCTCCAGGCAAGAATACTGGAGTGGGTCGCCATTCCTGTCTCCAGGGCATCTTCCCAACCCTGGGATTGAATCCGGGTCTTTTGCATGACAGATAGATTCTTTACCATCTGACCCACCTGGGAAACCCATATACATTCAGGGAGGATTCAAATACTTAGTTTGTCACAAGGTCCTACTACCTAATTGTAAGCCCCAATTGGGTAGGGGTTTATCTGTGTATTTCATCTGTTAACTAGTAAATCCTCAGTGCCTAGAACATGGTCTTGCACATAACAGGTGCTCCAGAACTATCTGTGAACTGAGTGGTCACACAGCTGGTTGGTGACGCAGAGGCAGGGCTCACTCTGCTTTATTTAGTCACATCCAGTATATTTAATCACATCCCAGTGTATTTCCTATGCTCCCCACTCCCTGCCTCCATTTAGCGTTCTCTTGCTTAGCAGCTTCCTCCTTCCTAGAAGGGTCATTTTCCAGAAGCCTTGCTTTACCAATCGTCACTAGCAGGAAGAGTCTTCTCCCCACCAGGCCTGCAGAGCGGTTACCCGAGGTATGATTTATCTCATTTACTTGGTGCTTTGTCTTAATGGTTCACCAAGTGAAGATTCTTTCAGTAATGACAGTAAATGCATTTGAAATGTAGATATCGACCCAGGCAATGCTGCGTATTCAGCTCATCAAATTTTCATGTTAGAATTAAATCCTCCTCCCCCATTTTTCTTGGTGGGAAGAGAGAAAGCAAAGTGTTGATTCCAGTTCCATCACTGTGGTACATTTTTTTTTTTCCCCAATGAAAGGAGAACTCTTTCATGAGGCAAAGAAACCAGATTCATTTGGAAGTATCAAGTTCTACTCATGTGCTAAACTGTACACGGGAAGTGGACATGGGATGCTTGGCCCCGCCACCCTTGGGCAAAAAAGCACCACCACCATTCCAATCTCTCTCTCAAATAAAATCTTTCCAGAGCTCCCCAGCTGCCTTAGTCATTATCAGAGGTGCCTCGATTTCGGCCACATGATTAAAGCAATCCTCGCTGTATCTCATGTACTTTATCTCCACCTCAGAGTTGCTTTACTGTCCACCTTCTTGGAGTAGATAACCTTGCTCTTCTCTATTATCATCCTAGTTACTTCCTCCCAGTGTTTATCATAATCCACAACTACTTTGTTCACTTTTTTTTTTTTTTAAACTAATTCATTTTCCTTTGGTTTGTTTGCTTTTAGGAGAGCCAAGACGTATAGAAACACAGCTAGCTTCTCTTTCCTGGGGTAACACTAGCTTATTTCTTATTCATTCACACTGCTGCACACAAGGGGCTGACTTACTGCTTGCAACAACATGCTGAGATAGGATGCAGTGTGGCTACTATGTGAATGAGGCTGCCGAAGCCAGAGCAGTTAAAGGGAATGTCTTATGCAACACAGCTCAGAAGTGAGGGGACCTCGACTACAGTCAGGTCTGCCCAACTCCAAAACAGAGACCAGAGGCAGAGCCTGCAGGCTCTGAAGTCAGTGACAAGGATCAAATTCTAACTCTGGCACCTACCAGGTCTATGGCCTTGGATGAGTTATATAAATGCTCTGTTTTAATTTTCCTACCTGCAGAATGGGAATAATCACATCTACTTCATGGCAAAGTGAAGGCTGAAAAATTAAAAACATAAAGGGGTTGGAATAATTTCTGGCACATGACTATTATTCAAGAGATTTTTAGCTAGTGTTTCAATTTCACCATGCTGGTTATTCACAATTTCTCACATTTGAATAGGCTGTCCCAAAAGTCTGAATTAAGATAAGGTACTCCCCCATTTTCCAGATGAGGAGAGTAAGGGCCACAGATTTCCAGCCACTTGCTTAGATCACAGAGCTAAGAAGCTGGCAGACTTCAGGCTCAGTTCTGGGTCCCTGGCTCCTTCTCCAGTAGCTCCCGTTTCAGGCCCAAATTTTTATGGGCTCTACGTCTCCGGGTTGCGCAGGCAGCCTTAAGGTGTCAAAGCCTGACCTTGGAAGGACTGAAAACACATATAATGCAGCAAGTCATTTCTCTGCCAAAGCAATGCAATCAAGGGGAATATCCAAGTCCAGGATTTATAGAGAGGGTCTGGTGGGCCTGCCAGAATAGAGCTTGGGGACCCCTGTAAATTTCCCCCGATGAACAAATGAGGGTCTCTCTGGCCCTGCCAGCATCTCCCATTGTGATGGGAGATGCTTTACCCTTCATGGCAGGACTTCAGCCATGCTGGCTGCCTGCATGGGGTGACTGGAAAAATTCCTCTTCTGTCTAACATATCCAAAATTATCTCTCTAGACAGACTGCCAATTCCATCAATCAAGATATTTCTTGAGGATAAAGTGCTGCTCCTCCAGCATATCACCCCCAGGGCAGGGGAAAGTTTTCCGACTCACTTCTGAAATATGGCCCTCTCTGGCTTTCTTCCAACCTACCTGTCAAACCATTCAAGCAAAAGGGAAGAAGCCTCGTATTTTCCCTTGGGCAGCTTCTATGTCCCATTGACAGGTAGCCTCTATGGCATATAGCATATCATTTAACCCTGTGTCAACACTGCCATATAGGTGGAAGCTTTTTTTTTTTTTGGATGCATAAGGAAACAAAGTTAGAAAACTTAAAGTACTTGACAGAACTTTCCTAGCTCATAGTGATGAGCCTAGAATTCAAACCCAAGCATGTGCAGCTCTGAAGTCCCTGCTGTTTCCATGACAGCAACATTTCTGAGGTCATGAGCTCATCAGCTTGGCTTTCTCTGTGACACATACATATCCACATGGGCTTTTCTGCCTCAATGGGCTATTTAAGGCAGTACCATTGGAATCTGCCCCCCACCGCCCACTTTTGAAAACCCGAGTCTCTTTTCTTGGTGGCTAGGGGTCATGCTGAGGTTATAGAAATCTGTCTTCCCCAAAATCAAGAAAGTCTGAGGGCTCAAGCCAGGTCAAGCTGGAAATCTCAACCTAGTCTGACTCCAATACAGTGGTTTGCTGCGACCAAAACTCATGTCCCAGGGACCTCACCATTGAAGATTCAGTACCACTCAGCCCTGAAGAGGGTGCCCAGGAGCAGCTCTTCATGAGGCTCCTCCCTTTGGAAGACAAACAGTCAAGAAAAAGAAGGTGTGGGTGCTCCTCTCTGCATCCAAGAGTCTCCTGTGGCTTGACCCTGGGTCAGTGCTGGGCTCCATATTAGAGTTTCCTGTAGATGAACAGGGTGCCCGACTGGCAGCTCACTCCCAAGACAGTATCACTTCTCTGTCTTTCTTTTCTTGTATCTACAACCCCAAAGCTTTACCTCACGTCTCTACCACATGGTGTAGATGTCCAGCTTGATAACTCCAAAGCCTTCATCCCCACCCCCCTTCATTAGAGCTCTTTCTTTCTTTCTTCTTCCCTGGAGAAGGAAATGACAACCCAGTCCAGCATTCTGACCTGGAGAACTCCATGGACAGAAGAGCCTGGCAGGCTACAGTCCATAAGGGCATAAAGAGTCAATATGACTAAGTGACTATGACTAACTCACTCACTTTCTTCTTCTTTTTTTTAAATAGTATATCTCCTTCTATTAGTCATGCAACCAAGTCCACCAAAACCTTCAGGGGGTATGTGAGTCCCTGATATACACTCTTGAGTTTTCTTTGTTTCCTTCCCCTGTTCACAGTAACAAAGCAGAGACATATGAAACCATATAGAAAGTACGAAACAGAACATTGTCACTTGTCTTCTCTATGCTACCCAACATTAAAGCCTCACACTGATGTAAATCCTGTAAACCCGATCTTAAAAAAAGGGAAATAAACATCTATGGAGCATCAGTCATGCACTGGGCATCACTTTCCCTTATACGATCTTATGTACACCTTAGAGCAACCAAGAGAGGCAGGGATTTTCATTCTCATACAGATGAGAAAGTCGAGGCTCAGAAAGCTTAAATAATATAGGCAAACTCACGCTCTTGAGGGTCTTCTTTCAATCATTCCTTGTTTAGCTCTGAAGGTTAGGTCTTTCTAGTACAAAGTACTGGCTAGCTAGCGCTCAAGACCTTCAGACTCTGACGCATTCTGCTATCTGAAGGAAGCAGGTATTACAGTATGCTGCTCTTTGTCACTTGTGGCCAGGTGGAAAAGTAGATTAAGCCATGCCACCTTTATGCCTCAGTGGTCTCTGTAAAGCAACACGAAACACACACGCATCTGCAAACAAAATCTACAACAAACCATCAACTTTTTAAAAACTGTTTCAGAACCTACCATCAAAAGGCCATTTCCTCACTGCCCCATCTACATTCACCAATTAGGTGGCCCTGTCATTTATCTGCTTGAACATCAACCAGATCGGCAACTACTATTTTAATTAATTAATTCAGCCCTTTCTCCCCAGGGTGGGTCCTGAGAGACACCGGGCTTATTTTCACAGCAGTCCCTGATGTTCGACTGTCAAGCTACATCACGACTGGCACTCTGAGCCTCATGAGAAGCCAAGCACTTAATCTCTTTAAAGGAGACCTGTCATCACGTTCTTTCACTCCAGCACAGCCCCAGTCTGTGTTGAGACACACTGTCTCAGGCACCTGTCTTTCTTTTCCCATCCTTACAGCCACCATCTGGGTTTAGATGCTTCTAAAATACTCTCTGAATCATTGCTTCTGCAAGTTATTGAGTGCCTGCTCTGGGCCAGGCATCATGCTATGTCTCATATTCCTCTTCTCCCATCCTCAAGACAACCATGCAGCCTAGTACTGGGTTGGCCAGAAAGTTCATTTGGGGCTTTCCAGGAGAGTTTATGGGAAAACCTGAACGAATTTTCTGGCCAGCCCAATATAATCACCCTTGTGCATGTGGGCTAAGTCCCCTTGGTGGTGCCTGACTCTTTGTGACTCTGTGGACTGTAGCTCATCAGGCTCCTCTGTCCATGGGCTTCTCCAGGCAAGAATATTGGAGTGGGTTGCCATTTCCTCCTCCAGGGGATCTTCCCGACCCAGGGATCATACCCTGGTCTCTTATGTCTCCTGCATTGACACGTTCTTCACCACTAGCGCTACCTGGGAAGCCCTAATCATTATTCTCGGAGTCCACCAAAGGAAATGGAGTCTTAGGAAAAAGAAGTCACTTGACCAAGGTCTTTTACTTAGAAAATCACACAGCAAGTATATGAACTGAGTTCTGTATTGACTTCAATAATGATGTAGCTTCCACTCTCTGGATTGCCTCAAGCCCTGCCTTTAATCTTTTAAGATCTGGGAATGAAAAATAGGTGCTAGCTAGGTTATATCCTACATCAAAAGGTATAATATGCCCTACCCCCAAAAAAAAGACATGGCAAAGAGAGGACCTATGGTAGATAAGAAATGTCAATAAAACTTTTGAGCAGGCTTCTGTATAATTGCCAAGTAAATTCTCTCCATTGTTTCATTTGTGGATGCTTCAGTAAATTCCACTTTGCTCCTGGTTTTTATGTATAGTATATTTATCAAGTGGTGGGGTGAAACAGGTGTTCAGGGCTACCAGGAGAAGGAAAAGATAGCAGACATTTGGGGAACACTTGGTTTTGTAATACTGGATGATTTTATTTTAAAAAAAAAATAGATGAAACAGGCGTGCCGGTCCCCAACTCCTGAGGGAGGGATGACAGCATTTTAGGTTAGGCAGTAGTTGTTGCAAGTGACCAGAGCTGTGTTAGGGCCCAGTCCCATCTGTTCCTGGGGGCACAATAGCTTTCAGAGGGATTGGTTTGCGTGGGAGATGCTGAGCTTATCTGCTCGCCTTTCTGGTCAGTCTTCATCTCAAGCCAGTCAGAGTTTCAAAAGTTCCAACTTTTATAGTTTTTCCTTTGCTGTTGAGCATTTAAAAAAAAGGGTGGGGGGAGAAGAAGGAAGAAATATCGAGCCATTTTATAACCAGTGCTTCTTAGCTGCCCTGGGGGGACCCACCTCTAACCTGAAACTTCCCGTAATTGTCTGGGGCTCACTGGGCCTCCCAATGACACCTTCATTTAATGCCATTACAGTCTGGCTCCAGGGTCTTAGAGCTTGGTATCTGCCCTCTCTGCCTCTTGCTGCCAGAAGGAATTGCACTTAAAAGCTCTCCCTTATGCAACTAAATTGCCTCTTTCTATTTCATCTTGCATGCAGGTAAGATGGTGGGACAGTTAAACCTCTCATTCCCCTGGTTATGGAAGTAGTGTGAAGCATGTCTGTTGGGCATTTTGAAAAGCATTTCCTATAGAACGCTTGGCCCCTGATCGGGTCTCAGAAGTGAAGTTTAGCTGTTGAATATTCTTGAGAAACATGGCACAGTATACCTGCGTCTTGGAGACCCCTAATGCATATTGGCAGATGAAAGGCACAGAGAAATTAAAGAATCCGGTATTTTGTAAAATGATTTGGTTAGGGAGCCCTACCACTTTTTTCATTATCCCTACACCCTTTAAGAAGGGCTACTCTAGATAATAATAACCCCCTCCCAGTGCATGGTGTTTAGAATCTCACATTCTGTTAGAGCAGGAAGTGAGAAAGGCAGTATGACTTCAATTTACAGGTGATGACATTGAAGGGGAGACCTGTAAGTGACTTGTAGTAGAGAGAGCAGCTGCTAGGAGGCAGAAGGAATCAGGGTTTCTGACCTGTAGGGTCGGGATCCCGCTGCCAGGCTGGATGGCTCTTTTCGGGGCTGTCCGTACCCTTTCAGTAGCCATGCCCAGAAGACACATACAACCTCAGAGCAAAATGAGCTTAGCTTTTCCCTCTGGTGGAAAGGAAAGCTTGCTTTATTTAGAGGCTGGCAACTGAAGGAGAAGGGGACTTGTGTCCAAAGGCCTATTTCTCCCTGCTGATCAGGGGGCAAGAGCTTTTAAAAAGGAGTTTCAGGGGTGCATAGGCGGATGGAGGACATGCAGAAACAGCAGTAACCTCTGACAGTCATCTTCTAGTGGGTCCTGCGATGGTCTGTCATCTTGATTATTTTAAGCTCAGTTCATCTTCATTCCCAGGGTTGGTTTGTCCTCTTTTCCTTGAGGCCGGTTCTTGGGAACTGTGGTAGCTACTGTCATGGCTACAGACAGGTCATCACCTGGCTAACTTCCCCACCTGGCAGGGGTTTCAGTACAGTTCTGGAGACTGGGAATTCCAAGACAGACGAAGGTGCTGGTAGATATGGTAAACTCTCAAGAGTTTCCTTTCTGGCTCATAGATGGCATTCTGCTTGCTTTGTCCTCATGTGGTGGAAAGGGCAAAATGAGTTTTGGAAGCTGGTTATTACTACTTCCACAATGGGGTAGGTGGGACAAACTAAGTAAAGAAATACCTGTTAGTGAATGGAGGGTGCTTTGTCCCCATTACTCCATACATCCTGTGATAAGCCTGAGAGGCAAGCACTATTATCCCCATTTTACAGAGGAGCACACTGAGGTTCAGAGAGATTAGGTAACTTTCCCAGGACCAGCCAAGATTTATGTTCGGGCTTAACTGCCAAAAGCACCCACCCCGGTCCTCTCCCCCGCTACCAGATTTTCATCAATGGCACCAGCTCCATGATCCTAGAGCCCAACAGGGAGAGTGAGATGCTCTGAGGGTTTGAGCATCTTTGTGTCCCAGCGGCTTGTTTACACAAGACTGTCTAATCTGGAGGCTCAAGAAGAAGAATAATATTTAGAATTAGTCATTCTGCACTCAAAGGACATAAACAGGAGTGGAGGCTTAAATGGTTTGACAGTGTTTCGTCCCCATCCTGGAAAGTGTAGTGGGATTTTATCTCCCGTGCCAAACAAATTATTGAGGTCTTCTTAGGGAACTGGGTGAAAAGACCAAGGTATGATCTGGAGATCCCTTAGGCTTGGAAGTTGCTTGTATGCAAACAATGGAGAGGTGGGGCAGGGAGCAGGCAGTGTTCTAATCTGGCTCTTCCCCAGAGTGTGTGACCTTGACAAGTCTCTAAACCCACCTGGCCTCAGAGTCTCGTGTATAAAATAAAGGGGTATATTGGACTTCCCTGGGGGTTCAGGGCTTGAGACTCTGCCCTTCCACTGCAGGGGCCACAGGTTTGGTCCCTGGTTGGGTAAGATTCCACATGCCACAAGGGACAGTCAAAAAAAACATTAAGAAGTAAAAATAATTTTGTTTTTTATAAAGGATGTGAGAAGATGCTCAGAGGTGATAATTACTAGTATCTGGAGGTCAGAGGTTACCACTTCTCTGATCTGGATTCCATCTTCCAGCCTAGTTAGTCCTGGAAAGAGAGGTCATTTTAGGCCTGCAGGATGGGAGACATCGTGGTGTTCTCAGCCTTCTGAAATGGAAGTGAGACAGTGTCCCCTACCTTCACCTGACAGGGTGGGCGCTACGAACCACAGGCCTCAGGTCCACTTGGACCCAAGGACTCTGGGTGCATCCTTCACCCATTACTTGGTTCCCTGAGTTTGTGTCCCCAGAGGGGACCCTGAAGAAGCTTGCATTTGCTCTGTTTGGGTATGGTTGGTATGGAGGAGCAAGGCGTCAGTGTTTGGAACCCTACCTCCTCCTCCAGGCTCAGGTGGGGAGGGCCCTCAAGGTGGAGAGGGCCCCGGATGCGCCCTAAAGAGGCGGAAGGAGCCCTGGGGCTTGTGAGAAGGAGAGGAAGGGGACCAACTGCTGACCTAGGCCTGGGCCGGACGCTGAGCTGAGCGGTAGACATTTCCAGAGGCTCCTGTGACCGAAGGTTGGTGCAGGTGATCTCTCAGCTCCCTCCCAGCTCACACCTTAGGTGTGACCTCATCTCCTTGTCTTTCCTAGTCTAGTAGCCCAGCCACAAACCAGGGCTCAGATGAGCTCAGACTTGAGTGTGACTCATGGAAGAGCGTCGGGGCTGCCAGGCCTCAGACAACAGATGACAATCGGCTCCTTCACGGGCCCCTGCGCACGTGGGGCCTCCTCCAGGGGAAGTGCTTTGTCTCCTGGCCTGGTTTCCAGGAGCAAACAGAGGGCACAGGTGTGGCTCAGGCCCCGCAGGGACCAGCTGGCAGATGGATTCCAGATGTCATCGGAGCCCCCTGTGGCCAGCGCTGGTTCTCCTGACAGGAATGAAGATCTTAAGAAACCTCACTTCCTGCGTCCCTCAATAGATGCAAAGGTGGGGACCCCTGTTACTATTTGGGAGACAAGCACAGAGGCAGCCACGCCTAGATTCCAGAGTGTGGGTGGAGGGGTGCCACCGATACTTCAGTAGTACCAGCCCCAGGCCGCAACTCCACCCCTCCTTGCGAGGGGCTCAGGGTTTTCCTACCAGAGAATGCTGGTAGGCTCTTCCAGGCTGGGGGCTGGAAATGCGGTCAGCAATGCCCTCAAGGTGATGCTAAAACATGTCAAGTCCTAGGGACAGCCAGTCTGTGGGTTGTGCCTGAGGCTGTGCAGGCTCTGTGAAGGGAGGGACAGGGTTCACTGAGACCCCAACCCCAGTGATCCCTTAACAAACAGCTGTTGAATGAGAGAAGTGGAAAAGTGTGCATCACTGAGAGGGTCCTAGAGTGTGACCAGAGAGCCTGGGAAAGCAGAGGTCTCCGGGATTTGGGTTTGGATAGAGAAAAAGGAGAATTAGGGAGGAATTGTGAGCCTCCTCCTTGGCAAAGACACAGTAGATGGCATGTCATGTGAGTTACTCCTTTTCAACCCTACCCAGGAGTTATTACACCCTCTGTGTGAGCTGAGGTTTGTGAGCCTAAGTTGTGAACTGCCCAAAGATAAATCATTTTAAGTAGCAGGAGCAGGATTCAACCAGGCCTTCTGATTTACCTGCCTTCATATGGTTAGGCCTTTATGTCCCCCACTTTATAAAGAAGAAGACTGAGGTCTGGAGAAGCCAGCTGATGGAAGGCAGAGCAGGAATCAGAACTCAGAGCTCTGGCCTCACTCTTTCTAAGCCCTTCATGATCTGCTTGATTTTCTCTGGTGACACAGGTCTCCCTTCTTCCAGGTGGCACTGCACGCATTCCGAGGCTCCTCCTATCCCCAAGGGGGCCGGGACTCCCCCCATCCTACAGTCTGCATCTTCTCCCTCGTCTGCTCATCACAAGCCAGGGACTCCTGGGCAGCCCCTTTGGGGCGGGCAGACATCTGGCTCACAGCTGGCCCAAGTATGGCTCATGCAAGTCTATGACAGAGAATGCCGGCTTTGTGTGTGTTTGTTTTTCTTTTCGCTGTTGATAATAAAATTGGATAATGAGCCTGGTGAATGAGATGCCTCCAGAGACTGGTCAGGAGTCCTGGTTCTACCACTTGCTTGAGGCACTGAGCTGTGCCCCTGGAGTGCCCTCTCTGGGTCCCCATGTTCCATGTGAAACATTGGAAGTTGTGCCAAATGATAGCCAAGATCTTTTCCTAGCACTGACTTTCTAGAAATCTCTTTAAAACAAGTCAGCACATATACACCAAAAGAGTCAAATACTCTTTCTTATGTAGCAAACTCTGAAATTAAACAAAAGGAAAATATTTTGATATTTAAATCAAACTTTGGCATTCTATGTTCTCTTTATCTTTTTATCCTCGAGTGAATTTGTACAAATAGTTTTTGCTTTATGAAATAAGTATATTTTCCCTTCACAAATGGACAGAATTTCAAACTCTTATTCTCATGCATCTTTTCCCCTAAAATGTAATTTAAAAACCACAAACATTGAGATGGCTACAGTGGGGTAAATATAAAAACTTGGTGGGGTCCCTGTTTATCTATATCTTATTATGGTTGATTTTATGTGTAAACTTGGGTGAGGTTAGAGTGCAAAGTTGTTGGTCAAACAGCAGTCCAGATATTACCATGAATATGTTTTTTAGTTTATGAAAAGCAGTTGTAATCAGTTGATTGTAAGTAAAGCAGATTACCTCCCCCCCCCCCCCATATGTGAATGGGCTTCATTCAGTCAGCTGGAGGCTTTAGGAGCCAGGACTAAAGTTTCCTATAGAAGAAGGAATTTTGCCTCAAGACTCAACATAGAGGACTTCCCTGGTGGCACTGTAGATAAGACTCAGTCCCTGGTATGGGGAGATTTCACATGCCATGGAGCAGCTCAGCCCTTGTGCCACAACCGTTGAGCCTGTGCTCTAGAGTCCAAGAGCAGCAACTGAGAGCGTTAATGCTTAGTAGGTTGATAAGGAGTCCAGGGCCCTCAGGAGGAGAAAGGGGTCCAGAGAGACAGGGAAAAGCATTCTTTTTTTTTTTTTTCTTCTACATTCCTTTGTCTTAGTCACATAAGGGTTTTTTTCCCTTAACCTCTAAATTGTTATGGCCAGAATCTATTTTGCCTAAGACTTACTTTCTTTAAGCCCAGAGCTAATGATTACACAACAAAGCAACCCATCTTGCTCAAGGGTGTTTTCCCTTAAACTCTGTACTAATGATTATATAACAATGTATCTTGCTTGAGGACATGTTCCTCCTTAAGAACCTTCTGACTAATCCCATTATCTTATGGGTCTTACCAGTGGGTCTGGTAAGACTTTTCTATTGTTAGCAACCAACTGAAAGAGTATGAAGGCATTGATAAGACTAGGGAGTGGGGTACTCTCTGCTCCCTTCTGATGTCCCTGTCTCTTTCTCTGTCCCTTTTTCACCGTAATAAAACTTCTGCCACACGAAGCTCTGAGTGCCTGGAGCCTCGTCTCTGGTCCCGAAGCTAAATTCTCTTCTTCAAAGATCATGAATCCGACACCACTCACCCTAAGCTATCACAACTGCTGAGCCCACGTGCTGCTACTCCTGAAGCTCACATGCTCAAGGGCTTGTGAGCTGAAAACATTGAGCCTGTGTACCAGAACTGCTGACGTTCTTGTACGTTGGAGCTGGAGTGCCGCAACTACCCAGCTCACGTGCAGCAGCTACTGAAGCCCACACGCCTACAGCCTTTGCTCCGCAACAAGAGGAAACCCCCGCAATGAGAAGCCCACACACCACAGCGAAGAGTAGCCCGCACTTACACAACTAGAGGAAGCATGCATAAGGCAGTGAAGACCCAGCACAGCCAAAAATTAAATAAATAAAAATTTAAAAAATACTAAATATATTTATACATTAAAAAAAGATACAACATAGAAATTGTCCTACTAGTTCTGTTTCTCTGGAAAGTGCTGACTATTTGTGAGATTCAAAGATTTTTTTTTTTTCATTAGACATGTAATAAAATTCATTATTGTTATACTCCCCCCACCCCCCCTGCAAGGAATGCTATCTTCACTCTCTGACTGTGTTTCATCACCATCATGAGTTTGGGACTTAAGCAACCTGAGTGGGACTCCAGTTCTACTGCTTAACAGTGTGGGGTCTTGTGTGAGCAGGGCCACTGAGCTTCAGTCTCCTTACCTACCAAGCAGGAGCTGGGGAGCAGGGTGTGTGATGATAACCACTTTGCTCAGGGGTTCCTGGGAAGGTCAGATGAAATGATGTGTTACATCATCTGAAACAGAGCATGAACCTGATAAAGAATAAACACAGCTAATATGATAAATAACATAGCTGACAAAGGTCTGTATAGTAAAAGCTATGGTTTTTCCAGTAGTCATATACAGATATGAGAGCTGGACCATAAAGAAGGCTGAACACTGGAAAACTGATGCTTTTGAACTGTGGTGTTGGAGAAGACTCTTGAGAGTCCCTTGGACTGAAAGGAAATCAAATCAGTCAATCCTAAAAGAAATAACCCTGAAAATTCCTTGGAAGGAGTGAGGCTGAAGCTCTAATACTTTGATCATCTGATGCAAAGAGCTGGCTCATTGAAAAAGACCCTGATGCTGGGAAAGATTGAAGGCAGGAGGAGAAGAGGGTGACAGAGGATAAGATGGTTAGATGGCATCACCAACTCAATAGATATGAGTTTAAGCAAACTCAGGGAGATAGTGAGGGACAGGGAAGCCTGGCGTGCTGCAGTCCATGGGGTCGTGAAGAGTCGGACACGACTTAGCAACTGAACAACAATAACAAATACAATGAGTATGACTCTTTGTCCTTCCATCAGCATTATTAACGGGACTCAAACAATGTTTTGGTGCACTAGCTGGCTGCCAGATTGTATGCTTTGGAGCTGGCAGTGGGAGATGAAAGTCAGTTCTTCCCTTTCAGGAGCTCAGAGTTACGTGAGAGGAGAAAGCTCCGTGTGTTCCATGATCTACCGGACTGCCGCTGCTGCTGCTAAGTCGTTTCAGCCGTGTCCGGCTCTGTGCGACCCCATAGACGGCAGCCCACTAGGGTAGAGGGTATAAATCTTAGCTCTCCCAAGCTTACAAGGCCCAGCCCAAATCCTGTCTCCTTCATGAAACCTTCCCAGATCTCCCCTCTTACAAATTAATCTCCCATCTACCATGTCCCCGGGCCCTTTGGCTTGTGCTTTTCCTGCGGTCCTTAGCACTATTTACCTTGTGTTAGAGTGATTTATGCAGAGGTCAGCCTCTTCTCCTACGATGTGAGTTTCTGGGGACAGAAATATTTATGAAGGGCCTTTCCATGACTTTGGCTCTCGCGTGAAGGAGCAACATAACAGCATCAACAATCTGCCTCACATTTAAAAATGGTTTTGTGGCAAAATATCGAAAATGGAATATAGTTTAAATTATTTTCACAATTTTAATTTTCACAGCCATCTTCTGTTTCTTGGTGTCCGTTTTAAAGATGCTGTGCAAGAGGCAGAGAGCTTGCCGTGACTTATACAAGGCCACAGAGCTGGTTAACAGCCAGGCCAAGCCCAGAACTTGGCCTGTTTGGGCTAAGATTTAACTAAGATGACTGTGTTCATATTCCTGGTCCTATTAAATCACTCTTACCAACTCCGTTTCCCGCCATGCACAAGCGGTTTTGGCATCCTAGTCATGTGAGTCCCCTCCCTGTTTAGACATAAAAGGAAGCCATATGAAGCAAACTACACCCTTAACTGCCTCTCCAGTCTGGCTGTGACCCCTGCCTTGATGATTTTCAGGTTGGCAGAGGCCCTTCTCCAGCAATTTCTCAACAAAACCATGCGGATACAGAGTGATTAGAGCCAGGTGTGCTTGCCCACTGATCTTTCCACTCTTCCTCCCTCGGATTTCTCAAGGCCTTGTGACAACATTGAGATATAAGCTCAATTACCTGCTCTTGACAGATGAGAACCTGGAGACTTGAAAGGGCGGAGTAAGTTAGGTGCCCAGGGCCACACACAGCCACGGTTCAAATCCATGTTTCTTCTGATGCTAAAGACCTTCCATTATGCCCACACTGGATTCTTTCTCTAATTAGGAGAGACTTGGAAAGCAGAGACTGAGTCTCCTATCTCCAGCTGACCAACTTCATAAGGAGCTATTCAAAGGAGTGATTTTTCTGGGAGAATTAGTCAAAAGCATTTGATGATGACTGGGACCCAAAGAATCGCTTTTGAGATTGGTACATACTGATAGAAGGCTAAATGCAATTTTTTTTTTTCCTCTTTGAGTTTGGAGTTTGAACACATTCATTGGCAAAACTTTCCACTGTGACTTCCTATTGCAACCTTCCTTCCTGCAGTTGTATCTGACCAATGAGAACACTGAGTAAAATCCTTCATCCCCTCACCCTCATGGCTTTACTTCTGTCGTGTTTCCCACCTGGAATGTCCTTTCTCCACACTTGTTACTAGGCTTCCTTCTCTTCTTCAAGATCCTACTTGATTGAGTCTTGGACTAACTGAATTAAATTAATGCAAATTTGTACCTTGGTGATATCTGGCTTCATGCAATAAATAGTAGAGGAAGAGTCAAAAGTAAAGGACAACTAGTAATTGGAGGCAAAGTAGGAATTTGGTGAGGGCGTCATTTTTGGTTAAGAAATTTGCACTCCCTTTGTTGAATGGTGGGGAGCCATGGAAGAGAAAGGTGGGCCATGTGATAGGACTTATGTTTTTGGAGTGTAAGCCTGGTAGGAGAAAATAAAAGTATTTTCACCTTTACTACTCCATGATAGACTCAAAGCTAGGGCTTTTCCAGTAGTCATGTATGGATGTGAGAGTTGGGCCACAAACAAGGCTGAGTGCCAAAGAACTGATGCTTTTGAATTGTGGTGTTGGAGAAGACTCTTGAGAGTCCCTTGGGCTGCAAGGAGATGCAACCAGTCAGTCCTAAAGGAAAGAAATCCTGAATATTCATTGGAAGGACTGATGCTGAAGCTGAAGCTCCAATACTGTGGCCACCTGATTAGAAGAGCCAACTCCCTGGAAGAGATCCTGGTGCTGAAAAGACTGAAGGCAAAGGAAGAAAGGGATGGCAGAGGATGAGACGGTTGGATGGCATCACTGACTCAATGGACTAGAGTTTGAGCAAGTTCCTGGAGATGGTGAAGGACAGGCATCCTGCAGTCTGGGGGCTTGCAAAGAGTCGGACACAATTTAGCCACTAAATAACAGCAACAACAATAGACTCAAAGAATCATCTAATTATATGGTAATAAGGGACTAAGCCAGGGAAGTAGCCATGGACTGGAGAGGAGGGAGAGACCCAGGGTTTTTAGGAAGGATAAACTAGAGTCATTCCCCCAGTGGAACCTTGAAATAAGGTGCCACAACACAGAAGAATGTGGACTCTAGAATGAAGCAGGCTTGATTTTGAATTTCAGCTCAGCCACCTGAAGGCATGTGACCTTGGCAAGTTATATGAACTCACTGAGATTCAGTTTCTTTATTGGTCAATAATAAAAGTAATATTATTGACCACTCATAGGCTTCTGTGAGAATCAGCAGAAACAACAAAAACACAGAGTTAGCCAGTCACGTGGTAGATGAGCAGTTAGTGATTATCCTCCTAGGGAACAGAGGGCATCCTGGCTGATACTGGGGCTGGAAGCATTGGTCTGCTGTCCCTTGCCAGCTATCTGACCTTGGGCAAATGACTGAAGCTGGAAGAACTAGGTAAAGTGGAGATGACAGCTATCACAGATCTTTCACTTGGAGAAATGTATGTTAAGTGATGGGCCCAGAGGAAGACCTCAGGTAAGAGGGAGTTACTATTAGTACATTAGTGCCCCAGGGGGCTTCCCTGGTGGCTCAGATGGTAAAGAATCTGCCTGAAATGCAGGAGACTCAGTTCAGTCCCTGGGTTGGGAAGGTCTTCTGGAGAAGGAAACTGCAACCCACTCCAGCATTCTCCCCTGGAGAATTCCACGGACAGAGGAGCCTGGTGGGCTACAGTGCATGGTATCACAAAAGTCAGACATGACTGAGTGACTAACACTTCACAATTAAGTGCTTCGAGAATACTGCTGGTTAGAGAACCAACTTCCATTCCTTCCCTCTTTCCTCTCACATGATAGAATCTATCAATGAAAATACTCTTTTCCGCAGCTTCCTTTGCAGCTAGGAGTAACCATATGACAGAATTCTGGTAAATAAGACACGAGTACACGTCTTCTAAGGGTGTCCTTTGAATGGGTTTACTTCCACAATAAAAGGAGGAGACCCAATTAGTGTGGCCCAACACCCCACCGCCCCGATTCCTGCTTTAAATTCAAGGATGATGTCTGAGGCTGGGACCACAAACTCAAAGCCATAGAGAGAAGGCCAAGAGAATGATAAAGATGCCAGCGCGCCCAGCACTGGGGAGCTGCCAGTGTACACCGGTGCCAAAGGCTATCCATTTATCCAGAGTCCCTGTCGTGTGAGAAAAATAAACCATTATGTCCAAGTCACTGAATTTGGGTTTCCTGTGTCCTTATAGCTGAAATGTTGGCTTAACTGATGTCAGAGGTAAAGGGAAGACGGAAGAGAAAGTCAGGAGGTGGTTCTGACCAGCAACATTCCAGCTCAAGGAAACTGTTACAAATGCTCCACAGAGGCCCCCTGCTTTCCTCTTTCTGTGCTTTTTCTTAGGAATCTCCCTAGAAGGAACTTTTCTGCTCTGTTCTGCCTTCCCAATACTCATCTCTGAGTGCCTAAATCTTCCCATTGGAAGGACTGATGCTGAAGCTGAAGCTCCAATACTCTGGCCACCTGATGTGAAGAACTGACTCATTTGAAAAGACTGTGATGCTGGGAAAGAATGAATGCGGGAGGAGAAGGGGACAACAGAGGATGAGATGGTTGGATGGCATCACTGACTCAATGGACATGAGTTTGAGTAAACTCCGGGAGTTGGTGATGGACAGGGAGGCCTGGTGTGCTGCAGTCCATGGGGTCACAAAGAGTCGGACATGACTGGGCAACTGAACTGAACTGAACTGAAATCTTCCCAGGCTCAGCCTAGCACCACCTCATCCATGAACCATCTCCATCTCTCCATGTGCAATGGATCTGTCTTTACATTTCTGTTTTACACACTTTGGGTTCTTATTTTTTAAATTATATTTTCAAGTACTGTGTAATTTGTTATTAGCATTTGTATCCTACCTCTTCTCACAGAAACTAAGCTCTGTTACATACATTATTTCTAAATAAGATTTTGCATGAAAGGTGTTTGGCACAATCTTACAAAAAATTAGATGTTATTATTATTTTGTACTTCCAATGTTTGGTCTATTCAGTCAACATATATGTACCAAGAATCTACTTAGTACAAACATGTACTGACAATGTAGGTGTACTATCAGGATTAATAGCATCTGCTCTGAGGATAAACAGATTGGGCTCTATGGGACAACTTCTCAGTTTCTTCGTCTTTCAAATAGGGATAATAGTAGTAATTATTATGAAAGTATTTTGAGGAATAACTGATTTAATATGTCTAAAGCATACAGAACAGTGGATAGCACGCATCAAACTTTCAGGGGATGTTATTATTAACCACATTGTTGATTAGTTTCAAGGGATCTACCTAACATGCTTTCTACCATATAGTATGACCTCAATAAATATTGAATGGATAACTTTTGATTAATAGTACATATAAAAAATTCCAAGTAAGACTAATTTAAATTCATATATAGTTAAGTATATTAACATTCATGAATAATTCAAAGTAACAAATATGTGTTTTTTAATTGATTTTCTTTAGAGATTACATTGAGCATTTCACAACAGCCCTTGAAGTAATTGGAGAAGCCCTGGCAAATCCCACAAAACCAGAAAGAGGAATGACTTAAGTCAACTAGGAAATTCACTCACTTTTAGACTCTGCAATTGTCTACATGCTCCATGTCTCAGCTCAGCACCTGGGGAGGCTTCTACCACCTTCTACCACTTTCTCCAAAGTGAAAGTCAACCCTTTCCTCCCACAGGCTCACAGGAGCCCCACCCCCACCCCAGGCTGAGCCCATCACCCAAGATCAGCTTTGTTTTCAACCCCTCGCTGAGTCTGGGCCCTGTGATCAGAATGCCTGGGTTCATCCTTCTATGCTGTTGTTGGGAGTGTAAACCGGTGCAGCCGCCATGGAAAACAGTATGGAGGTTCCTCCAAACACAGTGGATAGAGTTGCCATGGGATCACAGGTAGCTCAGATGATAAAGACTCTGTCTGCGATGCAGGAGACCCTGGGTTTGACCCCTGGTTTGGGAAGATCCTCTAGAGAAGGGAATGGCAGCCCACTTCAGTGTTCTTCTTGCCTGGAGAATTCCATGGACACAGGAGCCTAGTGGGCCCCAGCGCATGGGGTCGCAAACAGTTGGACTTGACTGAGCAACTAACATTTTCACTTTCACTTTATGAAATGGCAATCCCCTTCCTGGGCATATATCCAAACAAAACTATAACTCGAAAAGATACATGCACTTCCAATGTTCACTGCTGTACTACTCAGCCATAAAAAAGAATGAAATAATACCATTTGCAGCAATATGGAGGGACCTAGAAATGATCATACTAAATGAAGTAAGTCAGAAAGAGAAAGACAAATATCATATATCACTTATATGTGGAATCTAAAGTATAAAAAAAATTAACTTACCTATGAAACAGAAATAAACTCACAGACAGAGAATAGACTTGTGGTTGCCAGGGCATTTGGAGTGGGAGAAATAGATTGTGAGTTTTGGGTTAATAGGTGCAAACTACAATGCATGGAATGGATAAACAACAAGGTCCTACTGTATAGCACAGGGAATAATATCCAAAATCCTGTGATAATGAAAAAGAACCTGAAAACTATATATAACTATATATATAAAACTATATATATATATAACTGAATGACTTTGCTGTATGGCAGAAATTAAAACAGCATTGTAAATTAAGGATGCTTCCATAAAACAATGGGCTTAAATGGGCTTCCCCAGTGGCTCAGCAGTAAAGAATCTGCCTGCAATGCAGGAGTTGCAGGAACCACAGTTTTGATCTCTGAGTTAGGAAGATCCCCCTGCAGGAGGGCATGGTAACCCACTCCAGTATTCTTGCTTGGAGAATCCCATGGGCAGAGCCTGGTGGGTTACGGTCCACAGGGTTTCAAAGAGCTGGACATGACTCTTTATGGCTGAGTACTATCCATTGTATGTAGGGACCACATCTTGTCCTTTTGTCTGTCAACGGACATTCAGGTTGTCTCCAAGTCTCAGCTATTGTAAACAGTGCAGCAGTGAGCATCGGAAGTACGTGTATCTTTTCGAATGCCCGGGAGGGGGACTGCCATTTCATAAAGAGAAACATAAAGCAACTTAGCATGTAGCACCCCAAAATAAATTAATAAAAAGAATGTCTGGGGTGAGATTCTTGTCCTGCTACTTGCTAGCAATCCCTCTGGGCCTTAGTCCACTATGGGCACACCGGAATAGTAAGAGTATCCCTCACACTGAGTGACTGGGGAGCTGAGTCAATCCAAGTGAAGCGCTGGTGTGGGGCACAGGCTGTGTGCTCAGTAGGTGGGACTCATCTTGTTCTCGCCCCCCAGGGGGCAGCCTCTCTGAGCGGCTCCCTGAGCTCCTTCCACACTTCACAGCATAGCACCTGTTCAGCCCCATCCTAGTCCCCTCCCCGATTCAGCATAGATTGAATATTCCACCTCCATTTCAAGAGAACAGTTTGCTGGCACTCACTCACATCAAATGGTGACTAGAAAGGCATGTCCAACATCCCAGACTAGTAGCATCTATGGGTGCTTGGGAAAGGGGTCCTGTAAGGGATTCACTTTTAAGATTGTTGCTGTTGAGAGCGACACATCATTCTTTCTTTGTTGTTGTTCTTCACTGTATAAACTGTTATTGATTCATCCAGACTCGTTACAAATGGCACCCTCAGAGGGCATATGACACGGCACAATCGTACCTCCCCAGAGTTTATCATCTTCAGGGGGAAACCACAAACAAACAATTGCACTCTCAACAGCCACAGACAACCTTAACAATGAATCACTTAAAGGACCCCTTTCCCAAGCACCCATAGATCCCACTAGTCCGGGATATTTAACATGCCTTTCTATTGACCGTTTGAGGTAAGTGAGTGCTAACAAATAGCTGGGGAAGAGAGCCGTGTTCTCTTGAAATTGAGGTAGAATATTTGATCTGTTCTGACTTGGGGAGGGGGCTGGTATCTGTGGGTGCCCACCATGTGTTGGCCCCGCAGGAGTGCTTATGCCTTCATATTTAATCTTTACTACCATCCTATGACATAGACGGTGTTCCTCATTTTAAACAGGAGGAAACCAAGGCACAGAGAGGTCATGTTACTTGCTTGCATTTACTCAGCTATATTGTGCTGGCAGAGTCCTGTCCCCCTGGGTTTTGTTGAAGAGGAGATGGAGTGGTCCTGGATTACGGGAGAATGAATAGAGAAGTTTGGGCAGGCAGGAAAGCCAGACTTTTCATCCCTTGCCAATCCTATTACCGGCTGATTCTGACTAAAATCCTGCCAGGTGTACATCAATACGAGAGGAAAACATTCCTATGAAGGTTTATTTTATTTGCAGAGTGGGAATTATTGGGCCATGATCACCAGAAGAAGTGTTTTGCTTGGAAACCAAGAACTCTGGCCATCGTCTTCTTCTGCATTCATATCGAATTACTCATGGTGTGCTGGAAAGCCTGCTTTAGAGGAAGTCATTCTTAACTGGGGATCTGGATTCTGACACATGGGTTGCCAGACTTCAGGCCAGTGATATGAGCTGACGGAACCTCAGCTGTCTTGCCTAAAAATGGGATTATCAGAGATATCAACTCAGAGGATGATAATGAGGGACTATTAAATGTCCGTATGATTAGGGTGCATGCATAATTGGTTGTTCAGACGGGGACACTGCCTGGGGAGAGTCCTGCTGGGAATTATGCTGCAAAAACAGGGGCAAACTGATGCCATCCTGTGCAAACTGGTCACACCAGGAGTGAGCGGTAAGATGTTTCCAGCAGAGGGGCTGCCACTGGGTAAGCCCCCACACATGCCCTTCCCTGACAGTATTTTAAGCACAATTCCAAAGCCAAGCTACAGTAGCGCACCATTTATCATTTTTTCTGACCATATTAGACTCACAGGCAGAGTTGTGAGCTCAGCCTGGCTCCTATTAGTCATCAGTTAGTCATATTTCTAAAGCTGATCAACTGTGAACATGTGGAGACTCATCTAAGTCTGATTTCTAAGTCATATTTCTAAGTCTGACCGACTGTGACCATGTGGAGACTCATCAGAACAACACAGAGGCTTCTCAGCATAGTCAGAACAAGTCCACGGGAGAGAGTTGGTTCATAGGCAAGAGGAAGGAAGGTGTGTGCTGTAATCTATTTAAAAGCAGACAGAAGACACAGCAGCTTCAGAGCAGAAGATGGGAGAGGGGATGTAAATGCACAGCGGGGAACAAGTTAGAACCTTCCATTCAGTTAGAACTTCCATTCAGAGTGAAGATGCAGGCGCCAAAATATTCCAGCAAGGAGAAGCATCTTTAGCAACTGCTGGACAATGAAGTTAAGTCACTCAGTCGTGTCTGATTCTTTGTGACCCCATGGACTGTAGCCTACCAGGCTCCTCCATCCATGGGATTTTCCAGGCAAGAGTACTGGAGTGGGTTGCCATTTCCTTCTCCAGGCAATAATTGGTGGAAATAACAGGGGAGGAAGGCAGAAATCCTAGGATTTCATTCTTCCAGACAAACAGGGGATATTTGGTACCTATTTGTTTCTTTCCTCTTGCTTCTTTTGTGGTTAGGATTTATAAAGTAATCTGAGAAGGTGATTTACAGTTTACACCCACAGCCTAAAAGCTCATGATTACGAATGCCTGTCTGGTCATCAATTTTTCTTCCTTTCCTCCCCACTCCCTACCCCCTCCTTTCCTCTCACAGCTCTTTATTGAGCCAGGCACTGAGGATACGGGGGTGAAGAGACAGGATCATATTTGTCAGGGAAGAGAGATACTGAGCAGATAATGAACCGCAACTGTTGTAAGTACCCTGAGATAGAATCCGCTCCTCATCCCAGACCCTTGACTTCTGCTCTGGTTGACATGTCCCTGTGGCTGTCCTCAAAGCATCTCATGTAACAAGTCCAACACCAAGCTCCTGGTCTTCCTCCCACATTCTTCCTTCCTCTATTGTCAGAGTTGATGAGATCACTAACTCTCAAGCCCTTATCTTTTTACTATAACACAGTGCATGGTTCACTGGAGCAGAGTCTTAGGGAGAATGTGATTTATATTTTTAGAGACCTACAGAGAGCTGTGGTGTTGGAGAAGACTCTTGAGAATCCCTTGGACTGTTAGGAGATCAAACCAGTCCATCCTTAAGAAAATCAGTCCTGAATGTTCATTAGAAGGGCTGATGCTAAAGCTGAAGCTTTGAAGAATTAACTTACTGGAAAAGACCCTGATGCTGGGAAAGATTGAGGGCAGGAGGAAGAGGGGACGACAGAGGATGAGATGATTGGATGGCATCACTGACTCGATGGACATGAGTTTGAGCAAGCTCTGGGAGATGGTGACGGACAGGGAAGCCTGGCGTGCTGCAGTCTGTGGGGTCGCAGAGTCAGACACGACTGAGTGACTGAGAGAGCTCAGGGGAGAGCAAGTGTTGGGGGGCGTGCGCGTTCTGACCATTAATTCTGGTTGCTTTAAAAACGAATGTGTGTGTGGAGGGGGCAGTAGGGGGTATGGTGGCGGGAAGCGAATCTGTGAGTCAAGATAACAATCCTGGCTCTGATAAATCCAAGTCCCTCTCCCCTTCTGCTGTGGAATCACCTTCCCCTCTTGATTTGTCATTTTCATCATCAATAGCAACAAAAACCCAAAATGCAGAACTCAAGCCTCTCTTCAACCTGCATTCTCAGAATAAGAGAGGCTCATCTGTTAAATACCTTCGGTGACAAGAAGACAGCAGTTCTGGTTGCCATTCCCACCCTGACGCTCTCCACTCCATCCCTCCTTATCTATCATCTATTTACCCATTTGAGTAATGGGAGGAAAAACCGGCTCTGTAATCAATCTCATTTTCCCTGAGTGCTCAGAGTTAAAAATCATTTGCATTTCAACAATGGTCCAGCAGTTCCTTACCCCATCCATCAAGGTGAATGATAAATTGGCTGCCCAGTTTCCATCTGATCTTTAATTGAATAACTGCATGCTATCAACACAAATTTTCAGTTTGGCCTAGAGCTTGTTTTGGGGTGGTGGGGTGGACTTTGTTTCTTTACTAAAGTGCTTCCAATTTTAAATTTATATTATATCCACATAATAGTGTGTATGTGTTTGGAGAGAAAATGGGGGTGGTGGACAAAGAGAGGGCAGAGTGATGGGGCTGAGGAAGAGGGTACCTGAAGGGGAGAAAACATACAAACCACTAATTACAATGGGAAAATAAAATTCTTTCACTTGGGGCCACAGGCAGTGAACGTTCCTTGCAAGGAAAAAAAAAAAGTGTAGCCCCTAGTACTTAGAGATTTGCACCTGGGTAATAACTTTGTAAAATGTGATGGACAGTTACTGGATTATCTCCTTAATCACACCTTTATTTCTATTAAGCAGGGTTTATGCTCCCAGCAGGTTTCAAACATGTGTTAACACTGAACATCCCATGAAGGGATCAAAGGGCTGTAGCAACTGCAGCTTTGCAGAGGGACTCTACAAATAGAAACATCCAGAGAGAGGGGCAGAAAAACCAGTGCAGGGTAAATATAGGTTCAGTCTGCTCTGGCTTAAATAAATCACTCTTTCCCCCAACCACCGCAGAATGTCAGGAAATTTGGAGGGAGATGACAGAAACACAGGGAAAGGCATACAGATCAGCAATACTGCAGAAACTCTTCTTCTTCTACTTTTTTGTTTCCTTAATGAAATATTAGGATTCTAAGAGTTGGTTGTTTTAAAGGACTAATTCCCATAAGACATAATTAGCATTTATATGACATTTTATTATGAGTATTCCTTTTCTTTCAATCCAAATGTGTAACCACTCTGAATAGTTAACCTGCCAGTAAACCCTCAGCAAGAGATGAAAATGATCAGAGTCCCAGTTTGTGGTTTAAAATTGAGCCCCTCATAAGGTACAAAGTACTCTAGTAGTTACTGAAATCTCTTCTCAGGAGTTTGCACGGGAGGGGAAAAAAAAAAAAGATGCTAATGAATGATGCAGACTAAGCACTGAGCATCTATTAACTTGGCCAATCCTACCTTCTGCACTGTGGGTACTGGTATCCCATATTGGGAATGAGGAAACTGAGCCCAGAGAGATCCATTAAGTTGCTCATACTTGCAAAATCATAGGATTTAAACTCAGATCCTCCCCATCATTAGCCAGCTTAAGTGAAAGAAACAAAGAGCTCAACAGCTATTTGGAGGTCTTCTCTCTGGATCCTGTTTTTAAGGATCCCTGCATCCCCTCTGTTTGCTTTTAAAATTCCCTTCCAATATCCAAATGTGCTCATAGTTTCCACTGACTCTTCCATATTCACTGTTTTCTAACCTGATCTGTGCCTCAGAGAACAGCCACCCTTGCTCTCTGGCCTTGTGTCCAGCCAAGGGAGGACCTGGAAGCAGGCTGGAAGGAGGGACAAGATGACATTGGGGTTTCTATTCCCCAGGCTCCCTCCCTGCACAGCTGCAGCGGTGGCTGCCCAGGCCCCACCAGGTGGCCATCTTCACAACTGTCTCCAAACTGCAATCCTCCAGCAGTTCCCTGAGTGCTGAAGAATTTCGAATTCGAACTGTGCTGCTGGAGAAGACTCTTGAGAGTCTCTTGGACTGAAAGGAGATCCAACCAGTCCATCCTAAAGGAAATCAGTCCTGAATATTCATTGGAAGGACTGATGCTGAAACTCCAATACTTTGGCCCCCTAAATGTGAAGAACCGATTCATTGGAAGAGACCCTGATGCTGGGAAAGATTGAAGGCAGAAGAAGAAGGGGATGACAGAGTTTGGACATGAGTTTGAACAAACTCCAGGAGATAGTGAAGGACAGGGAAGCCTGGTGTGCTGCAGTCCATGAGGTTGCAAAGAGTCGGACATGACTTGGTGACTGAACAGCACCAATAACAGTTTCCAAATGTTTTGATCTCAGAATCCTTTTATAATTTGTGGAAGACACCCCTCCCCAAGAGCTTTTGTTTTTTTCTCAATGTTAACCATGCTAGAAATTAAAACTGAGAAATTCTCAAACACAAGACCTGCAAACATACATTCCAGTAGCCATCAGAGTGGAGACATCATCCCAAGTCACATGGATAGAAAACTCCTTTGAGTGCTCATAATGGAACAAGAACGGAGGAGGCAAAAAACAATCTCAGTATCACTTGTAAGATGGTTTTGACACTGTGGATCTCTGACAGAGTCTCAGGGATGCCCACAGGTTTCCAGCCTAGGAACCGCTGCACACACTGCTCCTTCAGACTCAGTCCAGGACACTTCCTCAGCCCTTGCTAGATTTCTCACTCTGGCCTGTACCTTCATAATTCAGCATTACGCTTCTCTCCTCCACCATTCCATTTTGAGTATGCCCTCTGTTTTCTACCAGAATGCTGACTCATCACAGACCAGGGAATGACTGGAAATTTACCTTGAAAATAGGGCTGGGGCCAGAAGAGGCTCCGGAATGCCAGCAGCAAAGAAAAAAAAAAAATATTCCTTCTGCCTGCACTGACCTTTTTCCTGTGAACGTTGATTCATCTTTTCAATGGTATTTATTAGTTCCTCACCAATAAAAGGGTGTATGTAGAATCAGAGAAATGACGGCCTCTTTTTCCTGGACTCAGGCCAGAATGTAGAGATCCACTTGCTGCCAGAGATGTAAACAAGACAAACCCTCTTCAGAGGAGACCCTGGAAAGGAGTTCATGAGGAAGAAATGAAGGAAAGTTTCCTCTGAAGAAGAGGAATTTCTTCCCATTTTCTGGGCTCCCGCTGAATTTGGATCAGATCTCAGTTGTCCCATATCACTTTATATTGTCATTTATATGACATATTTCTCTCTCCTCTTCTAGACTGCAAGCTCCTCAAGACAGTTTCAGTCACTAAGGGAGTTCTATCTTCAGTTGTGATAAATGTTTGTTGAAGGATGGAGTAGAGAGAGAACTCTTTTTCATAACCACCATTTTGTTGCCCATAGTCAACAGCAGTCAACAGGAGACAGTTCATGCCTAGCTGCAAAGATCTGTTTTTCTTTTTTTTTTTTTTAAACAGTTTTCTAGAGGTGTAATTGATTTGTAACAAAAGTCCATATATTGAAGATGTATAATTTGATGATATTGGACCTATGCCCATGATACCATTAGCATAATCAAGGATAAAGCAAATACCACCTAAACTCTTCTTATGCTTGTGTCTCTTCTTTATTTATTGTTTTCTGTGCCAAGACTATGTAACATGAGATTTACCCTCCTATACATAACAAATTTTTAAGTACAAATACTGTGTTAACTGTGGGTACCATGTCTCTAGAATTTGCTCATCAGCTTAAGTGAAACTTTATACATTATTGAACAATGTGGAACAATGACTTTCCATTTCTCCCACACCTAGCCCCTGACAACCGCCATTCTATTCTCTGCTTCTATGAGTTTGACTATTTTAGAAACCTCATGTAAGTGGAATCATGCAGTGTTATTTTTATAAATCACATGGGAAGTCATTCAATATGCTTGCAGAAGCAGAAAGGGAAGCCCCTGAAATGTTTATGCAGGTGTTGTGATACCTTTGGGATAAGTAATTGGAAATAAAAAGCCCCAAATTTCCATCTCAGCCCCACCACTGACTAGTGGGACTGCCTTTCACAAGTCACTTCCTTTCTCTAAGCCTCATGTCCTCAGCCTGGAGAAGGCAATGGCACCCACTCCAGTACTCTTGCCTGGAAAATCCCACGGACGGAGGAGCCTGGTAGGCTGCAGTCCATGGGGTCGCTAGGAGTGGGACACGGCTGAGCGACTTCACTTTCACTTTTCACTTTCATGCACTGGAGAAGGAAATGGCAACCCACTCCAGTGTTCTTGCCTGGAGAATCCCAGGGACAGGGGAGCCTTGTGGGCTGCCGTCTATGAGGTCACACAGAGTTGGACACGGCTGAAGTGACTTAGCAGCAGCAGCAGCATGTCCTTAGAATGAATGGTTTGGACTACAGGAGTGAATGGCAACTTATGGTTCCACATTTCAGGGTGTCACTGCAAGGGATCTGGAATCCACAAGGGTACCAAACGTTGCTGGATGCCTTAAAAATTAGTATCTCTGACAAATATTTGAATTATGTTTTCACATATGTGCAGATGTGCTTATAATTGATGAAGTATGAGACTCTTAAGTCATTCCTGAAATCGGTATGTATATTTTGACTTTTTTCCAATCAAAAGATAATAAAATTGTTTGGTGTGTCATAATCTGACTCTAGAGAGAAGCTCTTCTTCTTGGAAAAACTGGAAATTGCTGAGCCTCAAGCCTTGGTTTTGCCTCTGAAGGCTCTAGGTCTGATACATGAAGCAAGAATGGACAGTTTTTTTCAAATGCAGATTGGAAGGGCTTTGCTCACCATTGTTATACACACTGACGTAGGAAATATCTGCCTAAAGCCAATGAACATGCCTTCTAGTTTTCTAGTTCATTTCCTTCTCCATAGTCAGCACCCATGACGTAAACACAAGCCCCATATTATGAGAAGAGCCTGAAAGTGTTTAAAATGTGTGGTGGAAAAACATTTTTTTTGAACTAGACAAAGCGATTTTTGCTTTCACCTTAACCCATTCTAATCTATTATCATCACTCAAAAATATTTTAGAAAGTTCCTTTCCCCAACAACGAGACAGATTTGAAGAACTAAAGCTACAGAACAACATGTTTGGGAGGCCACTAAACAGATGAAAAGAAATTCGTTAACTTTCAGGGATATTTGTCAACGCCTAACTCAAGAAATTCAGTTAGAGACAACTGAATGGGAACTGTTGACTCTTAGAACCAATGAACTAAACAATCATGCTTTGAACATTTTCAATAATATTTTTTTTCCTATATTTCTGCTACCAAAATAATACATATCTACTGTAGAATTTGGAAAACATAGAAAGCCTCAAAAGAATATATAAACCACCATCAATCTACATGCAGCATTTTATATGCTTGCATGTATCTTTATACTTAGAAATTTTTAAGTGTTTCATATTATTCATGTTTGATCACTTGCCTTCTCGTAAAAGTTTTATTATAGAATATGAGACACATATGAAGAACTGTAAGTAAGTTCATTATAAAGGATGATAATAAAATGAATTATGCTTACAGATTCAAATATCACCATTGTTGTTCAACCTGTCTTTATGCTTCTCTCTAGCTCTCCCAACTTGGAATGCAGGTATAAAGCTGGGAGCTAGAGCAGCCACATGGTGAGTATGAGGGAAAGGCTAAGAAAATTAATGGAAAATCTGACCTTGACAATCCTTGTACCCATCTATCTACAAATTTATGGTTATGTCATTTTAAAATCTGGTTATATGATTTGCTTAAATGCTGCATGTTTGATTTTCTGTGAATGAGACTGAATGTAGTACTGATTGGGGTGGCATCTCTCATCTACTTATTCCCCAAACTAGATCTCATATCCAGCGGTATCCAAAGAGTTAGTGAAGAACTTCCATAAATAATCTTTTAAAACATGTTACACTTTTAAAAAATTTATGTATTTATATATTTGGCTATGTCACCTGTGGGATCTTGGCTCCCTGACTAGGGATCAAACACATGACCCCTTCGTTGGAAGCATGAAGAGTCTTTAACCACTAGACCACCAGGAAGTCCCCTCTATGAGTAGGTTTATTAAATCAGGGTTCACATTTCTTAGTGAAGCTCACATGATCTGGCCACTCCCTGTTTTCTTATCCTCATGAGTTAATCACTCTGCCTGTCATGCATTTGGTCACTGACTTGACCCTTTATAATTTCCAAGAAAATACTAAATTCTTTCCAATTTCACGGCTTTCAAGCATTCTATTTCATTTGCCTGGATCCCTTCTCCCCTGAGTTACTGGTCCCATTCTAAACGAGCCCCACCTCTTTGCAAGCAAATCAGTAGGCTTGGAGTTCCACTAGAGGAAATTCCTTATCAATTTTGTTGATTGTATTCCAAGCAGAGCCTAACACAGTGCATGACAGATTATAATTGCTCAAAAGTATTTTGTTAGATGAACGGGTGAATACCTTGTGCACTAAGCAAGTGTCAAACAGAGCCTCTCCTCAGTTCCTCTTTAATTTCCCAAGCCAGTTTATTCATCTTTGAGATGGGTAAATGATCCTTCTGTTTCAGCATAGTTTGAGAAATAAATGTGATCATTGTATTTAGGGGCTTAAATAGGTGCTTGAAATGTGGCATATTTGCCTCTGATAGGGGAATCTTTATTCCCTAATTAACAAATTTTCCTTCCAACTTCACACTTCAAAACTAACACTTGGTAGAATTATTATTGGTGATAATTATAATCCATTCCAATACGTAGTGAACACTTATTCATATGCCAGTATGTTATATATCTGACCTTATTTTTATGACATAGGCCTCTGTTATTATCCCTTTGTTGCAGATGAAGAAACTGTGGGTGAGACTAAGGACAAGCTTTTTAGGGTGCCCGGCCACTGCCTACAGATGGACACCTACAATCAGGCTTCATCAGAAACAAGCCAGCAGACAGCCTGATATTTACAGGATGTGTTCCCTGCCCTTGCTTCATTTTGTGCTTTTCCTGAGAAAAAGGCAAAGTGGAATAAAATGAGCTGATACCAATGTTTTTTTTGTTTTTGTTTTGTTAAAGAAAAGCAAGTTCCAAAGACTGCTCTGAGGTCAATACGGATTTTCATTCCAATCTTCTCTCCTCCTAGATCCACAGGCTCTGAAATGAAAATTGACACTCAAGCTAGTGACCCTAAGGCAGGATCGTCAACCAGAAAACAATGCCAGAGTCAGACCTGCTGCAGCATACCTTCCAGGTCCAGAAAGCAGATTGATACACATTACAGAGATTTAGCCACAAGAACTGAAAGCAAAAGGCATTTGTTTTAACCTGAGCTCCTTCTGTACTGGTTGGCCAAAAAGTCTGTTCAGGAATTTCCAAAGCAACTTATGGCCAACCTGATCTTTTGGGCCAACTCAATAGAAACTTATAGATAGGAGGTGCTTAATAAATGCTGGCTGAAGGTCTCATGATATAGTGAGATTTTATGATTTTAATATAGTTTATTCTTCATGTCACACAATTTAATATGGCAACCCATACTCTTCCAAACTTGCCCCAACCTTGCCTTCCAGTTTCGTCTCTTAATAATCCAGCCCTGGCACATAGTTCTAACCACATCTGAGTACTACTGTTTCCTAGATACGCCCTAGAGTTTAGTTGCTGTGTTTAGGGGCTCTGAGCTTTTGTACCTGCTTTGTAGCTGCTCTGTACCTGCTTCCAAGAATTCCTGCACCCTAGCCTCACCTCTTTTCACAGATTTGGCCAACTCATCCAGTAGGTCTCTGTTACACTGGCTTTCCCCCCATGAAGCCCATCCCAGGTAAGACAGATCCTCAACCGTGAGCCTTCAAATCTTCCAGACTTAATTACAGCAACAGTTTCCATTTTGTGGTGCAGTGTGGCTGGCAGACATTTCATAAAACATGGACTTTAGAGTTGGAAAGATGGGGCCAGAGATTCCAACGCTATCACATTAAAGTCACACATCCTGGTGATTTACCTAAACATGAGCTTCCATTTCCTTTTTGGAAATGAGGGTGCTCTGTCCTGCCTCTTAGGGCTGTTGTGGGAATGGGAGGGAGGGACATTTACAATTCCCACCACCGACCTGGTTCAAGGTCAGCAGATGCCTCATTCTGGTTACTCAGGCTCTCAGCTCAAAATTCTCTCTTGAGAATGGCCTCCATCCTACCCTCTTCTTTAAGCTGTGGGCCCAGGTTGTCCAATTTCAAATTCCAGCTCTACTACTTCTGAGTGTGGGTACATAACTTATTCTGTTCTCTCATTTTCCTCACATGTAAACTGGGGCTAATAATAATAATAATGGTCTCATAAGCATGTCCCAGGGATCACTGAAAGCTCAGATGAGTACCGATGATGAATACTCTAGTTGTTACTGTACTGGTCACTCCTATGTCCCTGGGGTACACATTAGCTCCTGGGCCAGGGAGGAACTCATCTTGTATTTGTTGAATAAATAAATGCACACGCTCTGGTTCTTTTCTCCTTCCCTTGCCTCCTGTTCCTGGTTCTTGGAATAGAATGTGGGCTCCCCTGGGGCAGGAAGAAGGTGCCATTGCTATTAGGTGGTCAATTGCCAGCTCAGGGTCTGGCGCCGGCAGTTAGTCAGTTTCATGGAATAGAAGGGACATTGTCCCAAGAGTATTCCTGCTGTGTTCCCCTGGCAGTGAATTCAGTAGCATCAGCTGGCAGAACAGTCAGCATTCCGCCCACCACTCAGCAACCTCTTGCCACCACTTACTCAAGCTCACTTAACAGAGGGTGACCCAGGGATGCTAAGCTGCTTCCCCTCTGGCATGACAAGGACCCGGGCCATTGTCTCTCTTGACTGAGTACAAGACTTACTTATTTTGCTGGCAGATGTGTTTAGACGATGCCCCGTTTGGCTGGCAGCAAGAGGACTCTTTTCTTTCTTTGTGGGTCTAATCCCTTGAATCAATATTTGTTCCCACCTCTCTCTGTTTATAGATGGAGACGGCTGGGCTGAAACGACATCTCCAAAGTAAGAGGACCAAAAGGGGCCATGAGGAGAGAGTCTGGGAAAGAGAAGGAAGGGTCCAACCTGAGGGCCCTTCAACAGGTCAGGGGCTCTGCTTTCGAGCAAAACCAGTCACTTCCTTGGCAACTTCCCTTAAGCTCTTTGGATGCTTCCCAAAAGAGGTGGTGCAGGAGGAGTGGAGGGGCAGCCAACTACAGTTCAGTCTGACCAACAAAGAGAAGTAGGCCATGGCTGACGAACAGAGAGGCATTGACGGAGATCGGCCCTGGCACCAGGAGGCCACCCAGCTTGAATATTCTTTTCTTCCAAAACAAGAGGGCCTTCCAAAGCCTGGAGTCACACTGTCCACGTCTGGGTTCGTAAAGCGCCTGTTTCTCTCACACAGAGCCCGCGGCACCGTCTCTTTGGCTGACTCTCCCATCCTCTCCCTTGCTCACAACGGGACACAGACTAGTTTTGTCCATTCTCAACACTGTCATCCACGAGTTAGCCTCCTACTGCCAGATGTAGTATCTTTGCACAGCTATAGAGCCTAACTCTGCTACCAGACAGAGGCTATTCCATCACACGTGCACTGTGGATGCCAACGCAAGAGCTTCCCCCCTAGTCCTCTGTTGGCTGATCACTTTTCAGGTCAGGTGGGGGGGGAGAGAGGGAAGGTGGGGGAGCAGTGAAGAGAGAGAGGGGAAGACTGACCCATGGAGGAAGCCAAGGTAATATGAGACTGGAGAGCTCTGATTTTTATTTAAGATTTTTTTTTTGTTTTGATGTGGACCATTTTAAAAGTCTTTACTGACTTTCTTACAATATTGCTTCTTTTTTTGTGTTTTGATTTTTTTCGGCCAAGAGGAATGTGAAATCTTAGCTTCCTGACGAGGGATCAAACCCACATATCCTGCGTTGGAGGGTGATGTCTTAACCACTGGACCACTGGTGAAGGCCCCTAATCTCTGACTTTTAACCCAGATGTGAAGGAAGGGTGCTTAAGAGAAGGATGTACTCTACTTTCACTTGTGTGTCCTTGAAAATTGGTATGAGACCTGAAGCAGGAGAATGTCAATCAAAAAACTCGTAGAATAAAGGACATTCTCCTAAAAGCTAAAAATTGTTAAACATGCACTAACTGATATTACTTTTTGGACATAACAGTTGAGAAATGTGTGCTGTGCTCAGCCAGGCCTGACTCTTTGTGACCCTATGGACTATAGCCCTCCAGGCTCCTTTGTCCATGGGATTTCCCAGGCAAGAACCCTTTAGTGGATTACCATTTCCTTCTCCAGGGGATCTGCCCAACTCAGGGATGGAAACCTTGTCTCCTGTGCCTCCTGTGTTGGCAGGAGGATGCTTTACCCCTGTGCCACCTGGGAAGCCCAACTTATCTTACCTTTTAAATGTAACAGTTCAGATATTGGCCATTCATTTCACATGTAATTATTTGGCTTTTTTCTTGCACAGCTGAATACAAGTTGTGTGCTTAAGCCTAAAATGGGTCCAGCTGAGGACAGAGTTTACTTTTTGGACAGGCTTAACATATATCTGCTGAACCCAACTCAGCTGTATTAAGGTAACAAGACCAGCATTACTTCCTGTAGCTGTCACTTAGCTATCATAGCTGTCTTCACCATTATTCTTGTCATAGATGAGGGAGGGGACGGTGCTGTAGTCTGGGGTCAGCATCTCCATGTTCACAGTGTTTATTTCATCGAGTGAATGACAGCAGCACATGAAGCAGAAATGTCCTGCTTGCTAAAAAGTCAAAAGTCAAACAGTCCAGGGCCATCTGTGGTGGGTCAAAAATTGGGCTTTGTCAACAAAGGAGGGCTTGAATCCTGTGTGCTGGTTCTGAAGCTCTTTCCATAGCGTCTGGGGTCCAGAGGACCAGGATTCGCTTAAAGGTCAACGCCGTAAATAGCACCATCATCAAGAGCTAAAGCCTGATCATGGGAGGAATAAGGAACCAGAATAAGAATGAGCCCTATTGTCAGCTAGTAGTGAAATTTATTGGCCCTGGAGGGGCCTGGCCAGTTTTAACACTTGGCAACTCTTGTCTGTCAGCTCACCAAAGCCACCCAGACTGGGCTTCCGTCCTTTTGAGAAAAGCACAGTGAAAGTCATAGATTTGAGAGTCCCAGAGCCCTGGCTGAGGAATAGGCTTCCCGTCTTCTGTATGAACTTGGGTACATTCATTACAACCTCTGAAATTTGACTTCACTTATCAAATAAGAAAAGTACTGTTTACTTTATACTAATTCCTAAGAGGGTCACAGGGTTCACACATATAAAATTATAAGCATAATCTGATACATGATGAATCCTTTGACTGGTAGTTCTCAATGGAGGATGGTTTTGCTGCCCAGCAGACATCTGGCGACATCTGAGGAGTTTTCCCAATTATAGGACTGGGGGGAGTAGATGCTACAGGTATCTAGTGGGTAAGTCAGGAATGTTGCTAAGTATCCTACAATCCACAGCCCCAGAGAGTAAGGAATCATCTGTCTCAGGGTGTCAACAGTGCCAAGGTTGAGAAACTCTGGTGAGATAAATAACAACCATTATGTGCCAGGCATGTTCCTGTATGAATGGAATCTCTTTAAATTGTACAGGTTGCAAAATGTGGATGCTGACTTAAAAGGCTGATAACAATGACAACACCCACTCATTTACAGAGAGCTTTCACATACATACTACATTATTTCATTTGATTTCCAAAAGGACCTGTTTCTAAGTGTTATTAATGTCAACTTATCCTCCAGGGGATCTTCCTGACCCAGGGATAGAACCCACATCTCTTGCATTGGCAGGCAGGTTCTATACCACTGGTGCCACCTGGGAAGCCTTATTTTATAGGTTGTCACACTTAGGCTGATACCTTGGATCATGCCACTGGTAAAGAGCATCCCAAGTTTAGGATACAGTTCTCCTGTTTCCTTGTGTATCATCACAGGCATCTGGCATATTTGGATAACATGGCTGCTCAGCTTTGAAGAGTTTGGGTAATGCATTCAGCTGTGAAATGGGACATATCATACTGATCATTGGGGAGCAATCTTTGCAAGGAGCACATGAAATGATGTGCACAGCAGGCACTCAAAAATCAGCTCTACCAGTGTCCCTGAGTCCTCTTGATGACTGGGCAGCATAGAGGCCTTAGCCCCATTTGTAAGTTGAGAGACCCCCAAGGCCAAGCCAGGCCTCATGTGCTGTGTCAGGTGCCCCAGCAAAAGTCTGTGCAGGAGCCTCACAGTCACTTCATCCACTGAGTGATGCTGCCTGCTAGGTGCCACCCTGTGCTGCTTAGTGAGTCCTCCTAGCCCCTGGTACCCCAGGGCTGATGCCTTGACAACCACACGACCACACTATCATTACCTATCAGGAGGGTCACCTTTCTGACAGACAGCTTAGAAAATTATTCATTAAATTTTTTTTAGTAGCAAGGACAGATTATAGTTCTGACATGCTCTGCTTATTATGACATGAAATAGCATTCTTGTTTCTTTTTTCTTGGAGATGCATAACTGCTGACTTTGGTTCACGTGCCATGTCACTATGGTATAGCGGTTATTTGCTCAGATCTCCCTTAACCTTTACATATGCCTTCATTCATTCATTCATTCATTCACTCAGTTAACTTAGTACTCTGCTGTGCATTTATTGGATTGGAAAAATGTTTTTATTCAGTCCTTGGCCTTGAGGACTTCTCAGTCTAGTGGAAAAGGCAAGGGTGTAATGAGGATACATTTTTAAAGTGGTCAGTGAAACAAAAGAGGTATGTATTGTACCTGGCAGGATGGAATTCAGAATGAGTTGTGGATCTGTAGAGTGGGTCATTTGAGGGCCCTTTGGGGCCATTTGACGGCTGGGCTAGGGGAGAGAGGTCCTACCTCTGCAGTGGGACCTGCTGGGTTGTGGCTGATTTATGTGGAGGCGTGATCTGGTAAAATCTACACCGTGCATGCATCTCTCTGGAAGCGGTGCAGGGCTGTGGGAGGCTGGACTGCGAGCTCAGATCAGGAGGCAAAAGGACAAGTCAGGAAGCTGCTGCAATCACCTGAAAGAGACTGTGAGCCCATCCTATGGCTTCACCCAACAGAACAGTCTGTACCTTTGCCCAAGCTGGTTACCCGTGCTTCCTCCCAGATGCCCCAGCACATATTCAGAGGAGGAAAAATGAAAAAAAAAAAACAGGGAAAAGGCCAGGAATAAATGAAACAAAATTAAGATGTGTTTCAATCCTAAAGGAAATCAACCCTGAATATTCATTGGAAGGGTTCATGCTGAAGCTGAAGCTCCAAAACTTTAGTCACCTGATGTGAAGAGCTGACTCATTGCTGAAAAGACCCTGATGCTCAGAAAGATTGAAGGCTAATGGAGAAGGGGACAGCAGATGATGAGATGGTTATGTAGCACCACCAGCGCAATGGACATGAACCTGAGAAAACTCCGGAGAATAGTAACAGACAGGAGAGCCTGGTGTGCTGCCACCTGTGGGCCACAGAGAGTCAGACAGAACTTAGTGACTGGACAACAACAAAGACGTGTCGACTACTCCAGTACTGAGTAGAATTTGTAGTCCCTATACTTGATGGTATACCTGCTTATTTAACTTAGATCTGCTTATTTATACCATATACCTGCTTATTTAACTTATACGCAAAATACATCATGTGAAACGCTGGGCTGGATGGAGCACAAGCTGAAATCAAGATTGCCGGAAGAAACATCAATAACCTCAGAGAAGCAGATGGCATCACCCTTATGGCAGAAGGTGAAGAAGAACTAAAGAGACTCTTGATGAAGGTGAAAGAGGAGAGTGAAAAAGCTTCTTTAAAACTCAGTATTCAAAAAACTAAAATCATAGCATCTGCCCCATGGTAAATAGATGGAAACAATGGAAACAGTGAGAGATTTTATTTTCTTGGGCTCCAAAATCACTGTAGATGGTGACTACAGCCATGCCCAACCTAAACAGCATATTAAAAGGCAGAGACATTATTTTTCTGACAAAGGTCCATTTAGGCAAAGCTATAGTTTTTCCAGTAGTCATGTATGGATGTGAGAGTTGGACCATAAAGAAAGCTGAGCACCGAAGAATTAATGCTTTTGAACTCTGGTGTTAGAGAAGACTCTTGAGAGTCCCTTGGGCTGCAAGGAGATTCAACAAGTCCATCCTAAAGGAAATCAGTCCTGAGTATTCACTGGAAGGACTGATGCTGAAGCTGAAGCTCCAATGCTTTGGACACCTGATGAAAAGAACTGACTCATTGGAAAAGACCCTGATGTAGGGAAAGATTGAGGAGAAGGAGATGGCAGAGGATGAGATGGTTGGATGGCATAACTGACTCAATGGACATGAGTTTGAGCAAGCTCCGGGAGTTGGTGATGGACAGGGAAGCCTGGCATGCTGCAGTCCCTGGGATCACAAAGAGTCAGACGTGACTGATCTGAACTGATACTTGATAGAATAAATGCACAAAGACATGAGAAACAAGAAAGTGGAGAGTGAGGGTGAGTATCTACTCAAAGGGGCTCTGAAAATATTTTTATCTTTCTGTGGTTCTGATATCACCCTCAGTTCTGGAAGGGTGTGAAGCTGGGGTTAGTGATTGGACTTGTCCTCTGGGTAAGAACCACCACTCTCATTTGTGGAGTGGCTGTTATGGCTCATCATGCATGATGCTCAGGGTACCGCATACACCCCCTTAGGTCTTCCTCATAAAAATTACAAAGCAGACTTTATTGGCCCTGAGGTTCAGACATTTTAGGGATGTGCCCAAGGTCACAGTCTAGCAAGTGTGAAACTGGGATTTGAATTCTAGTCTGTCTGGCTCTAAAGCCTTCTGCATAGTGAGTACACTACTGAGGACAGCATCTTTACCACTGTAGGACGAGAAATGCATGCAAGTCGTTAATATTACCTCTCCTTCTGTACCATGACGATCCTAATTCAGAGTCTTTAAATATGGACATGGACAGAAAAATCTGATTTGAGGTAAGGAAGAAAATGGTAGGAAAGAGAAAAAGAAGAATAAAACATCTACCTCCACTTTTTGTTGTGGGCTTGTGTAAGCTCATTACCCCCTTTGGGTCTGGGATTTTTCTTCAATAAAATGAAATAAATCAATTAAATTGCATGCAAGCTATATTCTGTCTGAGTAGTCCTGGGATACTATGCCCTGAGCTGAACTCCTTATCATGCAGTAGAAAGTAGCATCATGAAGTGTGATGGCACTGAGTTTTTTTTAAACTCATCTGAAGATAAAATAGGAAACACTGTGTTCATTTTCAGAAGAGAATGGAAATGTAGTTTCCAGATTTAGCAAATAAACACTGAGGGTGTTCATTTAAATTAGAATTTCAGACAGGCTACACATATTTTCTTAGTATGACCATGTCCCATGCAATATTTGGGATGTGATTATACTAAAAGTTTTTCACTATGTACCCAAACTTAAAACTTAACTGGGTGCCCTGAATTTTACCTGGCAAGCCTAAAATCTTGACAAAATAAAAACAGTGGCATAGTTGATTAAAGTCAGAAGGAAACGTTGAGGAAAGTACGGAGGAGCAGGTTTTCTCATCTCACAGAGAAGAAAACCAGTTGGTATCTCCAGTGAGGGTTAAATAAACAGAGGTTTACATTCGGCATCTGCAGTTAGAAAGATAACCAGTAGAAAAACTGATCAGGAAAGTACAGTAATAATAATAAAGCCTCCAGGACGATGGGAGGAAGGAAGGAAGTAATACAAGGGTACTGAATTCTTCTTTTTAAAGATGAGAGCCCAGGATAGAGTCTGCAGTGGATGAATCAGGAAGCTTAAACATAAGGACACTATTTAGCAATATGGTGGAATTGCCAAAGATCTGAAAATGAAACAATTACACATGGCTTTCTCTGGGCAGTAGGGTTTGGAAGGTGGGTAGAGAGAGAGAGAGAGAGAGAGAGAGAGAGAGAGAGAGAGTTATTTTTCATTTCATTCTACCCTCATTAGGTTTCTAAATTTTATGCCATAGGTAAAATTAAATTAAAAATAAAATAGTTACATTAGTCACTATTACTGCCACCCATCATTCATCAGATTCTTTCTCATGGATACCTTTATGTTGTCAATCCAAAGCTTATTTTATTTGCCTCTACCATCTTCATTTGGTATAAAACTATTAAAAATCAGATTTATGAACCCAAAAGATGCACAAATATCTACCATTGCTTTGCCACATGTGGCTAATACATTTCCATGTTTTCTAGTATAAAATATAGGAAACGTCTGATGAATAAGCATGGATCACTTAATTTAAAACAAATATTTAGGGAGAGGTACTCCCCTAGCATGCCTTTAATTATGAGTTGCTGTACATTACCCTTAAAGCATACTTGCAAATGAATCAAACTTTCATAAGCAGAAATTGGAGTGACAACTGGAGCAAAGTTTAGTTGAATTGCCATGGGCTTGATCCGTCTACCTTAGAAATACATGGATTTTCACTGGATATGCCCATTCATTCAGAAAGAAGGCATACAAATTCAGTTGAGCCTATTAGGAAAAGTCAAGTATTACGAAGTCGTTTGAAGTCAAGGCCTGATTTTGTGTGTGTGTGTGTGTGTGTACGTGTGTGCACATGCGTGCGTGTGTGTAACACACAGCATGTCTAAGAGGCAGATGGTTTGGACTATTAAAAAGTTGCTGATTCCAAAGTGAAGTTGCATAAGGAGAATTCTTGTTAAGCACTATAAAGATACACAGCTGTAGCTTGTGACTCATGGTGCTTCTACCCAAAACATTTCTGATGCCAAGTATAGTGACTTGAATCCAAGTCACCCTGCTTCAGACCAATCTTTATCATCCTTAAACTCTCCTGCCATCACCAGCTGATCAGAAGTCCCTTATATGAACTTTACAATGTACTCAAGTATACCAGATTTCAAAGGGCATTAAAGACCCTTACCAAGCTTGCTGACTTCCCAGGACAAAGTTCAGTAATATAAACTGCATTCCTGGGCAGTACTCATGGAAGCTCTGAAGGGACACCCACAGCAACCACTCTCGGCCAAATCTTGTCACTTTGCCCTGATAAGGAACGAATCTTCCTTTACAGCCTGGCCCAAAGGCCACTTCTTTCAGAAAGACCTTCTGTCTCCTGGAACATCAAGAGATAATATTTTCTTCTCAACTCCTCCAAAGTTATTTTGAAGAATAAATAAGATGATGGTGGAAGCTTATTAAGGAACAGATACTTTATAACGTGCAGCAGGAAAAAGCCAAGGCCGATCTGGTTCCAGGGTAAAAGACAAGAACTTTAAAAATAACAACAAAACAGCAACAGCTACCACTCCCACAATTTTCATCTCCACTGAGTATCTATGATGAGAATATTAAGGGTTTTACAATTTTCTTCTCAATTTAATTCTCACCATAGGATGGGGGCATTGTTATCAATCACTTCAAAATGAAGAAAATAAGGTCCAGAGAAGTTCATATTCAAAATAAATCATGAACTTGTATAACTCAATAGCAAAACCCCCAAACAATCCAATTTAAAAAATGGGCAGAGGAACTGAACAGATATTTTTTCCAAAGAAGACATGCAGATGGCCAGCAGGCACATGAAAGATGCTCAGCATCATTAGTCATCAGGGAAATGCAAATAAAACCACGATGGGTTTCACCTCACACCTGTTAGAATGCTTATCATCAAAAGGATAAGAAGTAACAAGTATTGGCAAAGATGTTGAGAAAAGAAAACTCTTGTGCTCTGTTGAGTAGAAACATAAATTGATGCAGCCTCTATGGAAAATGGTATGGAGGCTTTTCAAAAATTTAAACATAGGATTGCCATATAATCCAACAATTTCAGCCTGGGTATTCATCTGAGGGAAATGAAACACTAGCTCAAAAATCTGTACCCCCATATTCATTGCAGCATTATTTGTAATAGCCAAGATAGGAAAACAAGCCAAGTATCCATTGATAAATGACTGGATAAAGAAAATGTGAGAAATATATATATATATGTACATGTATGAATATACACATATATGTATTTGTGTGCATACAATGGAATATTATTCAGCCATAAAATAGAATGAAATCTTGCCATTTTCAACAACATGGATAAACCTTGAGGATATTATGCTGAATGTAATAAGTCATACAGAGAAAAACAAATATCATATGATCATAGTCATATGTGGAATTTTCTTTTAAAAGGTGTCAAAGTTTTAGAGGACAACATATTTGTGGCTCAGCAGTAAAGCATCTGCTAGCTAGTGCAGAAGACATAGGAGATGAGGGTTCAATCCCTGGATCAAGAAGATCCCCTGGAGGAGGAAATAGCAACCCATTCTAGTATTCTTGCTTGGAGAATCCCATGGACAGAGGAGCCTGGCAAGCTACAGTCCATGGACTAGCAAAGAGTTAGACACAACTGAGCACACACACATGTCAATTATAGCTCAATAAAACATTTAAAGAAAGAAGAAGGCACAGAGAGCTTTAAGTAAGTAGACTAGCATCACAGAGCAAGGAAGCTACAAAGCCATAATTCAAGCCCATCTTCCAATAGGAAGATGATGCTATAGATCAGTCCATGGATTTACCTCTCTGAGATCTAGTAAGTAGGCTAAAGGAGAAACTGATGCAAAATAGCAGAAGTGGTTTACAAACAGTTGGGTGGTTAGTTCAGTTGCTCAGTTGCGTCTGACCCTTTGAGACTCAGTCGTGTCTGACTCTTTGTGGACTGCAGCACGCCAGGCCTCCCTGTCCATCACCATCTCCTGGAACTTGCTCAAACTCATGTCCATTGAATCAGTGGTGCCATCCAACCATCTCATCCTCTGTCATCCCCTTCTCCTTCTGCCTTCAATCTTTCCCAGCAACAGTGTCTTCTCCAATGAGTCAGCTCTTCACATCATGTGGCCAAAGTATCGGAGTTTCAAATAAGTACTGACACTAGTACTTATTGAGTGTAGTTGACATTAGCTATTTTAAATCCCATGCCTAGAAGCCCCTGTTAGGAGGCCATGCCTCCTCCCAGAATGGTGAAGCATACATGAACATGCGCTGAATGAGGAGTGCCCGCAGAACAGGATGGCCTGTTACTGCACCACCATGGTGGCAAAGAAAAGAAGGAAGTGGGAGGCTGTCGGCCACCACAGAGGCTGGGGTTCTACAGCCCTGAGTAGCAGCTGAGCAGCCATGAACCTTGAGATGCAACCCAGCCTTTTGCCTAGACCATGCAAGCCAGGCAGTCAATGAAGCTGATCAGATACACTTTGCAGTGTTTGCTAATGTGGGGCCCTACGGAGACCGTGGTCTCCTGAAATGGCTTCTGATTGCACGTAGGGGCTTTAACAGCCTGCAACAACTTCTGAAGCTCTTGACTGGCATAAGATGCTCTCTCTGTGTGTATGTGTGTGCTTTATCACTCAGTCCTAGCCAACTCTTTGTGACCTCATGGACTGCGCCCGCCAGGCTCCTCTGTCCATGCAATTCTCCAGGCAAGAATACTGAAATGGGTTGCCCTCTCCAGGGGATCTTCCTAACCCAGGGATCAAACCCAGGTCTCCAGCACTGCAGGTGGGTTCTTTACTGTCTGAGCCACCTGAGAAGCCCAGAGAGGCATTTCTATGCGCTAGTCTACTGGTGCACAGCTTTTTTCCCCTGTGATTCTGGGCTTGTTACTGAACCTTTCTGTGCCCTATTTACCGCACTTTGAAGTGAGGAATAATCATGCCCATCTTGTAGGATGACTAAACGAGGGAAAAATTGTAAACCCCGTGATATACCCATGATGGGTAACACACGGTGGAAGTGGTGGTAATAGCTGCTGCTTTAGTGTTACTTGTATAATGCTTACATCTTTTGCACTGAAACCAGACAGGCCTTGGCTTTCTTTTCTGAATCCAAATCAGACTTGCCAGGTCACAGTGCTGGCCTAGCAACAGTGAACAAGTTGCTTCCTGGCTGGACCTGAGGATGCCTCGAGATTCAGGTTTGTCCACTGTGAGTGTGGCTCCCTCACTTCTGCCCTCTGGCCCAGTTCTCCTCCACGCTCCCCCTTCTTTTTTTAATCTTATCTTTTCCTTTTTTGGTTCCTCTGGAATTTCTGGCTCCCGTTGCCATGCTTTTGTTTAATTGATTTTCTTGCTTGTCATGAGAGGTCTTATTCCTGCCTCCTTTCTTCCCATCTTCCTTAAGACAGCATATTCTCTTACTGCACCAAATACTGTAAATATAGAAGAGGAAGAATTATTTCCCAGGGACCTGACGATACCACCAGGAAAAAATTATGCTTGAATCTATAATGTGGGATAGACTCTATTAAATGTCATTCTTAGTGTGTTTATTCACTCAGGAAACAGTGTTTCTATCCCTTCTAATTACCAAGCACGGTGCTTGGCACAGATACAATTCTACGGGAATTTAAGAAGGGCCTAATTGATTCTGCCGAGCCAGTGGCTGCCAAGAGGGCAATACTAGCAAAAATAGAACTCTTCCCAGAGATGAATGTTAGGCTGTTATAAGAAAGTCTTACTCCTTTACATTTCGTTTTACAGTGGCCAATAAAATAGGAATTTCTGCTGATACTTCTGCTCTTGTAGAAAAGTACCTCCTCTCCAGTCTGTTAGGGTAGCTTGTCCATAGGTCCCATCTCATCCCTCACACACTAAGACACATGCTTGTACGTAATTTCTCCTCTCTCTCCTCTGTATTCCTCCTGTTCCCTGTGATTGATTCTTTTCTTTTCCTTCTCTCTTTTTTTCTTTTTCAGCCGTGAGTTTCAGCTTTATCTGGGGACTTTCCTGAGCATTATGACCCAGGATACAGCCTCTCGGGAAACTCTGAGGAATCCCTCCTTTCCTGCTTCCTTTTCTCCTCTGTTTAACTCCCTTAATTCACTTGGGCAGCTTTAGTGTTTCACGAGTGGCGCTCAACTCAAAATGCTCACCACCTTCAAAGTGCTCAGCAGCGACATTTCGATCGTGAGATATTTTCAACGGCAACATATTTTGATGTTGGATGTATGGTTCTACGAATTAGTATCGGTCATTCATTTTTCATGGAATATCTTGAGGGCTCACTTTAGTCAGACCTTTGCTTAACTGCGTCTCCTCAGACAGACCCTCCCTCAAATAACACGCTACCCTCCTACCCTACCTCAGTCTCCCTTATTGCCTTTACAACTTGTTAAGTGACTCACTTCTTGTGCATCTCCGTCAGTCTCCCTGAGGCCAAGAGCTTTGTCTTCTCTGCTAGACATCTGGCAGAGAGCCAATAAACATTTCTTGATTGATTGGAAAAGTTTAGGCATTGTATAGACTATTTACTAACATGGGATTTCTCCTTGTATTAGGTGAAACGGTAGAAAATTATGCTGTATCATCATGTCAACTGAATGAAAGATACAGCAGAGAAAAACTATGGAAAGGGAGGATTCACGTGCCTGGTGCTTATCTCTGGGTGTTCATATTTTCCTTAGATTGAGATATGCACGTGTGTGTGGAGTGTGTGTGTGTGTACATAAATCTGAATTCCCCTGATATCTTCCAATGAGCACATATTAAAAAAAACTTTATTGGGGGATAACTGCTTTACAGTTTGGTGTTGGTTTCTGCTATACAACAACATGAATCAGCTCTAAGCATACATAACTCCCCTCCCTCTTGAGTCTACCCACCTCCCCACCCCTCCCAGGTAGGTCGTCACAGAGGCACCAGGCTGAGCTCCCTGTGCTGTACAGCAGCTCCCACTAGCTGCCTATTGCACACTGTCGTGGTCGTGTAGATATGTCGATGCTATATTCTCAGATCGTCCCACCCTCTCCTTTTTTTTTCTTTTACAGTTTTCTTTAAATAATAGCGAATGCAAAGATTCTGTGGCTGGGACAGATTGAGTGCTGTGAAAGTGACTGAGGGATCAGTACAGGGCTGGGAAGACCGTCCGGATCCAGCTGACTCATTGCCCTGACCCACAGCGGCAGCCAGCGATACGTTTAAAGTGAGTGTTTTGATGACATAAGTGAAAATGAAGAAGTAGAATCAACAGGCTCAAGATGGTTTTCGGGGTGTGAGGGCTGAGACATAAAAGAAAGTGAGGGTTTGGCAGAGCCCGTGTTTTGGTGGTGCCAAACCCGAGATGATCCAAAACTGCTTCCAGATGTGGATGAAACCTCAAACAGAGGTTGTGCACAGGCCACTCACGCAGTCTTAATGCTTCCCAGCCCCAGGACAGGCTGAGATGGAAGGTAACTCCGCTGGCAGAGCTGACAGAGGGAGGCTCTCTGGAGAAGGGCTTAATTTCTCCTTTAGCCTTCTCTTTGCTGCCATTTAGCACTATCTCCTACCCACAGACTCAGCTTTCTTCTTCTCTGAGCACACCTTCCTTCAGAAGAGCATGTTCAAACTCAGCCAGTAGAAGTTCAAACAAGTCTTGCTCTCTGAATTTTCATCCATTCATTTAACCAATGTTTATGGAGCGTCTACTGTGTTTCAAGCACTGGACTGGACCCTGGGAGACATAGGCATGGAGAAACCAGGCAAAAATCCTTGCCCTGATGAAGCAGACATTATAGTAATGGGCCGGTTGTGTTGTCTTGAGTGTTTGCCAAGCCCCAGGGTTCTCTTATTGCTTTTGGAAAAAAATTCTGGATTAGCTTTTCATTTTTACAATGGGATGGTTGCCTCAGTTTCCGAATTAGCGCTAGTTCCTGGAAGGAGCTGGAAACAGTCTTGGAAAATAACTTTGGCCATGACCTCAACATCCTTCCTTGCCCCTATGGGATTATCTCCTGAAGCATCTGGTTATTCGCTGCCCCCTGAACCGTAAGAGTCATGTAGAGTTTGACTGTGAACCAAACGTTTAACCAGAACAACCACTCTGTTAGCTGTTCATCCTAATAAATAATAATAGCTATCATTTATTGATCACTCACTCACCATGTACCAGAAACTTGCCAAGATTTTTCTTTCATCATCTCATTTAACAGTCACAATGCCTGTGAGGCTTCTGCTTTCAGTATAGCCAAGTAAACTCCTACCAGATCCCGCCTTTCTATAGATAACATCTATAAACTGTGAACTAAACACAAAAGCAAAGACGGAAATCAAAACAATGATGTGCAGGCACTAGAAAGTGAAAAAACAGCAGGCGGATTCTGGAGGGAAATAAAAACTTTGGAAGAAGCGTGTAGCCTGTGGTTGCTGAGTGGGTAAACTATAATACAAAACACCTAGTCTTTCCAGCGAAGAGCAAAGGAACAGAGTTCAGGGTGACCACAGCCCCTCAAAAGTGAGAGAGCAATCTTGGAAAAGAGACAGAGCCAAAGTGTGCTCATAAACCCTGTACAAATCCCCCACTTATTTCTCCATGTGTAGGGCAAGCTGACAGGCACTTGTACTTAAGGCTTAAAGAATGCACATCTACTACAAGTACGCAACTTTGCAGTGTGGGTCTAACCAAGTGTGATGGTTGGCCTAATGCGTCAGCTAGGCAGTCTGCAGTTACAAACTGCAGTTTGCAGTTACTTTGTTGTTGTTATTCATTCGCAAAGTAGTGTCTGACTCTTTGCCAACCCCATGAACTGCAGCATACCAGGCTCCCCTGTCCTTCACTTTCTCGCGGAAAATGCTCAGGTTCATGTCCATTGAGTCAGTGATGCCATCTAACCATCTCAACCATCCACCTTCTCCTGCCTTCTATCTTCTCCAGCATCAGGGTCTTTTCCAATGAGTCAGCTCTTCGCAGCAGGTGGCCAAAGTATTGGAGTTTCAGCTTCAACATCAGTCCTTCCAATGCTATTCAGGGTTGATTTCCTTTGGGATTGACTGGTTTGATCTCCTTGTGGTCCAGTTACTCAATCAAATACTAATCTAGGTATTGCAGTGAAGGTTTGCTGACATGGTTAATATCGACAGTAGGTTGACTTTAGCTAAAGGGGATCACACGTGACAGTACAGGTGGGCCTCATCCAATGAGCTGAAGGCCTTCAGAGCAAAAACTGAGGCTTCCTGGAGAAGAAATCTGTCTCAAGTTCAGTTCAGTCGCTCAGTCATGTCCGACTCTGCGACCCCATGAGTCGCAGCACGCCAGGCCTTCTTGTCCATCACCAACTCCCTGTGTCCACCCAAACCCAGGTTCATCGAGTCGATGGTGCCATCCAGCCATCTCATCTTCTGCCGTCCCCTTCTCCTCCTGCCCTCAATCTTTCCCAGCATCAGGGTCTTTTCCAGTGAGTCAGTTCTTCGCATCAGGTGGCCAAAGTATTGGAGTTTCAGCTTCAACATCAGTCCTTCCAGTGAACACCAAATCTGTCTCAAGACCGCACATCAAATCCCACCTCAATTTCTAGCCTGTAGCCAACAGATTCCAGGTTTGTCAGCTCTGTAATTTTGTGACCTAATTCCCTGAAATACACCTTTTTAAATACACCTCTTTTATCATAATCATACATATTAGTTTTGTTTCTTGGGAGAATCCTGACTCAGACACCAAGTTAATTGCTAAAACAAAAAGATCAACACTCTTCACAATTGTAACTGAATCTAGAGATTCCACAATACAATGATCACAGTAAAATCCAAAATAACTTAATGTACCAAGAAGAAGGACAACATGCTAAGATTGACTCTAAGATGACCCAAGGTTTGGAATTAGCAGACAAGAGTTTCAAAGGAGCTATTTTAGCTATAGTCAGTGAAGGAAGATATGGTTGTGGTAAGTGAAAAGACACACAATCTCAACAGAGAAGGAAACAAATCCAATAATCAAATGGAAATGATCAAACTGTAAAATAGAATATGTGAAATAAAAATTCTCTGGGTGGATGTAATAGGATGAGGATAATGATTAAAAGAGTCTAGATAATATCTGAACTGAGAGTAGAGAGGGAAAAAAATTATAAAAATGAAAGGAGACTCAAAAGAACTAGGGCAGTAATGAAAAGTTTCCTTTCTGGATATCCAGAAGGAGGAGGAAGAAAGAATGAAGAAGAAAAATTACTTAAAGATATAACGCTTGTTGGGATGGTTAATACCATATGCCAGCTAGACTGAGTCAACAGATCACTGTAAAACAGGGGTCCCCAACCTCCAAGATTTAATGCCTGATGATCTGAGATGGAACTGATATAAATAAAATAGAAATATAGTGTACAATAAATAAAATGTGCTTGAATCATCCCCAAACCATGTCTCCCATCTTCCAGTCCATGGAAAAATTGTTTTCCATGAAATCAGCCCTTGGTGCCAAAATCTTATTTCTGGATATGTCTGTGTATGGATGTGAGAGTTGGACTATAAAGAAAGCTGAGTGCTGAAGAATTGTTGCTTTTGGTGTTAGAGAAGACTCTTGAGAGTCCCTTGAACTGCAAGGAGATCCAACCAGTCCATCCTAAAGGAAATCAGGCCTGAATATTCATCGGAAGGAATATTTATTGTTGCTGAGGCTAAAACTCCAATACTTTGGCCACCTGATGTGAAGAACTGACTCATCTGAAAAGACGCTGATGCTGGGAAAGATTGAAGGTGAGAGGAGAAGGGGATGATAGAGGATGAGATGGTTGGACAAGTTTGAGTAAACTCCGGGAGTGGGCAATGAACAGGGAGGCCTGGCGTGCGGCGGTCCATGGGGTGGCAAAGAGTCGGGCATGACTGAGCGACTGAACTCAACTGAACTGATGTGTCTGTGAAAGCATTTTCAGAAATAATTAGCATTTGAATAGGTCATCAAAGAAAGAGGATCACATTTCACAATGTGGGTGGGTGTCGTCCAATCCGATGAGAACTTGAATCAAGGTAAACCGTGGAGGAAGGGTGGACTCGCACCCTTCCCTCGGCTGAGACGTTCATCTTTTCATGCCCTTAGCCATCTCGATTCGTGAGAATCAAGTACTATAATTCAGTACTTGATCTCATGTACTGAGTTACACCACCGGATCTCCTGGTTCTCCAACTTACATATGCTATATCATGGGACTTCTCAGCCTCTGTAAGAATGTGAGCCAATTCCTAAAACAAGTCTCTTTTTTATACCTTTTTTTTATGTATCTTATTGGTTCTGCTTTTCTGCAGTCTAAAACAGTTAAAAATTCCCAAACTTTGGGAAAGACATAAATGTACAAATTCAAAAATTCGGAGAACTCTAAGGATGATAGACATAAAGAAAACCACATCCAGGGAAATCAATGTCAAACTGCTGAAGATGAAGAGAAGCCTTTAAAGCACCCTAAGGAAAATGACACATTACATAAAGGGCAATAACCATTCAGAATCTTGCTGACTTTTCATCAGTAACCATGGAGTCCAGAAACAGGTGAAAATATCTTTGAAGTGCTAAAAGAAAAACAACCCAGAATAAGACTATCTATTGATATTTGCCTTCAAGAATAAGGCTGAAATAAAGATTTTTTTAAAAAAATAAAACAAAACTAAGAGAACTTATTGTCTGAAGATCTGTGCTACATGAAATAATGAAAGGAGGTGCTTCAGGCTGAAGAGAAGTTATACCAGATGGAGACTCGAGTTTTGGGGAGGGATGAAAATGTACTGGAAATTGTAAATAACTGGGTAAGTGTAATAGACTAGCTTTTTTTTTTTTTCTGTTAAAGCTCTTGTTTAAAATATACAGGACTCATTAAAGCAAAACCTGTAACATTGTCTTGAGGGGATTATAATGTATGTAGTTGTAATAACAGGGCAATTATAACCCAAAGGAAGATGAGAAGAGATGAACAGACCTATGGGGTTGTCAGAGTTCTACATTTTATGACAAGTGTTGCAAGATTAATTCTGAGTAGAGAGAAAAATCTAAGAATGTATATTGTAATCAATAGACTGGTCACTTCAAAAATGCAAAGAGATATACTAAAATGTCAAGAGAAAAAGTAAAAATTGGGCCCTAAAATAATTAAAAAGCATGTTGTAGAGAAGAAAGAAGCAAAAACAGAGGACAAAACCAGAAAAAAAAAATAATAAAAAACTAGTAGAGCTAAAACCAACCATATCAATAGTTACAATAAAACTGTATGAAATAAACACTCTAATTAAAAACTAGAAACTTGAAAGAATTAAAAAAAAAGATAAGAATTGCCGAGAGATGCTACCTAAAAGAAATGCATTTTAAATACAAAAATGCAGATTGGTCACAATTAAGGGTACAGAAGAAGATATGCAAGCCATAAGCATAAAGTGACTTGATTTGCTTGATCTCATAGCAAACAAATTGCACCTTTTGCCAGTAAAAAAATTTTTTTGTTTCTTATCTCCAATCCATCCTCCTTGGCCTGCTTTGTGATGTTAGAGGTGGACCCTGCAAATATTTCACCTTTGCCAGCTCTGTTACGTTTTGCCAGTAGAGGGCGCGGGAGGGTCACTGCAGGAGGGAAAGGCTTCTCTCCCTGATCGGCGCGTTTTCTTCTTACCTTCTCCCCCGGGGCGGTCCACAGTGGGTGCAGGACCTCCATGGTGCTCACTTCTCAAGCACTTTCAGTGGCATTCTTGTGGGTGGCTTCTCGGCAAGTTGACACCGGCATCCGAGCTGGCAATGCAAAGACCCCTGCAGGTGCCTCATAGGTACCTTCGCAGTGAGTTTCAGAAGCACCCCAGCAGGCATCTTCCTGGATAGTTTATTTGGTGCTTCAGAAAGCAGCTTTCATTGAGTCTCAGTGACGGCTCATTAGGCAGTTTCCTAGTGCATTTAATCAGCTTGCTGGTATGTTCTTCCCTACGTGAGAGCTCTGGTCTGTGGTACCTCACTGACCTCTGCCACCAACGTGCCAGATCACAAATTTTCCAACAAGATCTGAGCCCCTTGCTTAGGTTTCTCTTCCTCGTGTACTATTCCTCTGCCCCAGAGGCAGTGGCTGCTCCCTGTATCAGCTATTATTGTGCTCTATAGAGGTCTCTTTGTCCCTTGGTAGTTAATCCTCTATTATTAATTAATAATTCTTTACATTAAACTTGCTCCTCAAATGCTGTGTGATCTCTGGACTCAGCCTGATACAGACGTCAAGACAAAGAGCTCTAGCAAGAACAGAAAGACCTTTTGTAATGATAAAAGGACACTGGACAGAATTAAAGAGATACATAGTGATCATAGTCATAGATGGAGACTTTAATACCCTTCCTTAGGAATCAGGAAGAAAAAAAAGATAAAATTTCTGAACAGCATTGTCAACCATCTTAACCTAACTGATATCTTTGGAACATTATACAATGACATAATGTCATTATTTTGAGTTCACGTGACTATTAAAAAAGGCTATAATTGAAAAGGATCAGAATCACCTAGATTATGTTCTCTGACCTCACTGGAATGAAACTGAGGTCTGTAACAATACAATATCTAGGAATATCTAAGATATTTGATAACCAATATACTTCTAAATAAAACATGGACCAAAGAAGAAATTGGAAGGGAAATCAGAAAATATTTTCATCTGAATGCTAGAAAAATACATAAAAAGTTTTAGGTTGGGACTAGAGCAGTGTTTAGAGGGAACTGGTGATTTAAATGCTTGTGTTTTTAAAAAAAGAAAGCTTAAAAAAACAATGACCTCTTATTTCACCTTCAAAAGTGAAAGTGAGTCACTCAGTCTTGTTTGACTCTTGTGGCCCCATGGACTGCAGCCCACCAGGCTTCTCTGTTCGTGGGATTCTCCAGGCAAGAATACTGGAGTAGGTTGCCATTTCCTTCTCCAGGAATCTTCCCAACCCAGGAATCAAACCCAGGTCTCCCACATTGCAGGCAGACTCTTTACTGACTGAGCCACCAGGGAAATCACACTGTAAGAAACCTTATTTCACCTTAAGAATCCACAAATAGAACAGCAAAGTAAATGCAAAATAGACAAAAAATACAAAATAAGTGTAGCAATCAAGGAAATACAAAATTGGCAAGCAATAAACAAAGTTAACAAAATCAAAAGTCCATTCCTTGAAGATACTGAGAAACTTAGTACAACTCTAGCTAGATGGATCAGGGAAAAGAGAGAAAACAGAATTACCAATATTAGATATAAATGAGGGATAATTATTACAGATGCTACAGACATTTAAAGCACATTTGAAGGATATTATGAATAACTTGCCGCAAATTGCATAACTTAAGGATTCAATATATTTCTTGAAAAATACCTCTTAGTAAAACTGATTTGAGAAGAAACAGGTCATTTGAATAGTCTCATATCTAATAAATTTGAATCATCAAATATATCCACAGGAAAAAAAATGCTAGACTTTTAAGTTTTAACTGGTGAATCCTATCAGATACCAAAGGAAGAAATAATATCCTATCAGAAATCAAAGAAAGAAGTTAAACCAATTTTACATAAATTCAGAAAATAGAGAGGAAAAAAACTTTCCACTTGTTTTCTGAAGCCAGCATAACCACAATACCAAACCTCAACAAAATATTTCTAAAAATTAGACTAACCATGCTTGCACATAGATGCAAAAATACTTAAAGGGAGATTAGCAAATTGAATCATGGAAGGCTGCTTTACCATTTAAAAATCAATTAATATTATTTGCCATATTAAGATAGTATAGGAGATAAAACACAGAATCACTTTAATAGGTGTAGAAAAAGAAATTTACCAATTTCAAAACCCATTCATTATAAAGAAAAACTCTTAAAAAACTAGGACTAGTTGAGAATTTCTGTAACCTGATAAAGCACTCCTATAGAAATCCTATGGCAAACTTCACACCTAACAGAGGATAATAGAGAAATATTGGTAAGGAACAAGTCAAAAAAAAAGGGAAAGAAGGAAGACTGATTGCAGTAGAGTACAACTGATTATACAACTGATTCTATTTTCATGCAATGCAATCATTTACATAGAACATTCAAAGGAAACTTTACTATATATATCAGCCCTAATAAATGTATTTAATAAGATAGTAGGGTACAATATTCATATGCCTAAATTACTTGTAGTTATATATCCTCATAGTTAATATGTAAAGCATTTCATTTAAAATAGTGTTTATAAAGCATAAAACACTTTGGACTACATTTAATGAAACATGTAGAAAATTTCTATGCTGAAAATGATAAGACAGTGCTGAGAGAAATTAAAGTAGATCTAAATAAATGGAGGAATATGCCCTATTCAGTTATATAAGATGTAAACGCATCCTAAACTGATCTATAGATTCAGCACAATCCCACTCACAGTCCCAAGAGGATTTATTCATTTATTTTTTTTTTGGAGGGGGGAAGACATTCACAAGCTGATTCTAAAATTTATATGGAAATGATAAGGTTTACAAGGCAGTTTTGAAAGAACAAAGTTGGAGAGCTAACATTACCTCATCTTAAAACTTACTATAGCTACAGTATTCAGGATAATATGGTCTTGATATAAAGATCAAGAAATAGATCAATAGAACAGAATAGAGAGATGGAAATAGACTCCTATTTATACTGCCATTTTATTTTTTCAACAAAGACGTCAACTCAGTCTGATAGGGAAAAGACTTTTCCCCAAGTTTTAAAAATCTGTGGTAAAATACATAAAACATTTACTATCTAAAGCATTTTAAAGCGACAGTTCAGTGGCATTAAGGACATTCATGTTGTTCTGCAACTATCATTGCTGTTCATTTCCAGAACTCTTTTCATCTTGCAAAATTTAAACTCAGTACTCATTAAATGCTAACTTCTCTCTTCCTCCCAGCACTTGGCTACCACCATTCTACTTTCTGTTTCTATGAATTTGACTAGAAATTCTAAGTATGTCATTGAAAGGACTGATGTTGAAGCTGAAACTCCAATGCTTTGGCCACCTGATGCGAAGAACTGACTCATTTGAAAAGACTCTGATGCTGGAAAGGACTGGGGACAGGAGGAGAAGGAGACGACAGAGGATGAGATGGTTGGATGGCATCACCAACTCAATGGACATGAGTTTGAATGAACTCCAGGAGTTGGTGATGGACAGGGAGGCCTGGCGTGCTGCAGTCCATGGGGTCACAAAGAGTCAGAACGACTGAGCGACTGAACTGAAGTACCTCATATAAATGGAATCATAGTGTATTATTTTTTTATGCATGACTTACTATATCACTTAGCATAACGCCCTCAAGGTTCATCCATGTTGTAGTATGTATTACAACTCCCTTTTTTTGGAGGCTGAATAATATTCCACTGCATGTATACACCACATTTTGCTTATCCATTCATCTGTCAATGAAAGCTTGGGTTACTTCCACATTCTGGACATGGTGAATAATACTGCTAGGAACACAGGTACACAAATATCCCTTTAAGATTCTATTCTCAATTCTCTTGAGCATGTATCAAGAGGTACAATTGCTGGATTATATGGTGAACAGAGTTTTAACTTTTGGAAGAATAACCATACCATTTCCCACAGCGCACTATTTTACATTCCCACCAACAGTGCACAGGGTTCTAATCTCTCCACATCCTCACCGCTTGGTCATCAGAAAGATAATTGCTTATTTTTATTTTCTAGTTGTACCCATGGCTAAGATGTAATAGTGACATAGTAAAGGATACGCAGCTGGATCATATGGGAAAAGGCAGGTGGGGTCTGGAGGAAACTGTGTGGACGTTTCCTCATGTCCTCTCCCTTCCATAAAGGGACACAAAGATCACACCTCCCCCAGAACTGACAATGCAGAAACTTATGTGCAATGTTTTCACCTACAAAAGCCCACTAGAGACGCAGCATCCAAGATTATTTTTTTTGGGGGGGTGGCTGGGGGGTGCCACATAGGCACTGGCAGTGGAACCTTTTTAGCAAATGTGCTAGAAAAACTAGACGCCTGTGACAAAACAAAAACCCACCGTGACCCTCCAGCCCTACCTCTCACCATATACAAAATTGTTTCAATGAATGGTTAACTCTCTCTGAGGAATCACATGCTTCCCCAGGAGGAAAGCAGGGGAATCAGAGCAATGAAACCACGCTAAGACAGCATTAGCAAATGACAGAGTCAGGCTTTGAAGGCAGAGCTCTCTGTCTTCCACACCTGTGTGGTTCATTGATCTTCAAGCTCCATCCTAGAGTTCTCCCTAATCATCTTTTTCTTCATGGAGCCCCCAGGGCCCAGGGTCATCTGGTTCCCAGTAGACCCCTTGTAAATATTTGTTGAAGACGTGACTGGCTGATCTCTAAAACACCCTGCTGCCCACCCGAGCGCAACCCTTCCCACAATCTGCAGCACACGCCGAGTGGCCAAGATCTTCCCTGGCTACCTCCTCTGGGAGGAGTTTGGTTTTCAAGCTTCACATTTAGTGACTGCAGCCAAATTATGAGAGTGATCACTAAAGGTCTGTACATCAGAACAAATGTAGTTTTTACACAGAGTGTGCGTGACATGTGAATCTAAAGGAAAATATATTAAAAAGATTTGAGCTCAAAAATCAGCATCATTTTCCCTCTGATTCCATTTATAGACAGTTTCAAATACTCAGAAGACCCTGATGCTGGGAAAGATAGAGGGCAGGAGGAGAAGGGGACGACAGAGGATGAGATGGTTGGATGGCATCACCGACTCAACAGGCATGAGTTTGAGCAAGCTCTGGGAGTTGGTGATGGACAGGGAAGCCTGGTGTGCTGCAGTCCCTGGGGTCACAAAGAGTTGGACACAACTGAGCCAATGAACAACAAAAACTAAGAGAGAGAGAAGTTGCTCAGTCATGTCCAACTCTTTGCAAACCCATGGACTGTAGCTGACCGGGCTCCTCCGTCCGTGGGGTTTTCCAGACAAGAATATTGGAGTGGTTTGCCATTTCCTTCTCCAAAAAACTAAGAGGGGGACATCAAATTCTATTGAGGATGTATTTGAATTTATGGAGAGAGAAGGCTTTTAGGAGGATGGCTGAGATTGGAAGACAAAATAGAGAAAACGTGGAAGGGTGAGTAGAGGGAGGGGTCAGTGAGGGAATGCTCTGCTCATTAAACAAGGGAGGGGAACGGGCTCAGTTTTAAAGCATCTAAATGGCCAGGACTATGTCCTGCTGAGTTTTGCCTCCCCTGTGGGTCCTGATCCCCCATGTTCTCGGGGGTGACCCTGGGTTCCCCCAAGTATATTCTGCTTCTGAAATCTAGCCTCAGGGTAGAGAAAAGCCTGTGTGTACTTGTCTAGTGGAGCACACGACATCCCTCAAGTTAACATAACCAACCCTCCTGGAAAACTCAAAGCCAAAGAATAAGGAAAAGAGAGGCACCGGAGCCAGTGTGGTATCCACAACACGGCATCCCTGCCACTGCAGGAGCGAAGTCCAGGGACTCGGGCCTGGCTTCCTGCCTTCTCTGCTCCAGGTCTGCCTCTCCTGCAACCACCTCTTCATCTCTTGCCCCTCAGGGCTGTCTCCAAGAGTCTGGTGTGTCACCTTCCCAAGCAAGGCCTCCAAACCCCCTTCGTTCCTTCCCTTGAATAACCTGTACCCAGTTTCCTTCGGCCATTGTCAAGAAAACGACCCTTCCATAGTCCTCAGCCACCCGCGCTGATGGCATATGGACTTTCCACGCTCTTGCTGAGAAGCCAAATTTTATGATTTGACTGGGGCTCCCGTGTGACTGAGCTGGACCCCATGGGGCCTTCTCTGGGCAGGCCTTCCCCCAAATCCTCTGCTTTAGCTGCTCCTCGAAGCACCTAGGTGATGGTATTTGATGCATATTTCCTGAGTTGTTCTGCAGATGTAAAACACCTCACCCTGGCCAACAAAAGGAAGATGTTCATTAGTTGATGGCTGAGAGCACAGAAAGGCTTCCCAGGTGGCTCAGTGGGGAAGAATCCACTGCCTACGGGAGGAGAAGCAAGAGGTGTGAGTTTGATCCTGGGGTCAGGCAGATCGCCTGGAGAAGGAAATGGCGACCCACTCCAGTAGTCTTGCCTGGGAAATCCTACAAACAGAGGATCCTGGCGGGCTACAGTCCATGAGGTCACCCGCTAAAGAGTCGGACACGACTTAGTGACTAAACAACAGCTGTCTTGCTGTCTGTGAGGACATGGCCACAGGCCTCCTGGAGCCCACGGACTGATGATGTTAATGCCTGTGACATTACCCTGCTGCCTCACCTTCAGCCAATCAGGGCACTGTGCACAAGCTAATCACAGACTCTGCACCCTGCTCCCCCTCCCCTCAACCTGGCTTTATAAGAATATTATTTATCTTTAATTGAACGATAATTACTTTTCAATATTTTCTGCCCTATATCAACGTGAATCGGCCATAGGTTATACCTACGTGCCCTCCCTTTTGACACTCCCTAAACTGGTTTTTAAAAGTGCTTTGCTGAAACCCTTTGAGGAGTGTAGGGGCTTTGTAGGGCATGAACCACCAGTCTCCGTTCACAGACCTGCGGTGAACTTTTCCCTGCTCCAAACTCCAGTGCTTCAGTTTGTTTGGCCTCACTGTGTGGTGAGCACACAAACTTGTATTAACACTTGATACATTCATACAATGTATCAGTCATACCTGGACACTTCTTTGAACACAACAGGGCCTTGTTAATAATTACATGGGGACAAGAGCCACATTTATGTGGTTTGGGGCTGGAGGTATCGGCATCCTACCCAATCCGTCCTATTACAGTTTATAACCCAAATCCTCACCCAAACAATAACGAGTTGGTTTTCTTCCAGAGAGAGAGATAAACAGAGGGAGAGAGTCAAACACATAAAACCATACAGGAAGGTGAGAGGAAAAGAGAGGATGAGAAAGATCAGAAGAGAGACACCGTGGAGAATATTCTCTGTAGACACTGGAGAGAATGCTCACAGCTTCACAGCTTAGGTCTTTTTCCGTGTTTATTAGGAGATACTTGTCCTTTGAAATGTTAAATGCTCTGTTTCTTTCATGCGAAGAGGAAATTCTTATCATATCTTAAGATGTCTTTTCATATCTTAAAGATTTTGAAATCTAAATGTGTATTACAAGGAATGCCAGAAAGAACTTTCTCACTGCTCCCAGGGAGAGGAATAATTTGTGACAGAGTTTTTATTGCCTGTGTATGTATGGACTCGGCCACGTGTAGAGGACAGATCTATTCAGACTGACATCTCGGGTGAGATATTTGCAGTGGTAGCCCCCCCATTTTGAATTTTACATTGAATTTCGATATATATAAATTGCTCCAAATGTCCCCAGAAAGCTTGTACTAGGATATCATCCTACAGCAAGAAGTTACAACTTCTGGAGAATGACCTGTATTTTCCAGGCAGTGCAATGAAAGGCAGTGGAAATCACCTAATCTCTTCGAGTGATAAATATAATTTTCAAGTCTAATAGAGGTAGATGTTGACAAGTCATGTTTCAAGAAGACCTAACACTTAGGTGCCTGCGGTCCACCTGTTAGAAGCTAAGGCTGACTTTTAAGAGAAATCTCTAGAGATAATTTGCTTCAGCAAAAAGGCGGGGAGAGGCTATGAATTTAACCACACGGCTGATGTAGATCAAACAGTGGTCTCCCTCCATGTGTCATTAAATTACACTTTTTAAAAAATTTTTATTTATTTATTTTAATTGGAGGCGAATTACTTTACCAAATTGTAGTGGTTTTTGCCATATATTGACATGAATCAACCAAGGTGTACATCCTTGGCTTCCCACCTCCATCCCCATCTCATCCCTCAGGGTCATCCCAGTGTGCCCGCCCTGAGCACCCTGTCTCATGCATTGAACCTGGACTGGCGATCTGTTTCACATATGGTAATATACATGTTTCAATGGTAAATTACACTGTCTTTTGCAGAGGTGTCAAAAAGGATGAAAACTAAGTTTACCCCATAATGCAACACAGGGCTGCAGGTAGCCAAAAGATTCCAAGGGCTAAGCAGGTTCAGACTCAAATTTTCACAATGACACTTAAAATAAGTGTTGTGCATATGGGTTGATATATTGATGCTGTGGATTATGTTTTCTCAAGTTAATTTGGATATAAATAAGTGTGCATTCCATGTATATCAATAGTTACCCCCAAACACTATACCTGAATTAATGGTCCATTTCCTAGTTGACTCTGCCTCTCAAAGTTAAAAAAAAAAATAAAATATGATACTTGCCACCTCCACACCTGCCATAATCTGGTCTCCGGAGAATCTATTATCAAATGGCTAAGCCCAAGTTGCCTACTCTGGCAGGAATCATTGAAGACACAAGAGTAATAATTAGAACTCTATGTCTTCTAGAGTTGAGAGAAATATATCTCTGAAGTGAAAAATTTGTATTCCTGATATTGGTATATATTTTAGAGCTAGATGCCAGTGGTTCAAGGTGCCCAAACTAAGAAAAATACAATAAGTATGTGATAGCAACGCCATGCAGAGTATTATAGGATAATTTAATTTTGATAGCCTTCATGTCACATCAGTACATAGAATAGTAACCCCAGTGAGTGGCTACTGGAACATTTAACTGTAAAGGTAAATGCCAGAGATGAAAAGGCTTATTGGTCCTTAATCCCAAACTAAACTTTAGCCTTAAAGTGAAACAAGATATTCACTGACGGTACTTCTTAGATTATTTCTCTCAGATTCTGAGTCTTGTGTGTGAAATCTAGGATCCTGCAGAGCACTGAAAAGCCTGAGGGAAAAGGCCTAAAATCATCATTGAAAAGGGTAATCATTCTTGTGGTACTAACATTATTATCTATCTATTGTTTCACAGAATATTTATAGAAATATTCTTGTTGCTTCTGCTGCTAAGTCACTTCAGTCATGTCCGACTCTTAGCGACCCCATGGACTGCAGCCTACCAGGCTCTTCTGTCCATGGGATTTTCCAGGCAAGAGTACTGGAGTGGGATGCCATTGCCTTCTCCAATTTTTGTTGAGATTATAGTAAGTCTTTCTACCCAACTTGCCCCAGAAGCAAAAACTGACTCCAAATGAGGTTGATATACTGTTTCCCTGTTACAAAAATAATTACACTAAGACATGTGATGCTCTGTCCCATATTAATGTTAGCAACTGAACTGGATTAAACAGCATTGTAGAGATGAAAATAATTCCCTCTAGGTGTGCTGAGGGACATACCAGAAAAGTTCCTTGCAATTTACTTCCAGGGGCATTTTGGGATTTGAAGATGCACGACACGTATTTTTCAAATGTAACTGAAATTTGGATTTTGTTTTCTTATGATGTTAAAAAATGAAAAAAATTCAAGTACATCAATGTTTTCCACAATGTGCCAACCATCCAAGAGTGATTGCATTATACTGGATGGGAAAATAGAAATGAAATTGGTTTAGAACCAAAAGTAAAAATACGAAGGCATTTGTGATGTGTCATGATGGGAATGGAGGAAGGAATGGAAGAATACGTGATCAGTTTGGTAGAAGGAATACAATGACTTCATTTTTTGAGCCCAAAATTAAAATGCAAGATCTAAGACTCCAAATATATCAGTGGTATAAAGGATAGAAAATTACAGCTGCCCCAGAAAAATTCAAATGTTGTTGCTTTAGGAGCACATGAACAGGTACTGAAGCACTGACAAAGTGTTAATACAGAGAAAGAAAACTACAAAAAGAAACCAATTATTGTAAAGTGAATTAGATTCTTCAAATCTGCTTCTGTTTTCCCCAAATTATTGCTAGTAGCACAGGCAAAATGTGTGGGTATGAAGAAAATGTGTTATGTTAACTGTGTCTTCTGAGTACACTTATTATTCCCAATTTACGCATCAAGGAATATTTTGCGCTGAAAGAAATAGCTTAGTCTCCAGAATGAACTCTTCTTTATAGAAACAAGACAAGCTCCGTATCACACACCTCTAGTTGCCTCCTGGTAAACAAAACTCCAAATCAAACTCCCTCAAAAAATAAAACAAAACACCAAACAATATCCCAGTCCATCACTCAAAAACTATAAAACATGCTCTGAATAAGAGACCAAAATAGACAACATGTCTGGAAATACGTTCCGCTCTTCCATGGGAATACAGCTGATATGAAGGTCAGAACTCTTTTCAAGAAGTTTTGAAAGATCTCATTTTAATATCTACCCTTCGATTTTTCTCAATCTGGGGCAAACTCTGCATCCTGTCATCAATATTTCAACAATATCTCAAAACCAAAGTAGTTATTACAGCAAAGTTTCATTGTTGAACAAAAGGCACACTTTCAGAGTGAACTAATGATCGCTTATTGAAGGAGAAAAGAAGGAGCAACAGATCATTTTTCAGATATATTTATCATATTTTAACAGGACTCCTTTAAACATAAATTTCTCTAGAGGATGTAAATTTTATATTTGCTTCACAAATATTTGGTTTATACACAACTCTTCAGCAATGCACTGGTGGCCTAAAAGAAAGTTGACCTCTGAAGGTATTTTGAATACCTATGCCTAGCAGAATATCCAAGCTACAAGCCCGGGAGGTTCGAGAATCATGAATACAATAGGACTCAAGAATAAAAAGTACCATTCAAATCAAGCTCTGACCATAACTCTGCTCAAGACCAAAGGTGACAAATGAGAAGTAAACAACCATATAACTCACCAGTATCACTGTTATCTGGGTAGAAGGTCCCCGCGACAAATCCAAGCTCAATCAATGGCTGTTCTGTAAAGAGAATGAGGAAGAGTGTTATCACTTCTGTAGAAGTGGAGGCATCTGTGAGCAAGGAATTCAGGTGACCACATTTTGATGAAACCATACTGCAAGGCAGACTTGGGTACGTGGTGGGAAGGAAAGGGAGACCACGTAACAGAACTGCCTTATTTCTACATCTTTAGCCCAAACCCCTTATGTCTACTGCACAGATAGAAGCCAGTTCCAACCCTTGGCAAGAAGTACCTAGCAGGGTTTTGATGAATACCCTTTAATATACCATTAATTGCAATTTCATTGGGCTTTCAAAGATGCAGATACTATCAAGGTACTTCTCTACTGAAAAGAGCTTCCTACTTTGAAGGTCAAAGCAAACTCCTTACCAAGATCTCTGGGGTTCTGAAGTACCTGATTTTAGCCTCCTTGCCTTTCCAACTTGCTATCTCCTTACCGGCCTCACTAACTCATGTGTATCTTTAGAAAACCAAACAATCACCCTCATTTATCCACGAGTAAGAGGACCCTGCTGCCTTGAAGAACATGCCTGCCTAGTACTCTTAAGCCCTCTTCCAGCTTGATCTCATTCATGCTTAGAACTTACTCAGTTATCTCCAGAAAGCCTTTCCTAACCACCCATGGCTGATTCAAGGGCACACGTACCACGTTCCTACAGTACCTTATTTCTAATTCTGCCTTAGTGTTTAACAGCCTAGATTGTGATAATTTATCAAAGGATCTGGTCTTTATATATTGTTTTGTTTTTTTATGTATCTTGTTTATTGTTAAAGTTCCAGGCATACAGTAAATGCTTAATGCATGTCTGATGCATAATTTACATAGACAGTGAATAAGCATGTGACAGAACAAGGAAATCATTTAGTTACTATTTATCAAGCACTTTATATACTGGGTACTGTGCTAAATTCATTACATGTATTCATTCTCTGTTCTTGCCTAGATTCTGTCATCAAATGGTGTATAAATGATTGGTCTTGAAACTATTCTGTTCTCAAGATGATTCATTATTCCGTTTTCTAGCTGGGGTTCCTGGCTTAATTTTTACATCTGGAGTTTGCCTTAGGAGACCTATCTTAGTGAACTTTCTTGAACTTGACCCAGATTGTGTGACCACAAGAGTCTGCCAGAACTTTTCTCATTTTTTTAAAATTAAATAATTAATTTTATTTGGAGGCTAATTACTTTACAATATTGTAGTGGTTTTTGCCATTCACTGACATGAATATTCTCAGCTTTAAATGATGCTTTTGTGTTTTTTCTTATGATAAGAGCTTTGAAGCTATTAAAGACCAATAGACTATTTGGTTTAGTTAGGCCATTTGGTTTAACTTAAGAGGTTGACAAACTGTGGGGTCAATAGTTTGTCAAGGTCAACACATAGCTCATGGGGTAAATCCAGTTCATTGCCTCTTTCAGTAAACAAGGTTTTATGGGCTCCTAGCCATGCCCATTTGCTTACAGACTGTCCATGGTGGCATTTCCACTACAAGAGCAGAGTTGGGTAGTTATAGAAGAGACTGTTTGACTTGGAAAGTCTAAAATATTTACTATCTGGCCGCTGACATGAAAACTCTGTCAACTCCTGATCTAGATCATCTTCTCTTTTAAAGATGGCACCTTCCTCAGCCTTTTCACTAATTTACTGGAAGATCTAACACAGGAAGACTGCTTTTATGTTAAATTGAATCTATATGCTACAAAGGAAAAGAACAAAACAGGAGGGAAAATCCAAAATGTTAACTTTCTTTGGTCACTTGTCTATTTGAATTATAGATTTAAAAAAACACCTTACTTTTTTTAGATTTTTTAATGGTTTTCTTTAGTGAATCAACAGTGAGTCTATAAGTGAAAAAAAAATGAAACATACAAACTCTTCTACCCATTTGTCCCAGATGTATTTACTTATTTGAGCTCATTATGGTGGCAATAGGTTCTTTCATGAATTTCTCTGTAAAGGTGGATGATAAACACAATACAAACGTGAAAGGAAATGGTGGTAATACAAATAAAATTATGGGGGAAGCAGGTAGCTTCTAGCTTGTGTTAGTGGCTTTAGTAGGTCTCGAATAAGAAGGCAATGGTATAGATGATCTCATCTGCAAAGCTGAAAGAGAGATGCAGATGTAAAGAATAAATTTATGGATACCAAGGGGGAAAGGAGGGATGGGAACAACTGAGAGATTGGGATAGACATATATACACTATTGATACTATTTATAAACCAGGTAACTAATGAGAACCTACTGCATAGCACAGGGAACTCTACTTAATGCACTGTGGTGCCCTGAATGGAAGGAAGGCCGAAGGAGAGGGGACGTCTGTATATGTATGGCGGATTCACTTTGCTGCAAAGTAGGAACTAACTCAGCATGGTAAAGCGGCCATACTCCGATAAAAATTAATTTAAAAAAAAAAAGGATCATTGAGAGTCACCTATGGAGAAAGAGTCATGTGAGGTGTTCTCCTTGGACCTCCTGCCTTCAATCTGCTTTTCTAAGCATTCTTGAGACCACCAAGCCTCACAGCTACAATCTGAAATTTCCTTTGTCCTTCCTGGATCTCCCCTGTCCAGTCCCTTAGATTTGTCTCCATTTCCATCTCTGCAGACTCATACCACTCATCTCTAAAGATGGAGGATTTGCTTTCTCCAGAGGCAACACATTCTGCTTTTGAGTTATAAAAGCATTCTTAGATCTTTCATGTTAAGATTGATCATGGAAGATTGGTCTTCCATTCATTGGTCCTAATTCTCTCCATGTGACCCTACACCCCAGTCTACCCCCTTTGTTCATGGCAACTCTGGAGAACTACAGCTCCCTGAGCTTCTTCCTCTTCCACCTGGGCATCCCTCGTTCTTCCAGATTTTCCTCACAGGACCCTCTTTCTGGTTCCCTCACCATCCTGTGTGCCTTCTCTGATCACACTCCAATCGGTTGCTGTTTCAAGTGTGATTTACTCCAAGACAGAGTGGCACCACTCCTTCCTACTTTCAGATACTGTGTTTTACTAAAACACAGGAATCCAGTGTTATATTATACCTGACGTTGTGCCTTTGCTCATAGCCATTCAATGTATGGTTATGTATAAATTCCAGGTTTCTACATGGTTCCAACATCAACATTTTAGATCACTTGACTTCATCCTCTCTGGGAAAGACCATGAATTTCTGTGGTCAGTTATCTGGTATCGGATATTTAGGTTATCTCCTATTATAGACAACTCCACAATAAGATAACTTTTCCCCCCAAAACTCTTTCTAATTCTTAGAACTATCTTAAAGATTTTTTTTTCTCAGATATTTATTTTCATCAGTAAATAATTTTCGGTTGGAAAATTGTAAGACAATAGAACATAAGCACATTTTTGAGATCACTCAGTCCCACTTCTCATTTATAAGTACAGTTGCTTGGATGAGAACAAATAGCAACTTAGCAAGAGAACTCACATACAAGACTCATGTTTTGATGACTTTCCTTTTTTTTAACCCCATCCCATCCTAGAGGTGGGATGAGGTACATAAAGTCCAGGTGAGTATACCACCTTCCAAATAAATACAGTTATTAACACACATTATGGAAAATAAAACAAATTAAGAACTTCTATGATGTATTAGATGTATATCTCATATATATATAACATATATATATAATCTATATTGTATATTTTATATATTTAATTATATCTATATTATATTATGAATAATGTCTATAATATGTATAGATATCTACCCCAAGTAGATATATTTTGAAAATATTTCCATTTCAAAGATTTAGACAATTAGAGGAAACAAAAGGGTGTAAATTTCTGGAATATGTAGATTTCTATATAGAGAAGAGTCTTTAATCATTTTAAACTCATGGAATTGCTCACCTTTTCAAGCTTGCCTCTATGAGAAAGGCTCTTGCATTGCAAACACATATATTTTAAAATATGTACAACTTCTTGGATTATATATAGGACTGGCCTCAAAATCCTTAAAAAGATTTCTCCAAGCACTAGCAGCACTTACAAAATCCTAGACACGGAAAACACTTATCTAATCCTCACTTGGAGCAAGACAAATGCTGTGGGCCAATGTGGCAGAGAATACCCTCCGGTGCTACCTCTGATAGGAAATAACTTCCCTCATCTCCTTTCCTTCATTTGTTACTCTTCCTTTAGCAGCAGGTAGGGGGTGTAATGAATAATACCTTCTCCTTGAGTGTTATGAATGATTTAATTAGCAGACCTCTTATTTTCATAACCATCAGGTCAGATACTAAGAACAAAGCTAAGAATAGATGGGTGTGGCTCCTGCCTAGGAGGTAGTTACTGCAAACTTCCCTTAGAGGCAAACCATCATTGTTATCTTTAAGTCTCTAATTCTGGCTTCCCATCCCTCACTGTCAGCAGACTTCTGAGAAAAAGGGTAATTTAACAAGGGGAAAATACCAGACATTTCAGAATCTGGCCAGTTTACAATTCTCTCTCTGTAAGCCCACCTCCATGCCCACTCACTTTCATAAAGCAGACCTGAAGCAGTCACTCTGAACAAAAGTAAAACCTTTCTGGCCTCTACTGCTTGTACCAAGAACTATCATCTTGCTATTCAGAGTTCTTTCTCCAGCAGCTTGAAAGTTTGTTTTTGTGGTTCAGTTGCTCAGTCATATCTGACTCTTTGCGACCCCATAGACTGCAGCATGCCAGGCTTCCCTGTCCTTCACCATCTCAAATTCATGTCCATTGAGTAGGTGATGCCATCCAACCATCTCATCCTCTGTTGTCCCCTTCTCCTCCTGCCTTCAATCTTTTCCAGAATCAGGTCTTTTCTGGCTCTTCACATCAGGTGGCCAAAGTATTGGAGCTTCAGCATCAATCCTTCCAATGAATATTCAGGGTTGATTTCCTTTAGGATTGACTGGTTTGATCTCCAGTTTTGAACGTTGGACCCAGAGAATGAGATTTTTTTAGGTGGCTGGATTGTAATTTACACATTTGGAAGCTCAAAATGACCGTGTCTTTTTCCCTCTATGAAAAAGAGGCCAATGAAAGCCAGCCCTCGAGGGAGAAGAATAAGATGGCCATGTAGACAGAGGCAGCAATGAGTGATGGAGGAAGTCCAGACAGCACTGTGAGCTTCGCCTCCAATCTTGACCTTGTTTTTCCTTTTTAAAAATTGATTGGTTGATTTTAGGCTGTGCTGGGTCTTTGTTGCTGTGTGTTGGCTTTCTCTAGTCGCATGAGCCACTCTCTAGCTGTGGTGCACGGGTCTCCCACTGCAGTGGCCTCTCTTGTTGTGGACCACGGGCTCTAGGCACGCTGGTTCAGCAGTTGAGTCTCACAGGTTCTAGAGCACAGCCTCCCTCAGTAATTGCGGCAAATGGACTTAGTTCCTTCACAGCATGTGGGATCTTCCTGGACCAGGAATCAAGCCCATGTTCCCTAGATGACAAGTGGATTCTTAACCACTGGACCTCCAAGAACGTTCCTGATCTTCTTTTTCACGAGATAACTTTTTTCTATTTGTTTAAGTTACTGCAGGCTGGTTTCTATAATCTAAAGTCAAGTGACCTAACTAACATGCTGGGGGTGGGGATGGAGACTAGGGTTGCTTCCTCAACAAACCCGAATATAATGGTCTCATAGCAAGGGCGACTCAAGTGACTGTGGGAGAACTTTCTGGCAGTAGTTACAAGATGAAGGGGGAGTCATGTGCCAAAACACGATGTAAGTGAAAAGGAAACATCAGAATGAGAGATGATCAAAACTCAGCGCTGCCAGAATTTGAGAGCTGGCACAAAGAGCCTTCTTAATCACAGAGAAAAAGAGCCTTGGAGGTGTAAATTTGAACAATAAAAGAGAGGTGAGTTTTAAGTATAGTTATTCAAAAGACTGGGTTGAATGCTGGTCTTACATTTATTATTCTTTTTTTAAAATTAATTAATTAATTTTTTAATTTAGATTATTGTGTTGGTTTTGCCATACATTGACATAAGTCCACAATGGGTATACATGTATTCCCCTTCCAGAACCCCCTTCCCTCCTCCCTCCCGATTCCATCCCTCGTTTAAAGTAATGAGGTTGATTGTTTTAACAGGAAGACCAGAATTTAAACACAGAAATCATCCCTGATTCATTTCAGTGGTCACCTAAAAAGGTGGAATTCTTATGCCCATAATGCTGTGAAAGCCAATTCCAGGATGCGGGTTGTTTGGATCCCATGGTACACAACTAGAGAGTGGTTTAGATGGAACCCAGCTGGCTTCAAAATTACCAGCTGTGTGACATCAGGGAAGGAACAGAACCTCTATGGGCCTTAGGCTCTTTCATGTGAAAAATAGGGCGATGTCTATGCAGTTTAGAGGCTATAGCTGAGAATAAACGAGACACAGCAAGCAGCGTAAGGCCTGCTGTATTATCCGTCACTTAGTATGTTCGCTCTCTTTCTTTTCAGCTCTTGATGTTGCACTTATGTTTTTGGTCAAGCCAGAAGACATTTGGAAGAAAGACTAGTAAATAGAGACAAGGTGAGAAATGGTGTTGGAAAGAAGGTGAGAGTGTCTTACAGTTATTTATTTAACATCTACCATTTGCTGGACCCAGTGCCAAACTATCAAGCAATGAAGCATAGTAACTTCTCTCATAGTAACTTTATTGAACATAAATTTTGATTTTCTTAGTCTTAACTGACATTCCAGATGAGGACAAATCATTCAGTAGAACACAACTGCTTCACAAAAATGGGGGCCCATGACTTTCTGTGTCTGTGTTGCGTGTCCTAAACCAGCTAAAGAAATGAATAAACCAACAGCTCCTCACCCAGCACACAGTGTCATTATAGTCTGCCCACTTGTCGGAAGGCCTGGATGCACTATAAGCTTACTGATGTTTTCTGCCTGATTAAATTCCCAATTCTGAGAGAACTGCCTGATCCACAATTCAGAGTGTAGGAAGGAAGGGAAAAATAGAAGGATGGAATGAGGGAGGAAAAGAAGAAAGAAAGCAAGGGAGATATATATATATATATATAAAATAAAGGGGCATGGACTTGAATAATTTTCAGGGGCTTTCTACCATGCCTACTTTATGACTTTGCAAGTCTATTTCCAGAAGATACACAGTAGCAGAGAACTGCTTAGACTTCTACCCTGATACCCCTACCAGGAAAATAACACAGAGAGCCTTGTGCTTCTTATAACTCATCAGGAAAGAGTCAAACCATTCTCTGCAGGGAACAAAATTCACATAGAAACCCTAGTTGTGAGTTGGAGCATAAAGGACAGGTGATCATCGGCAGAGGTCCAGCTCTACTGACTGAAACATACAAATATAATCCCAGGATAGGAATAAACTCCTGGGAGGGAAAAGCCCATGGGCTGCATAGCGCTCAGGGCAAAGGCACCATCCAACCATCCCCAAATGTGAGTGAGCACACTCACTGCTTGGGCAGATTTAGGTCTGCAGTGAACAGGAGAGAGATGAGTGACAGATGTTCTAGGATTCTACTTTGCCCCTGAGTCTTTAGGAGGCAGTCTGATTCATTTATATACGTACATTCAATTACTGATTCAGATAATGTTTACTGATCAAGAAGGCCAAGTTATATGAAGGTGAGAGAGTCAATTCCTAGGCAGATTGATAAGAAGTCCAGAGGTCCCCAAGGAGAGAGGGGTCTGGAATTCTCATGGAGGAAGAAAGGACAAACTTTTTTTTCTCTCTTTCCCTCTACATTCCTTCAGTTCAGTCACTCAGTTGTGTCCAACTATTTGCAACCCCATGAATTGCAGCAAGCCAGGCCTCCCTGTCCATCACCAACTCCCAGAGTTTACTCAAACCCATGTCCATCAAGTTGGTGATGCCATCCAGCCAGCTCATCTTCTGTCTTTCCCTTCTCCTCCTGCCCCCAATCCTTCCCAGCATTAGGGTATTTTTCAAATGAGTCAATTCTTCTCATCAGGTGGCCAAAGTATTGGATTTTCAGTTTCAACATTAGTCCTTCCAATGAACACCCAGGACTGATCTCCCTTAGGATGGACTGGTTGGATCTTCTTGCAGTCCAAGGGACTCTCAAGAGTCTTCTCCAACACCACAGTTCAAAAGCATCAATTCTTCGGCACTCAGCTTTCTTTACAGTCCAACTCTCACATCCATATATGACTACTGGAAAAACCATAGCCTTGACCAGATGGACCTTTGTTGGCAAAGTAATGTCTCTGCTTTTCAATATGCTATCTAGATTGGTTATAACCTTCCTTCCAAGGAGTAAGCATCTTTTAATTTCATGTCTGCAGTCACCATCTGCAGTGATTTTGGAGCCCCCCAAAATAAAGTTTGACACTGTTTCCACTATTTCGCCATCTATTTCCCATGAAGTGATGGGACCATATGCCATGATCTTAGTTTTGTGAATGTTGAGCTTTAAGCCATCTTTTCCACTCCTCTTTTACTCTCAGCAAGAGGCTTTTTAGTTCCCCTTCACTTTCTGCCATAAAGGTGCTGTCATCTGCATATCTGAGGTTATTGATATTTCTCCCGGAAATCTTGATTCTAGCTTGTGCTTCTTCCAGCCCAGCATTTCTCATGATGTACTCTGCATATAAGTTAAATAAGCAGGGTGACAATATATAGCCTTGACATATTCCTTTTCCTATTTGGAACCAGTCTGTTGTTCCATGTCCAGTTCTAACTGTTGCTTCCTGACCTGCATACAGGTTTCTCAAGAGACAGGTCAGATGGTCTGGTATTCTCAACTCTTTCAGAATTTTCCATAGTTTATTGTGATCCACACAAAGGCTTTGGTATCGTCAATAAAGCAGAAATAGATGTTTTTCTGGAACTCTCTTGCTTTTTCGATGATCCATCGGATGTTGGCAACTTGATCTCTGGTTTCTCTGCCTTTTCTAAAACCAGCTTGAACATCTGGATGTTCACAGTTCACGTATTGCTGAAGCCTGGTTTGGAGAATTTGAGCATCACTTTACTAGCGTGTGATTGAGGACAGTCTCTAAGAAACCTTCTGGCTAATCCTGTTATCTTAAAATGTAAATTATGGGAGTAGGTCTAGTGAGGTCTTTACAATCTCCAGACATTCTTTTGATTCATTGTAATAACTAGTTGGAGAGTACATAACTCCATTGCTAACACTGGCAAGGGAGTACTCTTTCTGCCCCCTTCTGATGCCTATGTCAGAAGCTTTCTCTATCTCCTTTATGTTTTAATAAAACTTAATTACACAAAATCTCTGAGCAATCAAGCCTCGTCTCTGGCCCTGGATTGAATTCTTCTCCTCTGGAGGCCAAGAACCCTGGCATCTGTTTGTGGTTCCACAGCCTTTTAAAAGTACTTGGGAAGAACCACCAACCTAGCCTCAGAATTTAGGGAAGCAACACCAAATGTTAGGAGGTAACATTTCAAATGAGAGAATGGATGAATATAAGCTGGTCAGCTGAAGAGTTGTTGATGTTCAGTTGCTCAGTCATGTCTGACTCCTTGTCACCCCATGAGCTGAAGCTCACCAGGCTTTCTTGTTCTTCACTATCTCCTGGAGTTTTCTCAAGCTCATGTCCACTGAGTTGATGATGCCATCCAATCATCTCACTGTCACCTCCTTCTCCTCCTGCCCTCAATATTTCCCAGCATCAGGATCTCTTCCAATGAATCTACTCTTTGCATCAGGTGGCCAAAGTATTGGAGCTTCAGCTTCAGCATCAGTCCTTCCAATGAATATTCAGGGTTGATTTCCTTTAGGACTGACTGGTTTGATCTTCTTGCAGTCCAAGGGACTCTCAGGAGTCCTCTCCAGCACCATGGTTCAAAAGCATCAATTCTTCAGCACTCAGCTTTCTTTATGATCCAACTCTCACAACCATACATGACTACTGGGAAAACCATAGCTTTGACTAGATGGAACTTTGTCAACAAAGTGACGTCTCTGCTTTTTAATATGCAGTCTAGGTTTGTTATGACTTTTCTTTCAAGGAGCAAGCATCTTTTAAAATCATGACTGCAGTCACCACGGTCATCCACAAGGATTTTGTAGCCCCAGAAAGTAAAATCTGTCACTGTTTCCACTTTCCCCCCATCTATTTGCCATGAAGTGATGAGACTGGATGTCATATTCTAGTTTTTTAATGTTGAGTTGTAAGCCAGTGTTTTCATTGTCATTTCTCACCCTCATCAAGAGGCTCTTTAGTTCCTCTTCACTTTCTGCAATTAGAGTGGTATTTCTGCATATCTGAGGTTATTGATATTAAGAGATAATTAGGAGGTATGAATCTTAAGTCTGTCTTTGGTTTACAAATGGTTCAGGTCATGTTTCCTCTGTGGCTTGCATCCCTCATCACAGGCCTGGGTGTAGACTAAGTGCTTCATAAAGCAGTCATCATCATGACATCAGTGCTGACATACTGTACTGCTTTTCAGTGTTGGCCAGAATCAGGCCTTTAGCTACGCTGTGATATTTGCTAGATACCACATGCAGCCTGGGGCATATTTTTTATTCTTTAGCTTGTCAACACCCAAGGTCAGGGACTCTATCTGCTTCACTTCTTTGAAGCTATAAAACCACAGCACAACTGATGTGACACAGTAGAGCAAAGAGTGACCTCAATTTTCCCATTGGTCTGAAGGCCCTGAGGTCAGCTCTTCTCAGGATCAGGCTTTAACGGAGCGAGGGACCTCTGTACTTTGGCATCACCCCTGCCACATGCATGCCACAGTTAAATGTATGATTTTAAGAGAAATGAAATTGAGTTCAGAAAGTGGTTGCTGAGGCTGTGGGTATTTGACCCTGTTACTTGGGCACCTGCGGGTGGTAGAGATGCACAGTCTTAGATTCCAGGGAAGTCAAGGTGATCTTGCTGTGTCAGAGGTGTTCCTGATTGCCCTTGTCCGAGTTTTTCAAGGTACAAAGTATGTACACTAATTGTTCTGCCTATGGTATATTTCCAACTACTATGAGGAGAATGTAAGCTCCATGTGGGGAGGAGTTTTTTTTTTTTTTTTTGGTCTGTTTTCATACTGTATCTCAGGGGTTAGAATGGTACCTGGCACAGAGTAGATGCTCAATTAGTAGTAGTTGGATAATCAAATTAGCTGAATGAGCTTGGGGAAGATTATTTGAAATCCAGCTTCAGGTTGATTCATATTTCAAATGGAACTAATCATTATACCTTATGCATCTTTCAGGGCTCCTCTGAAGGTAAAATGAAAACAGAAAGACCCTTAGTTGAATGTTCAGTTGCCATGTTTTATATTTTACCAAGTTTACAGTATTGTAGCTGACTATCCATCCATCCATTCATCCACCCATCCATCATGTTAGTTTAGGACCTACTATGCACCTTTGTAGAGCATCTTACTGTGATTCCAAACCAAGGACTGTTCTAGATGTGATGGTGACCATCTGGAAGTTTGCATCAGGACTGCAGTATGATGACCTGTATCTTCTCTTTGTAAATGAGGAAGTTGAGTCTTAGCAAGTTCACCTCTATGGAAAGTGCCAGAGCAGAGATCCACACTCCATGTCTGTCAAACTGGCTTTTGACTCCTGGCTCTTCTATTTCCTCTCCTTGAGTTTTCTGCTCTGCCTGCTTCACAGGACACTATGTATGTGCCTGGCATATACACAGAAAATGACATAAAGCACTTACATGGCCCCATGCCAACTGCTGTAGTTACAGGTGTTCCCCTGGGGCTCCCCTAATGATGATCCTCATGGCAAATCACGCTCAGTGTTCTTTTTTGATTACCCTCCTTTCAGTCATCATTTAAGGCCATTCCAGCAGGAAAACTGCATGATGTTGCAGACTCCTGCAGATCGCTGCTATGTGTTGGCACCTAGGTGTCCTCTGAGCTTCAGAGATTCCTCCTCTGCTCTATTTCATCTCCAGTCCTGGGTGAACTCTCACTCCTGAATTCATATGCAGGTTGTGTCTGGGGAAAACTCCAGATGTTTCCTTATGGCCTCTCATCCAGTCCTTCCTATTTTAATTCCCTGAAAGAGCCTTCTCTTCAAGAATCCATTCAGTGAACAAAATAACATTTGATAAGAATAGTAAAAGTAGTGTCCTATGTATTGTGTTATACAAAGCTTAGAAAGCAGTATTAAACACAACAAAGAATCCCAGCATTTCATCGGCCTCTATTAAATGTGGCATTTGGGGGTAGCTTCATACAATATCAGGTATGAATGAATCTTGTTTGTTAGGTAGAAAGGCCTTTTGGTAAACACAGGCCCCGATCCAACTCAGTTCTTCTGAAGAAATTAACCTGCTGTGGGACTGTGCCTTGGACATAGAGTCATGGCCCCCTGGAAACTGGTTTTTCTCTTGTTCGGTTTCTGCTTTATCATGGCAAGGAGGAGAAGACTGCTATCTGAACATCGTAGCAGATGGTTCCATACTCACATCCCAGGGGAGCAGAGGGTTGAGAAATCAGTTCCTGGATACCTACAGCGAGCCAAACAAAGGACAAGGTGCTTCATCTGTATCACATATGATTAATTTTTCGCAGCTCTGCGAGACACATGATCCCCTTTGGTAGGTGTGTCGCCTGAAGCTCAGAGACCTAACATCATTCGTCCCCATCACACAGGGTGACAGCTGGAAACTGAACCCAAGTCTCTCTGATTCTAAAACTGGCACTCTTTCCACTCCACCCACCCTGACACTTAGAACTGCTCGTTTTTACTTTGGTGCCTTATATTATTTGTGTGTATGGCTTATAGCCTCCTTTGACAGTGAAAAGAGGATCTTCCTTTTTCTCTGTTTTTCATCTTGTCCTCTAGCTCCTAGTGTATTACAAATGCTTAATACATCCCGCTTTTAAAACATATATGGACACACTTTGCTTTCATTATTTACTATTAACTCAATGCCCCAGACATGAGAATCAGACTTATTCATCTTACATCTTTTCTGTTGGCTTTATTTGTGGCCATCCATGCTTAGAACTGTCTGGGAGATTTCGCCCTTGAAAAAAAGTGGAGCTTTTTATTCTTTTAGTTATGAGGGTACAATAACAATCCCTACACTAATAATGTTTTGATTTTTTTTCTTAGTTGCCCTTTTTGAACTTCTATTACTTATATAAAAATGGCAAACTGACTTCTTTATTGCTTCAAATTACTTTTGTTAAAATATTTCTCTGCCGCCAAGTTTCAACCTGAAACCAATGTTTGTATCCAAGTCACAAATAGGAATGGAGGATATGTTTGGGTACCTTTCCCCAGCTTTTGTTTTTAGCACTTCAATCCAAAGTTTCCTCTGTGGTAAAACTATATGTCTGTTAACAGTTAAAGACACTGAGATAAAAGTACTTCTTTCCAATGACTACATTTGAAAGAGCTTGACCCTGCCTCTCTTTGGTCGAATTCCAGGGGAAGCTAAAGAAAAAGAAGAGAAGCAGGACTGTGCTCTACTCATAAGGAACAAGAGGTCTGTTGACATGCAGCGCTCCAAGATCAATGCTGTTGCTCACAATGCAATGCTCTGGTCACTCAGATCTCCCTCCTCAAGACAGAAATCCTCCTCAAGAAACAGAAATATACATTAGAGACAAAATCACAACCTCAAAGAGATAACTGAGCTATCACATTTGCCAGCAGAAATAGAACAATTCTTAGCTTATAATGGTTCCTTCTTTCTATTCTATGCTGGGAGGGTACATGTCTGAGGGGGAACCAATTTCTTGGAGCATGCTACCCCCTTCCAACTTTGGAAAGCAACAGGGAATCATGCTGGGATCCAAAGCAGGAAACCAGAGCATCTAGTTCTGCCTCTAGGTTGTATATTGAAGAAGCATTCATGCTTAGTCACTCGGTCGTGTTCAATATTTTGTGACCCCCATGGACTACAGCCCACTTGGCTCCTCTATCCACGGAACTTTCCAGGCAAGAATCCTGGAGTGAGTTGCCATTTCCTTCTCCAGAGGATCTACCCAACCCAAGGATCAAGTCCATGTCTCCTGTGTCTCCTGCATTGGCAGGCAGGTTCTTTACCACTGAGCCAGCTGGAAAGCCCAAACAAGCATTAGATTTCCTATCATCCCCTCCTTCAGAAGATCTTACCAAAATGGCTTGTGAGATAGGGCCTGGGGCAGAGATCTCAGGGGACGTTGTACTTTCTTTAGGCATATTCAGAAGCCAAGCGTGGCCGCAGACAGTGGCTGGATGGGAATGTTATCTCAGCTACCTCTCCTTTGGACACCACAACTAACAATTTGATTTCTTTGACCCTTGGTTTCTCCATCTGTAACAAAGGGGTATGTATTGTTGTTTCCTGATAAATGAATTGGGTCAGATGACTGATGTCCAGTTGCTTTGATGAGGCTGCACCAATCTGGAGTCAAACTACTGGGGCTTGAATCCTACCTCCACCATTTACTTGCTTCACCCTTTACCAGTGTGGCCTTGGGAAACTTTCTTAACCTCTCTGTATTTTGCTTTCCTTGCTTGTCAAGGGGATACGGAGTTCTTGTGAGAGTTCGATGAGTTCGTAAACATAAAGCACTTAGAAGTCTGTGTGGCATGCAGTAAACATCCATTATTGTTAGCTCTATCCTTGCATAAGTCCAGGGTCATTCAATAGCATATCCTAAGCTGGCACTGCCTGTGACCCAGAGATATTCAAGGCTTAAATGGGACAATAATGTGTTTTCCATTCTTATTAGAAACATGAGTTACGGATTCATGCATTCTATGAACAAGCATTTTTATAAGCAGCAACTATGCCAGGACACAGAGAGTTGGACACAGAGACACCGGGGCGCATGTCCTCTGCCCACAAGGAATTCTGAGTCTAGAGGGAGAGACCAATAGACAAACCAGAACCCTGAGAGTGTGGGAGTTCTCGGCTGTAGGAGCACAGTGGAGACAGCCCTGAACTCAGCCTGTTCCGTCTGGAAAGATCTCAGAGAAGGCCCAATGTTTGTTAACAGTGGCCTGGGGCTCCTGGGAAACAGCACTGCAGGCAAGGAGGAGAGCAGGTACAGAGGCCTAGAGGTGAGAAAGAGCATGGTGTGTGTGTATATGACAGAGAAAGCACGTGCAGGAGAGTGAGGAAGACAAGGAAAAGGAGATAGGATGGCAAAGGGACTCCTGTGGTTACTCCATCCCCAGACGGGTTCTCTTTGGGGATCCCAGACTCCCCAAGCTCTGGGAAGGTGGGGTGGGGAAAAGAGGTGATTCTCTCCTTTGTCTCCCCCAACCCTTCCTTAAGACACACCTCTGATCCTCACTTTCCATCTCTTCCCATCCTCCTCCATATTATCCACTCTGAGCTTTATCCAGTCTCTGGAGCATCATGGAGCTTCCTGGCCCAAGGTCTTTGTACCCTGTCTGCACTACTCTCTCTGTTTTCTGTCTTTTCAGCTAGGATGGTGCCACTCATCCCTCAGATGTCTCCTGGATACCGTGTCCTTTTAGGAGCAGGAACCCTTTCTCTGTGCTTCTGTGGCCCCCTCCCTTACCCGTCCTAGTGTTTGTCTTTGAGCTTCACTGCTCTATTCTTAGCCTCCAGCATGCGGCCTGCCACATAATGGTAAATTAGTGAATATTTGTTCAATGACTACAATGAAGGAACAAGGGATTCTCCTTATAGACTTCCTCTACTATTTCTCCCTCCTTCCTGGCCAAATGCAATTGATCACCAAGCTTTGTCCTTCTGAATGTCCCTCCCCTGTCTCCCCACTTGTCTTCTCTTGCCTGGATCACTGCTAGAAACTCCTCATGTCTCAGGAGAGATCCCTCCTACTGGATCCTATGATTCCCCACTTAGAGTCTATCTGTGGCTCCTATTGCCCCATATTAACATTCAGGATCCTTGGTTAGCAGTTGAAGCCCTTCTAGTTATATTACACAGGTCTCCACGTTTGTCTAAAATAGCCTCTGAGGTCTTCAAGGGCTTGTCCTAGATCTCCTGATAGCTAATGCCCAGCAGAGTATCTGGAACACAATTTATGTTCAGTAAATATTTGTCTAAAGAGTAAGTCAGACTCATATGAATCTAGTGTGGGAAAAGATGATTTTGTGTTTGGCTAAAAAGCTCTTCAGCAGGGCACTTAGTTTCAAGGAGAATGTCCCAACAAGGAAATGAGAGTTAAATTCAGCACAGCTGACTGCCTAACAATGCCATTTGAGGACATAAATGAAATTAACTTCTCTTGTCACATTTACTAACAGGGCTGGTGAGCAGGTGCTTAGGGAGGCCGTCTGCCATGGTTACAGAGAAAGATCCCACAATGGAAACCACCCACAGTAAACCCAAGGTATGCTGAACTCCTGTTTCATTCATTGCCAATTAGCTGGTGTTAATGACTTTTTATTCGGGAGTGCAACTTTTCTCTCCATTTCCTTTCTTCTGTCCCTTTCTCCTGCATTATCTCCCCCTCAATTCTTTCACAGAAGATGTGATCTTGGTAAATGACTTAACATAATCATTTACTTTTTTTGAAAATCATCCCTGCCTCAGATTTTTCTTGTAACAAGTAGTAGAGCCATTGTTATCAATGGTGGTGGTGAGAATCTGTGCAGCTAACATCTATCTGTTGCACAGCTCCATGCCAAGCACTAGGCGGGGTACTTCTGCTGAGCAGTTTTAGAGATTCCCCACTCAAATGAAAGAAGCAAACCCAAGCCCCTTAATTCTTAGCATGGTGCTTGGCACAGAATAAATTCTCAAGAAATGTTAGTCATTATTATAAAGTTATCATATAACCCTAACAGCTAATTTCTGAGGTCAGTATAACTTATATTTTCTACTGTGGCTTAGTAGATGAGGAGTCTGAGGCTTTCAGAAGGTAGTAATCTTTAAGAATGAACTTGGGGTCCACACCCAAGATGACTGTCTCCAAAGGCCATGCAACATAACAGACGTAAAGCCCTCTGTGAGACACAGGGCTGAGTACACGCTAGCTGCTCTCTCGTACAGCAAGGAGGTTAAGTAGGTAAGAGGTCAGAGTCCGTAAAGAGGCAGGGGAAACACTGAAATAAAATGGGGTCACGGTTATCATAGCTCAGAGGAATTGTGTGTGTGTTTGTGGATGTGGGTACACAAGTCTACATAATTGTTTGAAGATTACTTAAGGACCCAAACGGCTCCTTTCTTTAGGATAGGTAGCTTCTGAAGTGATTGACAAACCAAGTTTTCAGGCTTCCATCTGGGCCCGTGAGGCTACTCCAGAGAAAGAGCGTGGGAGGGAGACAAGCAAGGCAGGTTTCCTCTAGCATCTCCATCCAACACCTGGGCATCCCATGAGGCTCAGGAAGCAGGAATTCTCATTTTACAAATGCACAGACTGATCAGCAAGAGAGTATGAGACCCACCCGAGGCCTTCCTGTTTACGCATTAGTGTTTCTGACCCAAAGTTTAATAGCTTTAAGAACCATACCCTTTCTTGAAGAAAGCACTTAAACACTCTAACTTTCAATTAGTTAAAAGTTAAGTCAATTACACCAGGCGCCTCCCTCCAGTATCTGGGGGCATCAGGGCACAGAACAGGTGCTCGGGAAATCCAGGTCTCAGCTTTGGCTTGCCATCACCTTCGTGACCTCAGTCAACTCCCTCTCTGGTTCTGTTTCCTCATTTGTGTAATGGGCTGGGTGGCTCAGAGGATTATAATTTCCAGCTTGAAAAGAACAGAACTCTTCTGAGTTCCAAGCATGCTGCTAGACACATGTCCTTAGACCTGCATTTTAACTTATAAAGAGTAGAATTTAGAAATCAAGATTGTGGACTAGAAGGACGCTAGGCTGGCCCCCCTCCCCCCATCGCCCCCATGGACACATCAACATGACAACTATGGGGCTTCCCTGGTGGCCCAGTGGTTAAGAATATGCCTTTCAATGTAGGGGACGGAGGCTCGATCCCTGGGCAGGGAAATAAGATGCCACATGTTGTGTGGCCACTAAGCCTGTGTGCTTAGTCTGTTGTTTGCAACAAGAGCCTACACTCCGCAACAAAAGATCCCACCAGCCATAGCTAAGAGCCAAGGCAGACAAAAATAAATAAATGTATTTATTAAAAACATCCAAAAGTACAACTCCATAGAGAATGACTCTCCCTGGAATCACCCGAGGACCAGCAGGACAGCTCTTCTACAGCCAGTGCTGTAAAGAAGGATCCACATGGAGTCTGGTAGAAGGGAAGAGAAGCAATCTGATGGGGACCCGCACCTTTGGTGAGGGATACAGAAAAGGCAGGGGGGATGTCATAGGCCCAGGGCTCCTCCCTTGGGAGTGATGGGTTAAAGGGCCATACTGGGCACCCCAGAAAACCAGCAGGGGTTTCCAGAGGGGGCCTTAAGAAACCAAGACTCTGCTCTTAGAGAGCCAATCACAGACTGGCTTACTCCCAGTTGCAGTGCAGGAGGCAGCGGATGGCAAACTGCCTGGGGCTCTGGCTGTCCTGCCAGGACCACCCCAGTTCGTGCCCCAGCTCTCACCTTGGCTCCTGCTCCGGCCCCTCTTCCTCCAGCGCTCCTCCCAGCTGGAGGCTGCTGTTGCCAACAGGAGTGTGTGCACTTGGAAGGAGTGGAACTGGCTCCGCGCCTGGCCCGGTGTCTGACCAGGGCGGAAGCTGCTGTTGCCAGCCATACTGTGGTACACACACTTAGCTGGGAGTGGGGCCAGCTCCAAGACGGAGACTGCCACTTTCAGAGCAAGCATCACAGTGCATGCTTGGGAGGAGGGGGTCCAGCTCAGTGATGTGGCGTCAACTCCTCCACCTCCAAGTAGCCTCTAGTCAAGGGGACAAAGTGACCTGGCACAGAAATGCAGCCCCAACCCCTGAGGCCACAACCACATCGTCAACCAATGCAGAAACTGCCATAATACCCGGGAGGAACCCAGCTCCCCAGGGCACCTGCTCCAGACCGCTGGGTCCTGTGCTATGATAAAGCAATGATGGCCATGGATCACCGGAGAAACTCAGGCTTGCACCCGGCTATGGCTCTAGCTCCTTCAACTCCAGCCTCACCTCCCACCAAGGCAGAAGCTGCCAGCACACTCCGGGGGAGACACGGCCTGTGTTCACTTCACATCCAGCTCTCTCATCAAAGCCACTGGATATATGCAGGCCACATAGGAATGCTTCCTTTTGCACAGCAAAGGAAACCATCCACAAATGAAAAGACAACCTACTGAATGGGAAAAAATTATGTCAGACACGTCTGATAAGGGGTTAGTTTCTAAAATATATAAAGAACACATAAGAGTCAACATAATAATAATAAAAACCCTGACCTAAAAGTAGGCAGAAAACTAGAATAGACATTTTTCCAAAGAAGATCTGAAGATGTTTAGCATCACTAATCAGCAGGGAAATGGAATCTAAATCACAATGAGATATCACTTCACATCTGTCAGAACAGCTGTCATCAAAAAGACAACAAATAATAAGTGTTGGCAGGGATGTGGAGAAAAGCGACACTGTTGTTGGGAATGTAAATTGACGCAGCTACTATGAAAAACAGCATGGAAGTTTTACAAAAAACTAAAAATATAGCTACCATATGATCTAGCAATTATACTGCTGGATGTATTTCCAAAGAGAACAAAAACAAGAATTCAAAAAGGTCCATGCACCCCAATGAAACTGCATTATTTACAATAGTTGAGATACAGAAACACCCTAATTGTCCATCAGGGGCTTTCCAGGTAGCTCAGTGGTAAAGAATCCTCCTTTAATGCAGGAGACGTGGATTCAATCCCTGGGTCAGGAAGATTGCCTGGAGAAGGAAAAGGCAACCAGTCCAATATTCTTGCCTGGGAAATCCCATGGACAGAGGAGCCTGAAGTGCTACGGTCCATGGCATCTCAAAAGAGTTGGATGTGACTGAGCGATTAATCAAAAACATGTCCACCAACAGATGAATGGATAAAGAAGATATGGCATTGTGGCATATATATATACAATGGAATATTACTCAGCCATAAGTGAGAAGGAAAATTTGTCATTTGCAACAACATGGATGACCTGGAGGATAATACACTTAGCGAAGTAAATCAGACAGAAAAAGACAAATACTGCAAGCTTTCACTCACTGAAATCTAAAACATAAAACAAACTAATGGATATAACAAACCAGAAACAGACTCATAGATACATAGAACAAACTAGTGGTTATCAGTGAGATAGGGACTGGAGGAAGGGCAAGATAGGGGAAGGGGATTAAAAGGTACAAACTAAGAGGTATATAAAAAAACAAGATACAGAAATGTCATGTGCAGCACAGCAAATATAACCAGGGTTTTATCGTATCTTTAGTGACAGTGAAAGTCGCTTGTTCGTGTCCTACTCTTGGTGACTCCTTGGACTATACAGTCCATGGGATTCTCCAGGCCAGAATACTGGAGTAGGGTAGCCTTTCCCTTCTCCAAGGGATCTTCCAAATCCAGGGATCAAACCCAGATCTCCTGCATTGCAGGTGGATTCTTTACCAGCTGAGCCACAAGGGAAGCCCAAGAATACTGGAGTGGGTAGCCTATCCCTTCTCCAGTGGATCTTCCTGATCCAGGAATCAAACCAGGGTCTCCTGCATTGCAAGTGGATTGAGCTATCAGGAAAGCCCCATCTTTAAGTGAAGTATTATCTGTAAAAATATTGAATTTATATGTGCACATCTGAAACTAATATAACACTGTGAATCTACTACAGTTCAAAGAACAAGAAATAAATTCATATATATATGTATGTATACATATGTATGTATACATAGTGAATAAAAACGAGTTCAAATGAATTACTATTTTTTTGCTCAGCACTGCTGCTGCTTCCTTTTTTCTCCTTCTCCTCCTCCTTTTAAAATTAATCGCTGCATTGTTTACAATAGCCAGGACATGGAAGCAACCTAGATGCCCATCAACTGACGAATGGATAAGAAAGCTGTGGTACATATACACAATGGAATATTACTCAGCATTAAAAAAAAATTCATTTGAAGCAATTCTACTCAGATGGACGAAACTGGAGCCCATTATCCAGAGTGAAGTAAGCCAGAAGCAAAAACAGCAATACAGTATATTAACACATATATATGGAATTTAGAAAGACAGTAACGAGAACCCAACATGCGAGACAACAAAAGGAACGCAGATGTATAGAATAGACTTGTGGACTTTGTGGATGAGGGTAAGGGTGGGATGATATGGGAGAAGGGCATTGAAGCATGTTAATTGTCATGTGTCTAATCAATCGCCAGCCCAGGATTGATGCTCGGGACTGGTGCAGCGAGATTTCCCGGGGGGGAGGGAGGAGGGAGGGGGGACCCGGAGGGGAAGCATATGTAAACCCATGGTGATATCATGACAATGTATGGCAAAAACAATAATAAAAAAAAAAAAATACAAAAAAAAAAACCAAAACAAAAAAAAAATAAATAAATCACATTCCCCTGTAGTCATCTCTCTTCCAAGTGTTTGGGTGTTCCATCCTGCAGTCTTCCCTTGGAGGGCTCCTGGCAGCTGGCTACCTGCTTAGCTGATGGGCTGCTTGATAGGGAGCTCCTTGCTCTGTTCTGGAGCTGCGGGAAGGGGCGGGCGAGCAGGCAGGGGTGTGCAGGAGGAAAGGGGCACTCGCTTATAAGTGCTTGGTGACCCTCCGTCTTGCTCCCTTCCCCCAGCGACTTACTCAACATGCTCGTCACTCTTACAGGGCCTATTGCATGCTTTTCCTACCAAACTGAAGAGATACACAAAAGCTTGACCAACAGTTCAAAGCAGCATTTATCACATAGTGGATCAAGCCCAGCGGAAGCCTTTGCCCCCTGTGAAGCCAGACTGTGGTTTCCGCAGGGTTTGTTTCTCTTGAAGGCTTGAAAACATATACTCAGGGGCTCTTTCCTACTTTCTCCTCTGTCTTCCTGGACTAGCAAAACTAGTCTGGAAAATGGACCAGACATTTCTGGTCTTTGAGTGTTGCCTTTTAAGTTACTCTGAATTAGCAGAAGGGGTCTTACTTGCAACAGCAGATTTAACTGGCCTGGAGGAGAGACAACAGAGAGAATCACCATGTTGTATGTCAGATCCTCAGAACATCTCCTTCTTATAATTTGTACCACTGGATATCCATCACGCTATTCCTCTGTCCCCAGTCTCTGGTAACCACCATTCTAGTATCCTTTTCTATGAGATCAACTTTTTCTTTTCTTTTTATCCCACATATAAGTGACATCATCCAATACTGGTTTTTCACTGTCTGGCTTATTTTACTTAATACAGTGCTCTCCAGATTCATCCATGTTGTCTCCAATGGCAGAGTTTCCTTCTTTCCTGTGGCTGAGTAATACTCTTTTGTGTGTCTATGTATTTTATTTGCCCAGTTATTCACCAAAGGGCATTTCAGCTGTTTCCATGTCATGGCTATTATGAATGGTACTAAACAGAGCTACAGTGTACACGAGTGTGCTGGTTCCTCTTCATATACTGACTTAAATTTTCTTGTGTACATACCCAGGAGAGGGATTGCTTGATCATAAGATAGTTAAATTTTTAATTTTTTGAGAAAAAAAATTGTTCACCATACTGTTTTCCATAACGGTGGCATTGTTTTATAATCCCACTAACAATATAAGGATCCCCCTTTCTCCATATCCTTGCCGACATTTGTTTTCTCTTGTCTTTTTGATAATAGCCATCTGTAGTCTATGGGTCACAAAGAGTTGGCTATGACCCAGTAACTGAACAACAACAATCCTCACAGGTGTGAGATGATATCTCACTGCGGCTTTGACTTGCATGTCCTTGATGGCTAGTGATGTTGAGCCCCTTTTCATTGGAATTTATGTCTTTTTTTTTTTTGGAATATCTACTGGCCATTTGTATGTGCTTTTTGTAAAAGCATCTTTTAACTTTCAATTTTAAAAAATGAACCACCCCCCTCTACCTTTTTACAGATTGTCTTATGTCTACTTTTTTTTTAAACTGATTTCCAAGACTTCATAAAAGCGATGTGTATCCCTCATTTTAGAAGCTCTGTACCAGGAAGCACAGGACTATGATTTTGAGACCCATCCTCGCCATTTCCTAGCTGTATTATCTTGGTAATAATAATGCTGATAACAACTGCTTCCTTTCACTGAGCACTTACTATGTGTAAGGAATTTATATCCATTATTTTTAATACTTAAAATACCCCGTTAGTTTCCAACCAGGAATAATTTTGCCATACAAGGGATTTGCGACAATGTTTGGAGATATTTGATTTTTACAACTTGGGGGTACTGTAGGGCTACTGGTATCTAGTGAGTAGAGACCACAGATGTTGCTAAACATCCTCCAATGCATGGGACAGCTGCCACAACAGAGAATTACCTGGGCCCAGAAAGCTACAGTGCTGGTGTCGGGTAACCCTGCAATAAATGTCAGGTAAACACTACCCTTGTTTTAAGAGGGGAACCTAGAGGTTCAAAGAGGTGGAGTGACCTTCCCTGTGTGTACAGCGAGGAAGTAGTAAGCCATGATTTAATCATAGCTTAGTCTAGGCTCCAAATTCCATGCTGGGAGAGATGCAGATACAGTAGAGATTTGTAGAATACCTCCAAGTGTCTGAACTCCTTCTGTAGTTGTGCAGAACCCAGGCTGGGATCTTGAGAGTCAGAGTTCAGAATGGGGGTGATCTAGAGGCCTTTGTAGGATAGAAAGTTTGAATGTGAGTTCAGGTTTGAATCAGACTAAACAGATAGCTCTGCTGAAGGGCCAGTCCAAGTAGAAATATTTGGACATAAACTGGAGTCTCAGAAAGGTTTAGAATAGAATGTACCAGACACCAGAGAGGGAATCTGTATGACTGTAAGAGTAGAATCATAGGGGTGTTTAATAGAGGTTCTGTGCTGCAAGGGGAAGGAATTGTGTACCAGAGGACAAGACAGATGAGACCTAGAACAAGTCACTTACTGTCATTAAAATTAAGTTTATTTTTAGGTGCAACCAGGAAAAACTTCCCTACCTATGTTGTGAGGTTCTACAGAGAGGATGAATGTGAAAGAGATCTGTAAATGACCACTGTGACTTAGATCACAGGTATTCCATTAATAATTGTGATGTTCAAAGGCGCTTTGTCTCCTCCTTCCCAAATTATACCACGTACTTGGCTCCTTGTTCTTAGGTTGGTGCTTGCTTCCGCGTATAACAAAAACAACCTGAATTTGTTCAGGTTTTCCCAATACGCTGTCCCTGGCGCTCTGCAGTTTGTCTATTTACCTCCATCACCATCTTTGTTCTACAATATCTCTGTGCTGTTAACAGTATTTGTCAATAAATCATTGCCTTTTCCTGTGTTTGAGGGCCCAGAGGCCTTTGAATTTGGGTTCATCTTGCAAATCTAAATAATGTAAGGAAAGAGTATAAATAAAACATCAGCTGCTTATTCCCTGAGGATCTTGGCAGGTCTGTTCACAAGTGCAGTTTCTCTTAGTCTGTCCAGCTCAGTCTGAAGGGCTGTGGGAGCAGTGTATAGACCTGAATAAGAAAACATTTGTGGGATAGACTCTGCCCCCTATCAGAGATCTTCTAAGCACTATGTGTACAGAACAGTAAGTGTGGGGAAACATGTGATCTGAAATAGACAGAATTTGGCAAATATCAGAATTCTAGCTTTTTCTTTGCTCTCGCATTTTCAAGATGAGAGGAGGAAGATGAGATGATAACCCTTGTGAAATTGCCACTGATACTTCAAAATAATAATAAAAAATCTTCATTAAAAAAGGAACAATTATCCCGCTGTGAATTTAATACATCATAGCCTCAGGCCTGTTTCTATTAATTTGCTTTCATTTTTTTTTTCTTTTCATGCTCCTTCATGCAAAAGCAAGGCAATCAGTGAAGGCACTTAACACAGTTCTTTCCTCCTCACTGTATATCAGGGAAAGTTAACATGTGCAAGTTCCTGTTCCCTAGATTTGCACAGAAAGCATAGAATCCATCATATAAATCCACTGTGACCCTGACCTTCCTCCCTTTCAAACTGTCTCTCCCACAATTATCCAGGGTCATTTCTTAAAATATATATCTTTTACTCCCCAGCTGAAAAGTAATCAGTTGCTCTCCATTGCCTGTATTAAAAAATTAAAAGATGAAATGTAAAACCCTCACGTGGTAAATATTAAGTTAACTTTAAAAATGCATTCCAATATACAGTAGGTGCATCAAAATTGTTTGATTCCACTAATACGAGGTACCTAGGATACTAGTCAAATGTGTAGAGTTAGAAAGTACACTGGTAGATGCTGTGGGGCTTGAGCAGGAGGACTGGAAATAGGGACTTAGTGTTTAATGGGGACAAAATTTCACTTTAGGAAGACAAAAAATTCAGGAGATGGATGATAGTGAAAATTGCACAACAGTGTAAATGTTCTTAGTGCCATTGAACTGTATGGTTAAATATAGGTAAAATGGTATGCTTTATTTTATGTGACTTTTACCACTATATATATATATTTTTTTTTTAAAGACTATCAAATTCAAATCTGTGGATTCTGACCAAATTGGATTAAAAGAGACCAAAAGAAAAATTGAAAGGAAAACAATAGTTTTCAGACACTGAACATAAAGTAGTACAGAAGAGTAACCCTGATAGACAGAAACCCAAAAAGAACCCCTACAATCACCCCACTTGGTCTGGAGGGAAGTTCTAGGCTACAGAACAGGGAGAGGGCTTAAGGCAAAGGACCAAGAACACCCTGAATTGATAGAGAGTTTATAGGGCAGGGTATCAGAATAAAATTTCTCAGAAAGTACCAGATCTTTATAGGAGGTCCTTGAGTCTTTGTCTGTGTACTGAACAGGACACGCATGTGGGAAAACTCCCAAGTACAGGGGAAGTACTACCCCAGAAATATCAATATTATAGGAAATAATCACTTTAGCTCACATAGGTCTGGAAATAGTTCTGGTTCCCATTAGCTAGCATAAAAATTCCTAATAATTGGTAAAATAGCAGGTAGAGTATTTGGAAGAATTTTGCCTTGGTAGTGAGATAAAATTAACACTAAACTAAAGCCTCCTCTGGTCCTGCTTGTTAGGCAAACTAGAAAGAAACATATTGTTCTCAAGTAATCTAACTTTATTTTACATCCCAGAATAATGTTAAAGAATATTTATAGGAATACTAAACATTTAGGACCAAACCAGATAAAAGTTCACAATAACTAGTAGCAACTAATAAAAATTAACATGCATGTGAAGAAGCAGAAAAATAGGACTGATGATAAAAGTCAATGAAAACTAGCACACATGAAAGGAGAATTATAGAAACTTCAGAAATAACACTATAGAATTAGTAGAGAAGATGTTAAGATCATATACCGATATTCTGTAAGTTCAAAAAGGTAGAATAAAGCATAAGACTATTAATAAGAGAAGCAGAAGATATTAAAAAACTCAAGTTTAATTTTAAGACACAAAACAATGTCTGAGATTTTAAACACACACACTCTGAATGGGAATAAGAGAGACTCTTAAAAGGAGTTGGGTTGAGGACCATTAAGTACAGATGAACACTGACATGAATGATTTCAGAGGAAAGTGGACCATCTTTAAATTACTGAAAGGAAACAATCTGAAATTCTATACCCAGTCCAAGTACTTTTCTAAAATGAAGGCAAATTTTTCTCAGATATAAGGAAGGTGAAATAATTTGTTATCAACTTAACTATAAGAAATGTTAAACTTTTGTAGACAAAAGAAAAAAAAAACTAAGCAATGAAGAACACTGGAAAAGGTGCTCTGCTCTTTATCTCTATTAAAAAATTTTTAATAATTGAAAGCATAAAATAAATAATACATAAATTGTGTATAATATAACACATAGGTAAATGGTATATTTCTTCAAGAAAGATTGTGATAACGTAATGATGTATACTATAAAACCCAAAGCAATCACTAAAATAACAGAAGAGAGTCATGGCTAAGTGAAAAAATAAAATAGAATAACAAAATATTCAATTAATCCAAAAGAAGGCAGAAAAATGGAGTAAGAACAGATTAGACAAATATCAATAGCAAGTTACTAGATTTAAGCCTAGCCAGGTCAATAATCACATTAAGTGTCAATCAAATGGCAGAGATTATCAGGCTGGATTTAAAAGGGAGGCCGGATTGCATTTTTCTGATAAGAAATACACTTTAAATTTAGAAACACAAATAAGTTACAACTTAAGGCACAAAAAAAATACAATGCTAACAATAATCAAAAGGATGCTATAGTGAAAGTATAGTATATATTAATATCAGAAGAAGTAGATTACTTGAGACAGACTGAGATTTTTTATGATAAAGGCACTGTTTCATCAAGACAATGTAAGAATCTTATTTATGCACTTAAGAAACAAAACTTCAAAATATATGAAGAAAAAAACTACTAGAACTGCAAGGAGAAACAAGCAAATCTGAAATTATTGTCAGCTATTCTAACACTCACCTACTATGTACAAGACCCTCTTCTAAGTACAGAGCTAATGAATTGCAGAATTAGGACTTAACTTCAGATCTGCATGGTTTCTAAAACTATTCTCTTAGCCATCTTGTTTTGTTGCCATTTGTATATGCCCTGATTCTCTGTGAACTTTCACTTACAACTCCAGGGGCCCAGTACAACATCGGGAACATAGACAGGACACAGGACTTGGGAAAGAAAATTTCATAATTTATTAAATGATTAAATGATCCTATGATTGCCTTTTACATATATCATCCCTTTATTTTTCAACAGGCCCATGTGAACTTGATTTTATTATCTGCATTCCAACTTTCAAATAAAGTTGATTATTTCCTCTTTTCTACATCCTCCCCACTAGCACTGTGGTCCAGGACACCATCATTTCTTGTCCAAATGACTACTATAGTTTCCTAATTGGTTTCTCAAATTCCATTTTTACCACTTCAAAATCTGTTTTCCACAAAGCAGCAATAATACTTTAAATAAGATTAAAAATTATGCATTAGACCATGTATTTCATGTGCTATTCCACTACTGGGGTTACCCTGAGAAAATAATAACTCAAAAAGACACACGAACACCAATGCTCATTGAAGCACTATTTACAATTGCCAAGGCAAGGAAGCAACCTAGATGCACTTTCACAGCTGAATAGATAAAGAAGATGTGGTACATATATCAATGGAATATTATTCAGCCATAAGAAGGATTGGAGTTGCATCATTTGTCGTGGTGTGGATGAACTTAGAGTCTGTCATACAGAGTAAAGTAAGTCAGAAAGAGAAAAGCAAATATTGCATATTAATGCATATATATGGATTCTAGAAATACAGTACTGATGAACCTATTTCAGAGCAGGAACACGGACAGAGAGAATGGACCTGTGGACAAAGGGAGGGAAGGAGAGAGTAAGATGAACTGAGAGGATAGCACTGGGGTTCATATACACACTACCATGTGCAAAATAGTGTGTAGTGGGAAGTTGCGGTATAGCACAGAGCTCAGCTTGGTGGCCTGTGATGACCTAGGGGTGTGGGATGGGGCTGGGAGGGAGGCTCAAGAGGGAAGGGATATATGTATGCATATAGGTGATTCAGGTTGATGTACAGCACAAACTAACCCAACATTATAAAGCAATTTTAGGGTGATGGCTACAGAGGGATTGAAGGAATTCAGATTTATTAGCAGGAGAGGAAAAAAAAAGCAATTATACTCCTTCTCCCCCAAAGTCAAGTGTATTTAGATGAAAAGACAAACTCTTTAAGGTGGCAAACAAGGACTGACATGGTCTGGCTCTTGTTCTTCTCAATCTCATCTCCTCCTACTTCACTTCCAGCTGCAAGTGGGTACATTCCGAAACTAAACTGGCTTTTAGTGTTAGAGTATACCCATCCCTTTCCCATTTCATGTTTTCACACGTGCTCTTCCTTGTACCTGTGTGTACTCTTGGATAATTCTATTCATGCTTCATAGCCCACTTTGTATATTACTTCCTATAATTTTCTGACCCTCTTCCAATATCAATTTGCCTCATTAATGCTTCTCATAGAGTACTGCTCTTGTCCTTTGTTGCCCTTCTCACAATGCCAGATCACGTTTTTATTTACGGCACTGAGATTCAGCAGGGATCTAAGTAGTCTTACACAGTCAAGAGTCAATACTCTCTCTTTATTTTGCAGCAGCATTTTCCTCCCATGGCTGCCCTTTTTGAAGAAATTTTGAAAAAAATTTCTTCTTTGGCTCCCGTGATACCACACTCCTGTTTTGCATCATCCTCCATAGGCCCTGCCTCTCATCATTTTTTGGTAGAGCCCCTTCTCTTCCAGAATTCTAAATTTTGGCAGGCCTTGGGCTCAGCTGTAGACAATATTCTTTTCTCCGTCCTATCTTTCTCTCATATCTCATCTTTATACCTGGCTTTAAATCCCCATTCACTGATTACCACTTGCTGACTTGATAGTTTCACCTGGATGTCAAACAGCCATCTCAGATCACATGAGTGAAGCAGATTCTTCACACCCCCAAACACATAAAACAGATTCTCTCAAGCATTCTCTATCTGAGCAAATGGCTACACCATCCATTAAATTGCTCAGAAGAAAATATTTAGAAGTTACTTAAGATTGTGCTTTTCTCAGACCTAATTACTGTGTGCATGCTCAGTTGCTCAGTTGCATCTGACTCTCTGTGACCCTATGGACTGTACCCGCCCCCCACCCCCAGGCTCTTCTGCCCATGGAATTTTCCAGGCAAGAATATTGGAGAGGGTCGCCATTTCCTCCTCCAGGACCTAATTCTTAATTATCCATAAATCCTGTTGATTCAGACTTGAAAAAGCACCTGAAATGTGATCTTTCTGACCGTCCCCACTGCCATCGTCCTAGTCTAAGAGCCGCCTCCTGGCCTCAACTGGACACAGACGTTAGCCATATAACTGGCCTCTCTGCCTGTACTCGTGCAGCTCCTCCTACGGTCTATTTTCCATCACAGTAGTCACAGGGAGGGGACATATGACAGTTTAAAGCAGATTAGATCACTTTCTTAAAAGCCTCTAGTACAGGGGTTCCCAACCTCCAGATTCTAATGCCTGATGGTCTGAGGTGGAGCTGATGTATTAAAAATAGAAATAAAGTATACAACATGTGTGATGCACTCGAACCATCCTGAAGCCATCCCCCTACCCTAGTTCATGGGAAAATGGTCTTCCTTGAAGCTGGTCCCTAGTGCCAAAAAGGTTGGGGACCACGGCTCTACTATTTTCCAGTTTCACCCAGAATGAAATCCAGACTGCGATGGTCTACTGAGTTTTATGAGCGTGGATCTGCCTATCTCCTAACTCACTCTCTCACTCTTATACTAGTCACTATGTTCCTATTGTAGTGGCTTTTCTATTCCAAGAGCATACCGAATTCATCCCTATTTCAGTGCCTTTAATATCATATCTTTTATTTGGAGTGCCTTCCTCCAAGATCTTGCCATAGCTGAATTCTCATTATCAAGGTCTTGAATATCATCTCTTCAGACAAGCATTTCCTCTGTCCTCTAGTTAATCAGTTAGTTTCTCCACCATTATCCTACAGTATCACTTCCATCACAGCTTGTTTCAGGATCTAATGTTATAGCATTTTACATTTACCTATAAATTTATTGCCTGTCTCAACCAAAATGGAAGTCTCTTGAAAATGCAGACTGCTTCTGTCACTCTGGTGCTTTAGAGCTTAGAAGAAAACTTGGTTCGTAAAAATCAAATACTTATTGACTAAATGCCTAAATTTTCTTTGCTGAAATTATTTGGGAAGACCCCAATGATCTTCTAATTGGATGCCGAAGATTTAAATGTATTTTTCATGCAAATGTACATGCTCTTTCAAGCTGACTTGAACAACTAAATCCCAATTAAGACAAAGAGTACTCTAAGTGAGGAGAAATGCAATTTGGGTGCAATTTTGTTTCATCCAAAATGTAGATTAGTCTTTTCCTAACCTGGAGGCCCCCTCTTAAATCTTAAAGTCTTCCCAGTGAAACTAAAGCATCATCTAGAGAGGGAAAGAGCCAAAAACATTGGGAAAGACTCTGATGCTGGGAAAGACTGCAGGCAGGTGGGAAACGGGGTGACCGAGGATGAGATGGTTGGATGGCATCACTGACTCAGTGGACATGAGTTTGAGCAAACTCTGGGAGACAGTGGAGGACTGGGAAGCCTGGCATGCAGGCTTCCAGTTCATGGGGTCACAAAGTGTTGGGCACGACTTAGCAACCGAACAACAGCAACGACAAAGAAGGGAAAAGGGATCCCTTTGAGATCAGAAAGCTGGGATCACCTTAGGTTGGCATCAGTTAGTTTTATTCAATCTCCAGTGCTTTCCAAAATTTAAGCATGGTTGCAACATCTTTGCGATGGAGTTGAGGGTTTAGAGACTCACTGGAAATTTGACAGTGAGCTTGCATTTGCATACCGACTATGTTCTATGGTTTGTACAAGCCTCTGGTAACACAAAGAGAGAAAGATGGGGGGAGAGATGGATATATTACAGTCGATCCCAGTGCTGCATACTCTGCAGTACAGCAGAAGAGTAGAGAAGAGTGGGTGTCTACACACTAAAGGGTCAGTAAAGATCTATGATGCAGAAGGAGATGCTGGGAGATCAAGCCAACGTTCACCTGGTAGACGAGATAGGAAGGGCATTCTGCATGAGGCTTAGTCAAGAGAGCACAAGGCTGATTCACGCAAAAGTAAATTGGGAAGAGCTGGGTGGCTGCATGTTTAGGCGAGTGTGGCAGAACATGAGGCAGGCGAAGTCAGCTGCCGGAAGGCCTTGAGTAGTAGGCTAAGCGGTATGGATATGATCTTGAAAAATAGTAAGCTGGGTCAGGATGATTCTTTTTTTTTTTCTTTAAAAAACAGCAAATAGTTTTTATTTCCACAACACAACCCATCTTCCTTTTCTCCCAGGAGCATAAAATTGACCTCAGCTATCAAAGCAGAGGACAAAAGCTGATAAGTGACAGAAGGCAAAAGGTTACTAGAAAAATAGATTCTGCCCAAGGCTCTCCTAGGGATTCAAATCCCTGTCCAAAGGCTCCCCTCCAGGGCTCGCCAAATGGAGGGAACTAAGCACATGAAGAGAGGCTGGAAACTGACAAGGGGATTTTACAGAACAGGAAAGGAGCCTGGCAGTGAAAAGACCTGAGGGATTGGGGTGGGGGAGGAGCTTTGCTCCTAGATTAGTGCTGAAAAAGGAAGGGGGAAGAAATTGGATGATGTATGTAGGTTCCATCATGTCGACCATTCCAGATCTCACTGAAGCTAAATTCTGGCCAGTCTATGGAGGTAGAAATTGGGGATGGAAGGAACATTAGAATCCTTCCTACTTCCCCCAGAGAGTAGACTGTTGATTATCCAACTCTACCCTTTTCCCAGCCTGCCTCCCTCGAAGCTAAGACAGAGGGAAGGTGATGATGACCTTCAGGAGATTCAAGGTTGGGCTTGCTCAGTTTAGAGATAGAGTGGGGGCTCCTTCATTCTTTTTTTCACCCTAAAAATGTTCAAGGAGGTGTAATAAAATAACGGTCAGGCCCATTCTCAATGTAGGTAGGGACAATTCTGAAGTAGAAAAGGCTAGTGCTTGTTGTAGGTGTGGAGTGTGAGGAGGAGGAGTTTTTAACTACTCAGTGTACAGATGTGCACACAGGCAGGCATACACTTACACACTCACACACTCACACACATGGCCACTTTCTTTTTAACATGAGTATTCATGGAAACTCTATTTGAAATAGCCCCCAAATGGAAGCAACCCAAATGCCCACCAGGTTGGGACTGGATAAACAAACCCTGGCACAAATCTGTACAATGGAATAGCATTCCCACTAGAAAGCAACGATGGCTGATTATGTACAGAAAAGAAGAAATCTCAGAACAACCAGGTTGAGAGAAAGAAGCCAGACTGAAAAAAGAGCACATTCTACATGAGTCCACCTATAAACATCTTTAAAATGTAAACTATTTTTTAGTGAAAGAACATGTAACTGTAACTATCTGGGGTATGTCTCCGTTTTGAACCTTAAAAGGACTGCATGGATTATCATAATAAGTGAAATAAGTCAGACAAAGACAAATGTATCACTTATGTGTGGAATCAAAAATATGATATAAATGGACTTATTTGCAAAATAGACTCACAGACTTAGAAAACAAACTTATGGCTTCCGAAGGAGAAAGAGGAGAAGACAGAGGAATAAATTAGGAGTCTTGGTTAACATATACATACTACTATATATAAAATATTTTAACAATAAGGGACTACTGTATAGCAAAGGGAACTTTATTCTCTCTCTCTTAATAACCTATAATGGAAAAGGATCTGAAAAGAATATGTGTGTGTGTGTGTGTGTGTGTGTGTGTGTGTACAGCAAACTGAGTCACTTTGCTATACACCTAAAACTAACACAACACTGTAAATCAAGCATGCTTTAATTAAAATAAATGAATAAAGTAAAATAATAAAAAGCTTCATGGGATAAGTCCTATTATTATTTTCATTATATAAATACAGAGATAAGTATGCAGTGGTGCATTGATTTTCTGGGAGTCCCTCTCTGATGCCAGACTTTAATATTGTTTTTACCCTTAACAAGATGTTAAAATTATAATGATGTCATTAGAAAACTACTTTTAATTAATAACAGGTTTCCTTTTATTTGTGTGTGGTTTATGTCTGTAAATAACCCAATCTGGAAGCATATAGAAACGACCTGTAGAACTTTTAAAAACAGAGATTCTTATTTCTTACCCTAGACAAGCAGTTTTCAAATGTTAGAGGTATTAGAAATGTCTGGAACACTTGATAAAAATACAAAGGTAGGGTCTTTCTTTTTTCTTTTAATAGTTCTTCAGGTGACTCTGATTATACTGATTTTGATAATTACTCTCCAAACAAACTAGTATGTCCTGGGTTGTGGCTTGATAGTTTTAAAAAGGTCAAATCAGATGGTTCTGCAACCAACCCTAAGGAGAAATTCTGGCTGCAGGATAAAATATAAATTCATTGTCGTCTTGTAAAGAATCTTTCAAAATCTAGCCCCAAACCACCTCCAGTTTGGAGCTATTTCAAATTAAGTTTTCATGGACATTCATGTAAAAAAGAAAATGATCATATACATGTGCATGTGTCCAGGCTTATAGCTCACTTTCTTCCAAACAGCATTCATTCCTGCCAGCCTCACACTCACAGGTCCTTCCAGTGTCACCCAATGCAACATCCACCATGCAGAAGGCCTTGTTCTTTCACAGCTTCAGCTCTTCCCACATCTTTTCTCAAAATGCTCACCCCTTTTTCTCATTTTATAGACTCATTTACCAAGCAAAATTCTCAAATACCTTCTGCTCATCAAAGCTTTCTCTGATACCCCAGGCTCCTTCTTCTATGATTTCCTGGCATTTGGGATGACCATTTATCACTTGGACTTGTATATTCTCTATTTACACTCTATTTACAATCTTTGCTTACAGTCTTTATTTATTGGCTGCATCTGAAGTCAGGAAATCCAATGAAAATAGCACAGAGGTTTGATTCCTATGGATTTATGTAGATTTCCAGCTCTGACACTCAGAAACTGTGTGAACTTGGTCAAGTTATTGAACTTCTCTATACCCTAGCTTCCTTCTATGAAATTAAGGCAATGATTAGATCTCTTTCCTAGAGCTTTTCTGAGGATTGAAGAGGGAAAAATTAGAAAGCACCTTCTAGAGTAAGTGGCAAATGGTAAGCCCTCAATGTATGGTAGTCATTAATGTTATGGTGGAGTTACAGGGTAATGTATTGGTCTTATTCACCTTCCTAATTCTAGTACATGGGAGGCACCAACAGGTCAGCTGACTGAAACTTATCTTTCATATAAGCTGGCTACACAGAAAACCTCTGTCCTAGGAAAGACTACTGGAGACAACTTCTGCTAAACTACAAATCCCTTCCCGGCAACAGAAAGATCCTGATGCAATGCAATCTCGACACCACCCAAGACAGATAAACTAACTCTGGGCCTTGTTCAAGGCTTGCTGCACAGGCCCAATTGCGATGCTCATGCTCATGAAGTTTGGAACTCAAACATGACTTGTATGCCTTATATAGGTTACCACTTTTTCCAGAAATGTCCTGGAAGGAGCCATTCTTGGCTTTGGAAGTGTGTGGCCATGGAAACAACTCTCACACTCCCACACTTTATTCCAGGGGAACGAGCCGGGGAGACTTCCATGAACACAGACACAGAAGTTGGGTTGAAAGAGACAGCGCACAATCTGGTGGGGTGTTTTAACAATGAAGCCAAGGCTAATTACCAGGAATCTCCAGCAGCCTTTACAGGGAAAAGAGCAAGTGTTGCAGAAGAGGCGGAGGAGAAAATGGGCGAGGGTGCTCTTCACTGATTTCTGGGGTCTGGAGTCTATTTATCCTTGGGGCCTGCCAAAGTAGCAATGAAAAAAAAAAAAAAGGAAAGAAACAAAATGTGACAATTATCTCTCCAGGCATTTTGATGACTTTTGGAGTTTTACTGCCAAATGCTTGATGCTCCGAATTTCTGTAGGGATGACTCAGATATAGTAAGAGAAAGAAGGAGGTTAAGTAACAGAGTCCTAATTAAAGTCCTCTGGTCATTAGTTTTGCCCCTGCTTCACTCCATCCTCCACAAAGTCACTAGGAAAGGATTTCTAAAACGCTAATCCAGTGAATTTGCTCTTGACCAAAGGCCTTCAATAGCAGCCCACTGTTTATAGGATAAAACCCAAATTCTATAAGAGGGAATGAGTCCCTTCACATCAGGCCCCATAAGCGTCTGACCTGATGTTCTCCTACATTTAACCTTATGAAACTATTCTTCCCAGAATGAATAATACTATTTCCTTCAACTCCAAGCCTTTGAAAAATTCTCTTATTTTTAAAGAATGTTCTTCCTTGTTTGATCTGCTTAGCCAATACCTATTCATTTTTTAAGACCCTGTGTTATGCTTTCTTTGATCACTCCCACCTTCCCCAGGCTTCCCTCCCATGAGTTGACTCTGTTCTTGTGCCACTATCTCTAACACATATCCTTATCCGAATACTGTAAAGCAATGGACATCTTGACATCCTGTCTCCCTCACTGTGATACCGAGAAGGGCCTGGTGGGACTCCTGGGCACAGAGCCTTTCTGTGTCCATGACCTTCCCCAAGTTCCAAGGGCGAAGATACAAACGGTTGGTAATTAGGGAAGTGAGGGGATGCGAGACAAGAGAGAAACAACGCTGCTGGCTTGGGGCAAGGTCCTCGTTCCCCATCAACAAATACATAAGATAATATCTTTGAGCTGTTTTGCAGATATTGAACCCTCTTCAGGTAGGAGAAATGAATGATTAACAATGGCAGGTTGCCCACAGCATGCGGCTGTAGCTGTCGTGCAGTGGAGAAGCTGTGCCCACTCTGCGACCCCACGGACCGCAGCATGCCAGGCTCCCCGTCCTTCACTGTCTCTTGAGGTTTGCTCAGATTCCTGTTCATTAAGTCGGTGATGCTATGTAACCGTCTCACCCTCTGCCGCCTTCTTCTCCTTTTGTCTTCAATCTTTTTTAGCATCAGGGTCTTTTCCAATAAACCAGCTCTTTGCCTCCAGGGGCCAAGATTTTGGAACTTCAGTTTCAGCATTTGTCCTTCCAGTGAATATTCGGGGTTGATTTCCTTTAGGATTGACTGGTTTGATCTCCTTGCAGTCCAAGGGACTCTCAAGAGTCTTCAACACCACAGTTCAAGAGCATCAGTTCCTCAGTGTTCAGCCTTTTTTTATGGTCCAACATCCATACATGACTACTGGGAAAACCATAGCCTTGACTGTATGGCTATGTGGACAAAGAGCAAAGTGATGCCTCTGCTTTTTAATACACTGTCTAGGTTTGTCACAGCTTTTCTTCCAAGGAGGAAGCATCTTTTAATTTCATGGCTGTAGTTACTGTCTGTAGTGATTCTGGAGCCCAAGGAAATAAAACCTGTCACTGCTTCCACTTTTTCCCCTTCTATTTGCCATGAAGTGATGGGACCGGATGCCATGATCTTAGTTTTTTGAGTGTTGAGTTTCAAGCCAGCTTTTTCATGCTCCTCTTTCACTCTCATCAAGAGGCTCTTTAGTTCCTCTTTACTTTTCTGCCATTAGAGTTGTATCATCTGCATATTTAAGATTGTTGATATTTCCCCTAGAAATCTTGATTCCAGTTTGTGATACATCCAGACCCCATTCACATGATGTACTCTGCACAGAAGTTAAATAAGCAGGGTGACAATATACAGGCTTGATGTACACTGATTTTGAACCAGTCCAATGTTTCATGTCCCACTTTATCTGTTGCTTCTTGACTCTCACACAGGTTTCTCAGGAGAAACCTGAGAATGTGGTCTGATACTCCCATCTCTTTAAGAATTTTCTGCACTTTATTGTGACCCATAAAGGCAAAGACTTCAGTGTGGTCAGTGAAGCAGAAGTAGATATTCACTTGCTTTGTCCATAATCCAACAGATGTTGGCAATTTGATCTCTGGCACCTCTGTCTCTTTGAAACTCAGCTTGCACACCTAGAAGTCCTTGATTCATATACTGCTGAAGCCCGGCTTGAAGGATTTTGAGCATTACCTTGCTAGCATGTGAAATGAGTGCAACTGAGTGGTAGTTTGAACATTCTTTGGCCTTGCCTTTCTTTGGGATTAGAATGAAAACTGACCTTTCCCAGTCCTGTGGACATTGCTGAGTTTTCCAAATTTGCTGACACAGTGAGTTCAGCACTTTAATAGCATCATCTTTTAGGATTTTAAACAGCTCAGCTGGAATTCCATCGCCTCCACTAGCTTTGTCCATAGTCATGCTTCCTAAGGCCCACCTGATTTCACAGTGCAGGATGTCTGGCTCTAGGTGAGTGACCACACCATCGTGGTTATCTGAGTCATTAAGACTTTACTTGTAAAGTTCTGTGTATTCTTGCCATCTCTTCTTAATCTCTTCTGCTTCTATTAGGTCCTTACTATTTCTCTCCTTTATCCTGCCCATCCTTGAAAGAAATATTCCCTTTATATTTTTAATTTTATTGGCAAGACCTTTACTCTTTTTCATTCTATTGCTTTCTTCTTGTTCTTTGCATTGTTCAAAAGAATGACTTCTTATCTCTCCATGCTATTCTCTGGAATTCTGCATTCAGTTTGATATATCATTCCCTTTCTCTTTTGCCTTTCACTTCTCTTCCTTCCTCAGCTACTTGTATCCTTTTCTATTTCACCCAAAACTGTCCCCAAGATTCTTCACCAGTGTACAGAGAAGTTGAGCTTTCACCATCAATGGGACTGGAAAGTCCTTGAGGGCAGGACCTGGTATAGGAGGGGGGATTTTCCATATGTCTGCCCACTTCTACCCCCACAGGCCCCCTCATCCTGGACTTGCACCCTGTATCCTGGTAATTTATTTTGTCTGACAGAAAAAGAGAGACGGTTAGTAAAACTTTGAGCTGGGTATTGGAGAGGGTATGAAAATAATAGTTCCTGTGTGCCTGGTATCATGGTGGGAATATGAGACTAAATTAAACAGAGCCTCCTCCTGAATTTTCACTTCTGGAACATCTATCATGTTTAATACACTGTAAGAGCTATCTTATCTCAATTAATTAAACAAAACAACTTTACAGGATAGGTCAAATTGTTATGCAATTTTAGAAATGAGAATAAGAAAGTCAAATGGCTCTTCTAAGATCTTACACCTTATAAAAGGTCCAGAATTAGAACTGAACTACAAGGCAAAGAACATTCTTTAAATAATTATAGTTCTGATTTATTAAGCATCCGCTATTTTAAGAATTAAGTTCCATACTATATTATCACTAATTTATAACAGGCCATCATGATAATTAGGATTACCTCCATTTTACTGATGAGAAATTCACTGTTCAGGGAGACTAAGTCTTTTTCTAAGAACATAGAATAGGCAAGAATCAAAATCAGTATTTGAACTCGGACCCAACTGACACCAAAAAACCAAATTTCTTATAACCCTGCTTGTTGAAGTTTTTCACTTCATGGTCACCAGTTCCTTTGTATTATGCAAGAGCTCATAGAAACCCACACAGAAAGGCTCCTAGGACATTGAAGGTTTAAGCAGTCTCTGCAAGATCATAATAAGGCAGAAGGAAAAGGCCAGTCCAGTGAAAAGGTAATTACAGGGGCCGTGGGGATCTCTGTGTATGTGGAGTCCTAAATTAAAGACTAATTTAGGAAGCAAAACTGGAAGAATCAGCTTCTCTCCTTTCCTGTTTTCTAGTTCTTATACACCCATCAAGGAATCCATCCAATGGGGCTTTTGTAACAGCTGGGGTGATGCAGATAGTGAACGACCAATGATGAAGACTCAAAACCACTCTTAGAAGGAAATTTGAAAAATCGTGGACATTCTGGGGCTTCCCTGGTGGCTCAGATGATAAAGAATATGCCTGCAATGCAAGAGACCTAGGTTCAGTCGTTGGGTTGGGAAGATCTCCTGAAGGAGGGCATGACAACTCACTCCAGTATTCTTGCCTGGAGAATCCCCATGGACAGAGGAGCCTGGTGGGCTATAGTCCATAGGGTCACAAAGAGTCGCACACAACTGAGCCACTAAGTACATGAACATTCTGGGCAGGAGAATGAATGATTCAGGACAAGTAAGAGAGAACTGAAGTATTTGGAGCATTTGTATAAAGAAGAACAAACAAAATGAGGATAGAACCCCCAGGAAGACTGCATTCCCTCCTAAGGTCCCTATGTAAAAACAACCAAGACGCATGTTTCCTTTTAACTGATATAAGGAAAGAATTCAAAATTACATGGGAGAAGGTGGGAAGCTGCCTATCATGGGAGATACTCCCATAAAGGTAGTGTAACCACTTGGTGGGGATGTTGCAGAGAAAACTCAGAAATTGCTAAGGTCTTAAAATTGCTGCCATTCTGGGCCCCTCTGATTCTGAGAGCTGCATTGAATTCAAATGAATAACACTAAAACTGTATTTACCATAGGTAATACCATGTTTCTAGCCATCTGAGGAGATGGATGCTGTCTTTGCTGTTTAGAAGGGAGCATCGAGTTGGGAACAGAACCTAATCACACTAGGTTTCACATGGATGAGTCACTGTGGTATAGCAAGTCACAGCCCCTTAGAGGAGAAGAGTCACATCACAATCAGAGCTGGTGTCAGTACAGTCCCCCGGGTCCCGTGCTGCATAGCACTGAAATAGGCTGCAACTATTTTCTCCTTTGGGTCATAAAATATTTCTTGGTAAGCATGCAGCTTTATTTTCCTAAAACAAATAAATCACTTGTACTTTTCCTCTCCTCGATTTTTGTTAGCAGGGTAAAAATCGTGTCTGCCAAAATTCTGCCTAAAAGTAAGCATAGTTTTTGAGAGGGACTGTAAGAAGAGTAAGTACATGAAAGGGCTGGTACCAGGGCTCAAACTTGGAGCAAAGCATTCACTGTTTTGATGGGAGGTGTCTAATCAGAGCTACCAAAATGCACACTTTTTAAGAAGATCTCAGGGATCTAAATTCCCAGAAACTTCTCATGTCATTTAAGTCACATACTGAAGAACACAAATAGCTTTAGGTATTGAAGGGAAAACTGTTGCCCAAACTATAAATTCCATTTCATAATGCAAGCTTCTATTGTTTCCCCCTGGAGTTTTATAATGATCAGTCTGAAAGTTGAGTACTAAATCTAGTAGACCAAACAGAACTTTCCTAAAGAAGTCCCAGTCCTGGGGACTTGATTGTTTTGAAAACACTTGTAATGGGAGCATTTTGAGGGGGTAACATGTTGAATTTATTCTTTGAAAAATATTTTTTGAGCTCTATCTCTGTGCCAGGTATTCAGCTTGGCATAAGAGTAGGGAATGTGATTATGATATAGTTTTCTCCAAACAAATTCATGATTGAGTGACCAGGAAAATGGATTTACAAGTTTATAATGCACAGTAGTCTAAGTGCTACAAGAGAGGACTTGATAAGGAATAATAGTGACACAAAGAGAGAAATAATTGACTTTGCATCCTATATTTGCGGGTTGCACGGGGAAGTGGTAAAGCTAGTAGGAAAAAGTTTCTCAAAAGAATTAAAATACAACCTGAGAGCCAGATGCTGGTGTTAATCTTTTCCTATGTATGTAATAGATGAAAGGGAATTTCAGAGAGGAGGAGGTATAGGAAGGCATGGTATATTTAGAAAAACCTGAATATGGCTAATGGTATCCTTTGTCTGTGGGAAGGTGAAACATTTCTAAAGACGAAAGTGAAATGATCAAATTTTATGATTTATAAGTGTATATGTCCATAACGTAAAGATTGGACTGGAGTGGAACAGAATGGAATCGGGAAGTACAATTCAAAGTTGATTATAAAATATGTAAGTTTGATAAAATCCAGTGGTGAATTTGGACAAAGTCCAGGTGAGGGACAGCGAAATCTGGCATGCTGCAGTCCATGGGATTGCAAACAGTCGGACACGACTTGGCAACTGAACAATAACGACAACAAAAGTGGTGGTAAACCTATGGGGAAGCAGGCATTCTCATACATCATGGTGGAAATGTAAATTTGGACACTTTTTAAAAAGACAATTGCATTATATGTAGCAATCATATTTCTAGAATTTTTCTTATAGGTATATTCACATGCAGGCATGACCAATATTTGCTATGAACAATTGTGAACAACCTAAATGTCTATCAGTAGGGAACTGGCTGAATTAAGCCGCACATGCTTATACAATGTAGAGGCATATTGCTAAGAAAGGGAGTGAGCTGCAGTACAGTCTATAGCTAGCCAGTTAGCTGAGGTAGATAACGATAATATCCTGTCATGAATAATTAGAAACGCTAAACACAATGAACAAGACAGTTTGAAAGAAGTGAAGAAAGACAAAATCTTTGAAGAATTATAGGTCTAAGATTCATGAAAAAAAAAAAAAAGAAATCTGGAGAAATGAGCCGCATATGTAGGGTAGTTTTTGTACTAGAACTGTCTGCTGTTTCTGGATCAGGTATCTAAGAAGCTTCAGTTCAGTTCAGTTCAGTCGCTCAGTCATGTCCGACTCTTTGCGACCCCATGAACCGCAGCATGCCAGGCCTCCCTGTCCATCACCAACCCCCAGAGTCCGCCCAAACCCATATCCATTGACTCAGTGATGCCATCCAGCCATCTCATACTCTTTCGTCCCCTTCTCCTTCTGCCCCCAACCCTTCCCAGCATTAGGGTCTTTTCCAATGAGTCAACTCTTTGCATCAGGTGGCCTAAGTATTGGAGTTTCAGCTTTAACATCAGTCCTTCCAAGGAACACCCAGGACTGATCTCCCCTTAGGATGGACTGGTTGGATCTTCTTGTAGTCCAAGGGACTCTCAAGAGTCTTCTCCAACACCACAGTTCAAAAACATCAATTCTTCGATACTCAGCTTTCTTCACCGTCCAACTCTCACATCCATACATGACCACTGGAAAAACCATAGCCTTGACCAGATGGACCTTTGTTGGCAAAGTAATGTCTCTGCTTTTCAATATGCTATCTAGGTTGGTCATAAATTTTCTTCCTTTAAAAGACCTTTAAAACTGGTCTTTTAATTTCATGGCTGCAGTCACCATCTGCAGTGATTTTAGAGACCAGAAAAATAAAGTCTGACACTCTTTCCACTGTTTCCCCATCTACTTGCCATGAATTGATGGGACCAGATGCCATGATCTTAGTTTTCTGAACATTGAGCTTTAAGCCAACTTTTTCACTCTCCTCTTTCACTTTCATCAAGAGGCTTTTTAGTTCCTCTTCAGTTTCTGCCATAAGAGTAGTCTCATCTGCATATCTGAGGTTATTGATATTTCTCCCGGCAGTCTTGATTTCAGCTTGTTCTTCTTCCAGCCCAGTGTTTCTCATGATGTACTCTGCACATAAGTTAAATAAGCAGGGTGACAATATACAGTCTTGACGTACTCCTTTTCCTATTTGGAACCAGTCCATTGTTCCAGATCCAGTTCTAATTGTTGCTTCCTGACCTGCATACAGGCTTCTCAAGAGAAAGGTCAGATGGTCTGGTATTCCCATCTCTTTCAGAATTTTCAGTTCTGGATCACAGTTTATTGTGATCCACACAGTCAAAGGCTTTGGCATAGTCAATAAAGCAGAAATAGAATAGAAGCTGTATATACAGATTCAACAGATTCCTAGAACTAAAGGGAAAAGATTGAAGTTTTGGTTCCCCAAGCTATGAACTATGATTCTGACAGTTTGATTTCCTGTTGAGAAGTTGAAGGTCTACACCTGGCAGTAATAGTGGAAGTAGAAACATCTTTTCCCTCCAAGAGAATGATTTCTAGCTTTAAAACATCTTAATCTCAATCTGAACAGATCCAGGATAGGTACTGACACTAAATCTGCCCAAAGCCAATGCACATATTTTATGGAGAAATATACATTATCCTAAGCTTAAATACACAATGTTGTTTTATGTAAAATGACAAGAATTCAGTAAAAAATAACAACAAGGCATAAGAAGAGACAAGAGACAAAACCAAAAATCAGTAGATGTAATAAAAGAAACAAGTTTGTGGGGAATTAAGATAGTGGAGTTGTAAAACAGAAACATTTAAAATAGCTGTGCTAATCTATTCAAGGAAATAAAAAAAGTAATAGTAAAAATTTCAGCAGAAAATTGAAAACTATAAAAAAACCCACTGAAAATTCTAGAAATTTATATCCAAATGATAGAGAGTTTCACATGCTTATACATTCTCAAAATTTTAAGTCATTTTAAAGCGTTATTTAATCCAGTTCTTCCCCTGTTCTTCACCCCTTTTCAGAAACTTGTGATTCTACCATAACCCCATCAAGTGGTTTTTCAGATACTGCTTGACTTCCTCTAGTGATGGGGAAATCATTATACCCAAGGGAAGCAATGCAGTTTATGGCTGAGTAGTGGAATTTTGATAGGAATCCTGGTGACTCAGTTATAAAGAATCTACCTGCAGTTCAGGAGATGTGGGTTCAATCCTTGGGTCAGGAAGATCCCTGGGAAATCCCGTGGACAGAGGACCCTGGCAGGCTACTTTATTGTCCAAAAATTGGCAAGAATCAGACATAACTTAGTGATTAAACCACCACCAATGGAATTCTGCTAGTTAAGTATTAAGAATTTGATTTAATAATGCTTGAAAATCATTTGACTATAGGATTACATGTTCTTATGCATACACATATGTATTAGTACAAGAGACACAGTGTGAAGAAATAGATAAAACACTGATAGTTTATGCTCACAAATGTAAAACATGCATACGTGAAATTATTCAGAGACTTGATATATTTATACATATCACTCAGCATCACTCACTCATTTTGACTAAGTCATAAAATGAGAAGCTTTTGCTCACTCTTTTCAGTGAAGATAAGGCCATTTCTTATACCTTTATGAGATATAGAACAAGCCCTTTTTTAACGGGTCTCACAAAAAAGACATGATGATAAATTCTCATCACATCAATGCTTAGGGTTGGTCCATGCTGACCCTCTGATAATAAGATTTCCCTTCAGTAGGCCACAGAAAGACAGCTGGTATGAGGAGGGTTCAGATGAAATTTGGGATAATCTGATTTTTCTCGCTGTCAATGAGTCATATCTATTCCTGTCCTTCATCTGGACCACCATTATTTCAAATCCGTACCATTCATCATGATTTGGGCTCAAGGGCCGAATGAAAAGGGAAAGGTTGACAAAAATGACACTTCTCCCTTCCTTCCGTCCGGAGTGGATGTGTGGTGTCTGGTGGTACTGCAGCTACCTTGTAACACCAGAAACCGCAACCACAACAGTAAGAGCTGACGCATTTAAATTAGATATTTCAAATCACTTTTCATAGATAAAGTCATTTACATCTCCCAATCATTGTAAGCTTAGATGGTTAGATGATTCACTGATTCAGTGAACATGGACATGAATTTGAGCAAACTTCAGGAGATAGTGGAGGCCAGGGGAGACTGGCTTGCTGCAGTGCATGGGGTCACAAAGAGCTGGATATGACTTAGCAACAACACACGTACACCCACTGTATTTAAAGACATGAAAACTGAGGCATGGAACAGTGAAGCGTTACCTAAGTTTCCACAGTTAAGTGATAATGGAAGGATTTGAACTCCGGTAGCTGGGTCCAGGGCCCATACAGAAGATGCCAGAGCAGAAAAGGAGAGGAGGCTGGGTCCCTGTAGCATTACTGGACATCAAAACCAGCCCCCAACACTGTGATCTGGTTACAGTCAGAAGGCAGACCTCTGACTTGTTTAAGGCACTGTGGCAGGGGTTTTCTTGCAGCTGATTGAAATCCTGGCTCAGTTTGTTTTGTTGTGATATTAGGAGGGGGCCCTGGGCTGGGCACCCTTTGACCTTGGTTTGAGCTCAGGCTCTGCCTGATAACTGTGTAGAAGTGACTTTCATTTCTCGGGTCCAACTTTCTTGTTTTCGAAAGGACAGAACTAAATGAAGTTCCTTTCTAAGCTTTTCTAAATCTCCTCTGTTGAGATTCTTCCTGTTTCTCATGGCTGCCATGTCATATTTTCTGATGTGCTAATTGTAACATCATGGATGGACTAGACGCGGTGCTGACACTGAGCTAGTCTTCTGTTTTCAGACAGCCAGTGCAGAGCTGCTCCTGAATCTGCTCCCTGCCTTTCACCACCCTGATGGTTACAGCTCATGTACGTCACTTGAGAAATGAACATATGTTGAGCTTAATACTATCAGAGACCAGCTTACCTTATAGTCTTCATGTCTCCCCATTTCCCTCTATAACTATCCATCAGACACATGAATTTCTATTTATTCTGCTAAAAAAGCCTTGCTCAGCCCTGCAATCAGCAAAAGCAGGTGCTAGTGACAGCAGTTTATCCCAGAGAAAACAATTTTGTCAGGCTAACTACACATCGTAACTTACCTTCCCTCTTTCTCAGTCATTCCTCAGAGATGCTGGAGTCACTCTAAATTACCATTTTTGTTTCAGTGTGAGTTTGTCTGTTTTAACAAAATGTCAATGAAATAAAACAAAACAACCAAAATCTTGAACACAAATATAAATAAGTTCTGCTGATAACACAGCAGAAGGTATCAATATAAACATTAAAGCTGTCTTATTCATCAGCTCTCAAGACTTTATTTTCTGATCATTAAGAAAACCCTATATGAATGCAGTTTTCTGATGGGCTTTAAGGACATACAGGGTCAGGGGCTAAATGAGCAGGACTGGAACTTAAAGGTCATCTTGTCCTTCCCATGCCAGTGATTCTCAATTTTTGCAACATATTAGAATCACCCAGGGGCCTTTTCGAAATCCCAAAGTTCAAGCTTCACCCTAAATCACTTCAAGCAGATCCTCTGTGTCACACGCATAGTGTATGTTAAATCTTCCAAGTGGTTCTATGTACAGCCAAGGTTGAAAACCGCTAATTTCAGCCAATTCAGACTAGACACTGCAGCTTAGCGAGGAGAAGCAGCTCGCCCAAAGTCTCATCATCATCTACAACCTGAAGTCTGTTGATTCCTGTAGTCTTTGCTCCCTCCCCCTGTCTGAGCCACCTCACGTGCTGGGAATTCCGGTCTCAGAAAATCTCAACCACATGGCCCATTCCAATGCCCTTATGGAACTGTATTTGCAAAGGCATGAAAAAGAATTTTGACTCAGACATTTTAAGAATCAGCCTAAAACTTTCCTTGTCTACAAAAATCCATTATGAAGAGAGACTATGCAGCCAAGAGTCAGGGGAATGATGTTATATAGCATAGGGAGGGCTGGGGGCTGGGAGATGGAAAGTGAGATGAAGGGAGAGGAAAGAGGCAAGCTGTATCTGTTGAGTACCTGCTTCTCTGAGCAGGGGCCAAATGCTAAACGCTTTACGAAGATGAGCTTATTTAACCTCCGACCCAGGCTATTTAGCTGGTATGTAAGCCCATTATCCAGAGTGAAGTAAGCCAGAAGGAAAAACAACAATACAGTATACTAACACATATATATGGAATTTAGAAAGATGGTAACGAGAACCCAGCATGCGAGACAGCAAAAGGAATGCAGATGTATAGAACAGACTCGTGGAATCTGTGGATGAGGGCAAGGATGGGATGATATGAGAGAATGGCATTGAAACATGTTAATTATCATATGTGTAATCAATCGCCAGCCCAGGGTTGATGCTCGGGGCTGGTGCATCGAGATTTCCCAGGGGGAGGGAATCAGAAGGGAGGAGGGAGGGGGGTTCTGGAGGGGGAGCATATGTAAACCCATGGCGATATCATGTCATTGTATGGCAAAACTAATAAAAAAATTAAAAAAAGAAAGAAAACTGCTTTGTAAATCATAAAAAAAAAGAAATAGCAGTATTGCTTGCTAATATACTCAAATAATTCTATTGAGACTGGTAAATAGCTGCTGCTCCAAGATAGCTGATTGCTACCCCTTCTCCCGGTTCCCTGCTTCTTCTTTAGAATCCCTAGACTGCTCCTTTTTTTTTTTTTTCTTCTATAAGTGCTATTTATTTATTTGTGGCTGTGTTGGGTCTTCATTGCTGCGTGCAGGCTTTCACTAGTTGTGGAAAGTGGGGGCTACTCTCTCGTCGTGGTGCACAGACTTCTCACTGCCCTGGCTTGTCTTGTTGCAGAGCACAGGTTCTCAGCCTGAGGATTTCAGTAGTGGAAGCTCTAGGACTCTAGAGTGCTGGCTCAGTATTTGCGGCACGTGGGCTTGGCTGTCCCATGGCATGTGGCATCTTCCCACGCCAGGGATTAAATCCATGTTCCCTATGTTGGCAGATGAATTCTTAACCACTGGATCACCAGGGAAATCCCCCATGGCCTCCGTTTGATTCAGCACCCAAAATATTAACACACTGCACAGTAGATGCCTTAGGACTCTGCTCTAGAGCTAAGGTCCCAATCCCTTCTGATTACTCAGTACTCATAGTTCATGAACTGTTGAATCTTTTGAGTCCCACCTCCGTTCACATTCTCCCTGTTCCTATGGAAGGACAGTTCCATAGCTTTACAGATGAAAAAGCAGATGCTCAGAGAGGGTGCAAGTCTTGTCCAAAGTCACACAGCAGATAATCAGCAGTCACCCGGCCACTTCCTGCACTTGACTCTCCAGGCATTGCCTACATTTGAAGAGTGACGCCCAGCAGGTACTGTGGGATTCAACTGTGTATTTAGTTCTCCACCTCCTTCTCTTTAAAGCCTTAGCATGAAAAGCAGAAAATTATAGTGGTTTAGCTTTACGTGTTTCAGATAAAACATGTACTAGGATGACTGCAGTGAAGATATCAACATTGCCTGTGGTTATGTTTTTAAAATTTATATATATATGTATATATTTATTTTTGGCTGTGCTGGGTCTTTGTTGCTGCTTCGGCTTTTCTCGAGGTTCAACAAGCAGGGACTACTCTCTAGCTGTGGTGTGTGGGCTTCTCATTGCAGTGGCTTCTCTTGCTGCAGAGCACAGCCTCTAAGGCATGCAGCCTTCAGCAGTTGCAGCTCCTGGGCCCCAGAGCACAGGCTTAATAGTTGTGGTGCTCAGGCTTAGCTGCTCTGCAGCACGTGGGATCATTCTGGATCCGGCATTGAACCTGTGTCTCCTGCACTGGTGGTGGATTCTTTACCACTGAGCCAACAGGGACGGCCCACCTCTCGGCGTTAAAAAAAAAAAAAAAAAAGATCTGAGGGGAAAGAATGGCAGTTTTAGGCGCAGCCTGGGAACCTGTCTCCAGGGCTGGAGTCTGCAGTAAATCAGGTAATCACATCACCTGTATCTACTAACCACCCTGCTCCTCCCCTCTCTCATTTCAGAATCCCCACCCAGAGACTTCAAAATAGTAATTAACACTCTCAGATCCTGCCAGGGCTGTGTGGGCATTACTCTGCCATGTGGGAGAAGCACTTACAAGCAAAGAATGCTCAATAAGTAGCATTTACTGTTTTCCTTTACCACCATTTTTCCACAACACAAATAAATCTGGAGATCTTTTTTTAATATTGCAGAGCTGGCCTGTTTATCCTGTGTTGAACTTCTCTTTCTTATCCTCCTAAGACTCATAAAGAATGTTAATAAATTCTGTGAATCGTAGAGTTTCATCAGCAAAAGAGAGAGAGATCAAAAACTAGTTCTCATTATTCGAGCAAACGTCTGGATATAAGACCACAGGCTCAATGCTCACTTCATGGTGGGCACAGCATTTGGCACAGAGAAGGTCCTCCTTTAAAAGCTGTACATTTAATGTTTAGATTCCCCCCCCGCCCCCACCCACATGAGAGTAAAAGAAGAAGCATGATTCAATGTCTCATTTCCAGGTACAGGTACAGTGGCCATTTCAGTCTGCATTAGGTCCTATTATTTCAGTCACCTCTCCATATTCTAGGGTACGCCCTCCTTTTTGTTCTATTAGACCAAGTTAACTTTAAAGCAGGCAATGATAAGGTAAAATCTAGCATTTATGAAAGAAAATCTAAATTTTTTACTCAGAGAGTTTTTATTTTGCTATACCTCCATAACTTAACTGTTGTTATAAAATAATCCTTTCATAAAGGAAAATGGGGATTTCACAGAAACTTCTAAGTGGCCATACAGTAAGATATTGGAGCCAGTTTTTCACAGCAGACAGAGCTAGCTCCCAGTTCTTGCCCGGCCATTCACAGGCGATGTGACTTTGCACAGAAGGCTTAACTTTTAGAAGCACAGGTTTCATCATCTTTCACAAGGATTCTAACTCTCTACCTTCCTTTCCCAGCTGCTCTGAGGATTGAAGTGGATGGCAGGCATAGCATTTAGGGACTGGGACTGAGAACATATTAGGTTTTAGGAAAGCATTGGTCTTCTTTCCCCTGATATTCAAGGTCTTGGGATACACCAAGAGATGATGACAGGGAAATCTTATGAGTTCATAGTTCATATGCGTTTTATTTACTACACAAAAAAGAGCTTGAAATTGTTAAAATAAGTTTTAAAAATTTTTTAATAAAGTCAGAAGACCTATAATTAAATCAAATTATTAATTATTTAATTTTATAATTATAATTCCTTTTCTCAGCTAATTTACAACTATAAAATCATTCATTATTAGACTTTTCTTGGAATATTGTGGTTTAATACTTTAATTTTTCCAAAAAGTATTATAAAATTTGAGGAAAAAACAATTTAAATACAAGCTAAGAAAAATGGACAATGAGTATCCTTTCTTTGGATAAAAAAAAGAATAAATTAATAGTGTTATAACTGCATCACCTCACTATAGCTAAGACTGATTATCTTTGCTTCACATGTAAGGAAGTGGCTTCATTCTACACGTCAAGTCCTTTCTCTAAAACCACATATTCACAGTTGAAAAGTTGGCATGATCCGAGCTGGTCATATCATATTAATAACTGGACATAAACCTGTGAACTGGACCAGTCAGAGTCTCTTTGAGCTGGAAAGTGTCTGGACCAGTCAGTGTCTCTTTGACACTTGGAGCTGGAAAGTGTCTGGCACTGAAACAGTCAAAGTGAGGCCCCAGTTGGAACGTCATCAAGGGACCAGGCCAAAGCCTCATGAAGGCCTGTGCTCTAGGGACCAGGCACTGAGTCTTAACAGGGGAGAAGCAGGATGAAGCAAAGGACAGGAGAGATTATCTATACCTAGGTTGCAGGAAATTCCTGTCTATTAAAAACAAATAACGTATATCTGTAGAATCTAGAAAAACGGTGCAGATGAACCTACTTACAAAGCAGAAAGAGAGGCACAGACATAGAGAACAAATGTTTGAATAACAAGGGGGAAGGAGGGATGAACCAGGAGATTGGGATTGACATATATATACTACTATGCATAAAATAAATAACCGATGAGAACCTACTGTATGGCACAGGGAACTCTACTTGGTGGCCTGGGAAGGAAATCTAAAAGAGAGGAGATATATGTATACTTATAGATGATTCTCTTGGCTGTGCAGCAGAAACTAGCAGTATAGTTGTAAAGCAACTATACTCCAAAGAAATTAAAAACAATAACAAAAACCAAATAACGGACTTTTAAAACAAGACTCGAATGTATTTCTGTTTTATTAAAACCAAAGTTCTCTAAGACTGGAACCTTTGCCACAGGAAAAAAAAATATAATGTTTAGGCTGAATTAGAAAAAATACCTATGTATATGTGCATGGTTAAAATGATAGAGAAAAATAACTTTTACATACCCATACCCTCTCCTTCACATGTAGGTATAACTGTTTATATAAATATAGGCAATTTACCTTCATGACACATTATAAAGAAACAGAAAAGGCTGGAGAGGTGGCAGCGAGCGCTGAGCAGAGCCTGACTTCTCACACTTCAGTCCAGCATCATGCTGTGGGAAACATTATTAGCTGGGGCTATATCAGCACAGTTGAGAAAGGCTCTGTATTCAAAGTGAAAAATGTGGGCCATTGAAAACAGGAAAGAGAATTAGCTGTGACTGGTTGTAAAACCATAATGCCTGGATGTGCCCAGTCTACAGAGGTAGGGAAGAGATGTTCGCAGGCCGGGACCAGCGAGGAGGATCAGCTATAATACTGTTTCAGGATAACGAAATAGAGAAAAGTGACTAATGCCTTGGTTATTCCTGGGTAGGGATTTCCTAGGTCCTTAGTGAGAAGGCATTGTAGTAATGCCAGAGCCACAATGTATATTATTTGTTTGCTCTTTGTTATATACACTTTAGTTTATGCAGTTTTTAAAATAAACTTTATGTAGTTCATTTCGTATATGGTGGCAGGAATAATAGCTATTATCGATTGTTGTCATGCTTATATCTGATGTGCTACCGGGCACTGCATAGATCCACGTTTCCCTGCTCACATGGCCCCTACCTGGGACAGGTCTCTTTCCCACATCCATCCTTCCTAGAGAGGGAGACGGGACCTGCTGGAGGATGCTCCTGGGGTTGGAGGAGTGGTCCCGGGAGTCTCTTCCCGTGAGTTGTGGCTGAGCTTGGACATGTGGGTGAAGGTGGTCGTATGCTTGTGAACTGTGTCCCCTTGCAACATGGATGGTACGAGACACAGTGAGCTGGGTGCTGGGTCTACATGGCCACGCTTCAGCATGGAACTCTGAGAAGCCCAAGGATTCTAAAGTAGAACCTGGCCATCTGGGCTGTTAAGAAGTTAGATTTGTTACCGGCGGAGGATAGAACATATTTAACAGCTTGATTTTTATAACTTACAAGTATTTAGCCCTAGGATATGTGGTCCTCCTTGGGGGCTAAGCCTCCCACAGAGCCTGAAAATTCAGGGTCAGTATAGAGCTAGGCACATACTGAGTATTTGTTACTATTTTTAAGGCTTAAGAGGGCTTTGGGTTAATACAAAATGGTGACTTGTGTGTTAAGTGGGGTTTTGAAATAGCCAACAATTAGATTCTAGAATTAATCATCCAAAGAGAACAAATCTGAATCCTTGAACAAGAAGGGCCTGGAATAATAACAGCTGGAGAGAGCCTGTTGAGGAGGACCAGGCCTACCATAGCATCACTGCTCCACTGGTCAGAAGCAATTAGCTGGGGAAAGGGGGGGAGGGTAGCACCAAGAGGGGAGCAGCTGTTCCTGCAGCTGCTGGTAAGAACGCTGAGGCTGAATGCGAATTAAAGTTCATCTTCACACTGCACTGTTGCAGCAGCAGAGGCCATTTGTAAGATCCAAGGGAAGGATGATCAGTTAGACGTGCCCCCTGACGGATGAGCGCCTACTGCACGTCCAGCTCGGACAACTTAGTGACTGTAAGAACTTTGTCTCTGCAGTAATAGAGAACTGGAACTCAGCTTGAGCAAGAGGTCGCAGAGAGGGCTCGGTGCAAAGCACTGGGATAGACTTGGAAGCCACGTCCCTGATTTACTGAATGTCTACAGGAAAGTCACCTCACCTCTCTGAGCTTCATGTCATTAAAAACACTAAAGCACTTAGCTTAATCAATATGCAACCGGGGTGAACACTCAGTTAATGTTAGCACTTGAGACTGCCACTAGGTGAAAAGTAAAAGCAATAATGTCCTTTCTTACTGCTTTAGGGGTAGTAAGGAAGGGGAAGAATTTTCAAATGAAGCAATGGCTGTGGAAGTGGTTGGTAGGCTGAAGATGCTGCTCAGTTGTGACAGCCTGAATGGCAGTGAGACATGTAAATGATCATATGTGAAACATATCGTCCAGGTTCAATGCATGAGACAGGGTGCTCAGGGGTGGTACACCAGGATGACCCAGCGGGATGGGATGGGGAGGGAGGTGGGAGGGGCGTTTTGGATGGGGAACCTATGCACACCCATGGCGGATTCATGTCAATGTACGGCAAAACCATTACAACATTGTAAAGTAAAATAAATTAAAAAAATAAAAGCTATTACATATTTCCAAGGAATGATCTAAATGGCTCCCGAAGACCTATCTGGCCCCTGATACCTGGTGTATAGAATTCCTCTTATCAGCTTGTCTCTTTGGTGTCTGGAATTTTTATATTCTTTCTACTAACAAAAGATTCTCTGATGATGGACATAGTCCATCTCTTCCCAGCCCCTACTATCTGATGCACGTGGCTAGCAACCATCGTGTTGGATACCACAGCCTTATGCCAATCTATTCCTAAAAAAGAAATACACATTTGTAATATACCTCATTCACAGTGTTACGACTATGGGTAAGGCAACTTTGAGTTTAAACAATATCAAGAATGATAACGACAGTCGTATGAATGCCTTTATAATCATGCTAATGGATGTCATAGCGGATGTCATGCCTGGCATAGTCACAGTCCTCTGTGTTTGTCACCAATTCACTTTAGGGAAGAGACACTGGAAGCTCAGAAAGATTAAGAGATGATGTAATTACAGAAAAGTTAACAATGACAAGCTTTATCTAGTGTTTACTATACAGGCCAGAAATTCTCTAATCCTTTCATAGTCATATGTCATTTGATCTTACACTAAACCCATGTATTATTATTATAGCCACTTTGAGGAAACTGAGCCTAACTTGTTTAAGTTGTAACTTATAACTTGTTTAAGATCACAAAGCTAGGAAGTTGCAGACACACAATTTTTACCTAGGACATGCAATTTTTAGGAGAAACTTCTCTGCTGAAGTAGGTTTCCTTTCACCTTTACTCTCAACTACTTCTCCTTGTTGGTTTTATTATTTGATCTTAACATGGATTAAAATTATGAATTTGCTTGTTTGTTTTGTTTATTGTTTTTCACTCCCCTCTCCTTATAAACTTCCCAAGGGTATAAAGCTTTTTTTTTTTTTTGGTTTATACAACAATATTAATCATTTCTATACTAGGTGCTCAATAAAAATCCGATGTTGACTAAGTATCTAGTGCCTTTTGACTGTCATCCTAGTTATCACCATCATCATTGCTTTTATTTAAAACTTTCATACTATGTTACAATTTGCTGGTTTTTATATATACATCTCTCCTGTCTTAAATTTGGAAATCTTTGAGGTCAGCAACTATTTATCCTGGCATACCTAACCTGGCATAGAGAAGGGCTTCACAAATATTAGCCACACTGAATAGAATGGAATTAAACATTTTCTGAGCAGAAGTGAGATTCTGAGAAGTTCAGACATGGATTAGAATGACCTTAGGGAAGGAAGGACTTAAAGGAAATAGCAAATGAGTTCAAACAGCAGATTGCTGCTGGCAGTGTGAAGGTGGGTTGGAAAGAGACCCCAGAGTAGCTGGGGAGGCAAATAAGCAAGACGGAAGGCTCCTTTATTACAGTCACGGGGGTAAACAGGAATTGAGGTGAATGAATCAGGAAAACATTCTGTAGAAACACCTTATGTGATACAAGAGGTAGGTTAAAAGAACCACTGTTTGGCCCCTTTCCAGGTGGAAAATGTTGAAATGAAATGTAAATGAATATTCTTCTTGGTACCATCTCTTAAATGCTGCCAGAACATGGCCTTTCCTATCCTAACTGTAATAAACAATGGCGTTGGTTTAATGTCATTTCCTAATGGAAATCTTCCCTGACCATCTCTGGACTTGGTCAGTACAACCCAGCACGTGTTCTTGAGAGCCTGTGTGCTTTTCCTTTGCAGCACTGTCATAACTTTAGCTGATTAACTGTCCAACAATTGGTTTATGTCTGTCTCCCTAGTGGTCAGTAGCTCATGATTACATGATGTAGTAGCTTATCTCCAACATCTAGTGTGATGTCTAGACATAACAGTAGGCAGTTACTAGTTACTGATTATTCACTGAATTAAAACTGACCATACTAGACGAAGTGCTATGGCTATATATAAGGAAAACTCTCTTCATGTCAGGCATGGTCTTGGATATGTCCATGAAGGTTTAATGATGAGAATTTATGTAAATCACCCAGTTCAATCTCAGATACATTGTAGACATAACATGCATGTTGGGTCCCAACCTTCTTCTGAGCTCTTTTATGTAAGTTCTCAAACATAGGATGTAAATAAAGAATAATTATAAACAAGGTAAAATATAATACATAAACTCGATTAAATAGGCGTTTGCATCTACATGTGCTAGGGGCTTTAGGGAAGTTCCTGCCCCATATCCAAGAAGCTCATACTCTGGACCATGGTTTTCCGTAGGAATCACATGGGCAGGTTTAGCGTTCAGATTTCTGAGCCACACCTCTAGGAATTCTGATTCTATGTACCTTGGATGTATTTAAGAATGATGCTCATACATGCTACTATAAAATATAAAAAAGAGGTAAACAAGAACCTACTGTATAGCAGGTAACACTTCTCAATATCTTATAGTAACCTATAATGAAAAATAATCTGAAAAAGGATATATTTATGTATACACACACATATATATATTTATAAAACTATCACTTTGCTGTACACTTAAAACACAACATTATAAATTAACTATACCTCAAATTAAAAAAAGAATGCTGTTCAACAAAACTTTATGCAGCGCAGGTCATTTCCCTCTTGTAATATTTTCTGAAAGGAAAATAGCTGGAGGATTCACTGGCAGAAGTGGAAACAAGCTCGTTGCCCCCTTCTACCTCCTAGATAATAGGTGGCGAGGTTGGGTTTTCCCCTCGGGCAGGGACTGTGAACTGGTTGTTCAGTATCATCTGAGAGGGACATTTTAAAGACCAAGGGACTAGTTGCGGTCATTCTGATCAAGTATATTTGAGAATTGCTGAATGACAAGATATAGGGGTTTTCAGTTCACGCCAGCCCTTGACTTCTCTAGGCCCTCTCACATCCCTCTATTCTGATACGCCTGCTGCTGCTGCTAAGTCGCTTCAGCCGTGTCCGACTCTGTGCAACCCCATGGATGGCAGCCCACCAGGCTCCTCTGTCCCTATGATTCTCCAGGCAAGAATACTGGAGTGAGTTGCCATTTCCTTCTCCTCTGATAGGCCTACATACAAGCAAGTTCTGCCCTGTTCACAGCTCATGAGCCAGGCCCTTAACCCCATCAGATCTCAGGGTTGACTAAGACTTGAGCTACGGCTCAGGCAGCACAGGATTTTACCTCTCCCCTCTAATGCTTCCTCTTCTCCTAGAACAGCCTCTACCCTGAGACTCAACTTACCTATTTCCTAGGTCCTTGTAACTCCCTCCCTTATAACTGGAACCTGCTAGATGCTATCCTGATTAGAAACAGGGATCTCACTGACCACCTGGAGATCTGCTGTTATCCACCTGACCTCACCTATCACCTACTGCTTAGACTGCTGCCCAGTCTATGTTTTCTTCTGTCTCCTCTTCCTAACTCTGTCCCCCTCTTCTGATGAATCCTTTTTGCACACGGTTTTCTCAATGACATCCTTCAGCGGGTACTGAGAATTCATCTGCCCAGCTGCCTCTGGGAGGCCAAGTTGTGTGCTCACCCAGCATGCTTTCCACAGTTGCCAATGCTGATTTTGCTAAGTATAACAGTATTCATTTCATGTCCATGTAAAGCAGTCTGCATTTTCAAGAAATTATTTTGTTTAATGATGTGTGTGTGTGTGTATGTGTTAGGTAGGCAGCGGTCAAATCAATTATGAATCTTCCATCCCAACAATTATTCATAAAGCTAGCATTATTTGCATCTTAAATAGTCTACAGGAATTCAAAGAAAGAGTGCACCATAGTCATAATGATAAACTCAGTAATAATTAGAATTATTCCCAGGCTGTTAAGTAATGCAGACATATTAAAACATTTTTAGTTGAGCTTATTATGTTCTAATAAAATGAAAGCACAGCTAAAGGTTAATATTGGGAAGGAACTGGTCCATTACAAAATCCACATTCTCTTTGGCTATTTACATATTGCCTAGATATTTATATAGGCTCACACAAATGCTTGTAAAAAATCCCCCCACCACCTCAAATCTATGGATGCAAAATACAAAAACACAACAAACAAACTAAAACTCCTTTTTTCAACATAATTATTTTCAGTTAGAATTTTTACCACTTCTTATCCAATAAGCAATCCACCTAAAAGTTTTACAAAGTTTTTTAATGCCTACTTTATTTTTCAACGTTAACATGCTCTACTTTATATATTCCAGGCCTGAGTTTTATTCCATTTCATTCTACCCCATCCTACCCTATCCTGTCCTCCCTGTCTTGTTTTTTCTGTATTATCCTATCTGATTCCAGACTGTTTGTTTCTCTGCAGTTTAATCCAGCAATCGCGGAAACTTCGAGCTGTAATGAAAAGGTGAACAGGTTGATGACTTTGCTCTCCAACTCCTAGTTTCAGAGTATGGAGGAACTATGAAAAGTATACAAGTTAATATAAAACAGGGCAGACCTGTGATGTGAGGGGTCTGGGTGTCGTGGAAAGACACATATGGCGATAAAAAGAGATTGGTTTGGGGTCAGGTAGGTGGAATGTCCTGACATCTGACGTCACATCACAATGCTTCAGACAAGGAAAGGGCCGTTGCTGGAAAAATCATCAGACCATTAAAAGCATACGAGACCAAAGTCAATAATTCCAGCAAGAAATCTGCAGCCCTCTTTGTTATATATCTCGTACAGAAGTGGTAAAAATTTCCGTCAAACCAAAAATAAACACAACACAGCAACACCTTAAGAGCACCATGAAATGAAGAGTTCTACTCTGAGTACATCCTTAACTGCCCAGAGTGCCTGCCTCTGCCTCCCCCTTCCCTCAATTTCCTCACCTCGCCACCAGATCTTCCCCCCCTCTTCATATTATTGCTCATCTGGCTGCATAATTTGCTTAATTACTACATCTCATCTGTTCTTAGGAAGGAGTGAAGGGTTGCTGCTGTGAGCCATGTGTTATGCCAGGATTCGTGACTCCTGGAGGAGAGGATTTCCATCCGCAGTCAGAGACAAGGCGTGGCTACTTGGAGCGTTTTGTGTAGCCAAGTTTTATTAACGTATAATGGAGGTAGGGGAAGCTTCTGACATAGACATCAGAAGGGGACAGCAAGAGTGCCCCGTTGCCAGTTTTCCACAAGGTGTTTTATGTCTCTTAGAAAGTGAGACATTTATGCGTGTCAATTAATCAGATAAGAGAGACACCTCAAGGCTTCGGGAGTTTCACCAGGCCCCTCTCCCTCAATATGCATTTTTGAGATAGGATGGTATGAGGTGTGCCATCCTTCAGCCATAAGACAATTGATACGAATACTGGTTTGTTGAGCCATTATCAGCCCAAGGTTTGAGAAAAGAAAACAAATAAAAATAAAGGTTAGTCTTAGGTAGAACTAGTTTCATCAAAAGAGGAGGGAAAAAAAAATACTTCTGCCACTTTAGTCTATTTCCTCCTGCTGCTTGGGGACTTCTGGCCTTCCAACCCGTTACCCTCTCAGCATCATGTCTAAAGCCTATAAGACACATGGGACATATAAGCTCCTCTTCAGAAACAGAAAAAATAATGATGATGATACTAATAGCAAAAATAATAGCTGCCGTTTCGGGAGCACCTCTCGTGTGCCAATCACGATGCTTAGCTCCTCCGATGGATTCTTTCTAGCCCCTGTGTCAACAGGTGAGACTGGGACTATCACTCTTCCTAGATGAACGTGAGGTTAAGAGAGAGTAAGTGACTGGCAGAGTTGCATCTGAGTAAACGTATAACCAAACACGTTCAATAAATGAGCAAATGGACGAACTGCCCAAAGTCCCTCTGAGTAATCGGTGGAGCGTGGTCTTGAACCATGAGAAATAGAAGCTGTTGCTCCTAACTACCCTACTGCCACCCTGTTTGGGAGATTAGGGCTTGGGAGACTAGAGAGGTAGGGGGGATACGGGGGGCAGCCATGGAAGGGGGTGATGGTGGATGGAATCCCTGCCACAGACATGAACAGGAAAGCTGGAGAGGTGCCTGGGTTTAGGAGTGGGCCCAGAGGAGAAGGGAATGGCGACCTACGCCAGTAGTCTTCACTGGGTCCTCCCGTGAACAGAGGAGCCTGGTGGGCTAGGTAGTCCACGGGGTCACAAAAGAGTGGGACAAACTGAGCAAGCAGGCACGAACCAGGATCTGCTAGGCAGAACGCCCCGAGGCCTTTCACTCCATCATTCACCCTTTCCTTCAAGGCCAGTTTGAAGGGACCTTTTCCATTCTTCTTGTTTCCACATTTCACACACCCCAGTTCCTCCCTTTCACTTATCTGGCACTGTTTCCCATTTCTTCTCCATCTTTGTAACAATTCCTTGGCTACATTCCATTTCTTTTGAATGTCTCTAAGAATGCATATGTCTTATGATTCCAATCGCTGGTGATACTTCTTCACCAGAGAGATTTGAAGCCAACGTTTGAAAAGTTTTAATATATATATTTTTTTTTTACTGATGTAGAGTTTATTTTCAATATATTATTTTCAAGTAAACAGCATTGTGGTTCAGTATTTTTTGCAGATTATACTCCATTATAAGTTATTACAAGACAATGGTTATAATTTCCTGTGCTATGTGATACATCCTGTTGCTTATCTATTTTACACACAGGAGTTTGTTATCTGTTCATCTCACACCCGTAATTTCTCCCCCTCTTTTCTCTCCCCAATGACAACCACAAATCTGTTTGCTGCATCTCTGAGTTTGTTTCTGTTGGAAAGCTTTAACCTTTTGCTGGTTTTTATTTTATTTATTTTTTTGAAAAGAATGATACTTTTTTATTTTAACTTTAAGGAAGAAAACAATTTGCAGAACTAATTCAGGACATTATCTAAATTGGAAAAATTTCAAGTTCATACTAATACTCTGCTAAAAATCACCGCCGAGGAAGACGCTCGCTGTGTGAAAGTTATGGAGGTCTATACTGGCCAGAGAGCTATTAAATGACAACAGGGAAGACTCCAAACTATAGGTGAGAACTAGGTTTCTCACCAAAGAAGTGTCATAGTTCCTCCAGGAAGAAGTGGATTTCTATTCACCCTCATGACATCAAGTAGAAACTCCCACGTAAGTCATCTTAACTCCCACAACAGTCTTCAGAGACCCTTGTGCTGTATCTTTATACTTTTCCCTTCATCATAAACTCATTTGCACATGTCAGCACTACTTTTCAAATGTGCCCCAAAGCAGCCAAAAATGAAACTTCAGATTGGTAGCAGCTTTCAAATAGCGTTCACTCACAGCTGGCTTTCAACTTTTATTCGTTATTAAAAAGAAGGAAAAGGCAAAATTGATACTTTTTTTATTGCTCTAATTAAGCCTTTAAGGGCCAAAATTGCCAAGAAAAGAAAGGGAGGGATAGAGGAAAACACAACCACACAGAGGTTCCATGTTGGAATTAAATGTGCCAACTTAATAAAATTCACAATGACAAGCTCTGATGAAATTACTGCTTTCTCAAACCAGTGATCCTTGATCTGTGCTTTTGAAAGAAGTGGGTGTGACTGGAGAACAGACTGTTTACTTTTGAGGGAAAAATAGGATCCCGTGATAGAGATGAGTGCAGACTGGGAAGAAGGAAAAAAAGAAAATGCCCTTTATAGAGGGCCCACCCCATTCCAGAGCACTAGGAATTTTGTCTACATTGCTGTTCAGTTGCTAAGATGTGTCCAACTCTTTGCAGCCCAATGAACCTGCAGCATATCAGGCGTCCCTGTTCTTCACCATTTCCCTGAGTTTGCTTAAACTTATGTCCACTGAGTCGGTGATGCCATCCAACCACCTAATCCTCTGTTGCCCCTTTCTCCTCATGCCCTCAGTCTTTCCCAGCATCAGGGTGTTTCCCAATGAGTTAGATATTTGCAATACATTGCCTCATTTAATGCTCATACCTTTTCCTGGAGTCCATTTAGGTGAACACTAAAAGAACAAATATTATAACGACTTAAATAAAGAGAGTTCTGACTATATGTCAGGCCCAGTGTTTTGGGCTTAATGTGAAAAATCTCATTAAATTATCACAGTCTTGTGCGTTACACACTATTTTTTTTTACCCTTTTTAAACAGACGAGGTTACTGATGAAAAGGTTAAGAAAGGTATCAACATCACGACTTGGTGGAGCAAAGCTTTGGACCTGAGCAGCTTGACTCCAGGGCCCACAGCCCTCTCCACTGTACAAAGCTGTTACTAGGATGGGTGTGCTGTTGAGAGAAACATGCATCAAGACGGACAGTACGTCAGTCAATTCAGTCGCTCAGTCATGTCCGACTCTTTGTGACCCCATGGACTGGAGCATGACAGGCTTCCCTGTCCACTGCTAACTCCCAGGGTGTTCGAACTCATGTCCATTGAGTTGGTGATGCCATCCAACCATCTTATCTTCTGTCATCCCCTTCTCTTCTGCCTTCAATCTTTCCCAGCATCAGGGTCTTTTATAGTGAGTCAGTTCTTCACATTAGGCGGCCAAAGTATTGGAGCTTCAGCTTCAGCATTAGTCTTTCCAATGAATATTCAGGACTGATTTCCTTTAGGATAGACTGGTTGGAACTCCTTGCAGTCCAAGGGACTCCCAAGAGTCTTCTCCAACACCACAGTTCAAAAGCATCAATTCTTCAGTGCTCAGCTTTTTTTATAGTCCAACTCTCACATCCATACATGATTATTGGAAAAAACATAGCTTGGCTGGATGGACATTTGTCGGCAAAGTAGTATCTCTGCTTTTTAATATGCTGTCTAGGTTGGTCATAGTTTTTCTCCTAAGGAGCAAGTGTCTTTTAAGTTCATGGCTGCAGTCACCATTTGCAGTGATTTTGGAGCCCAAGAAAATGAAGTTTGTCCCTGTTTCCATTGTTTTCCCATCTATCTGCCATGGAGTGATGGGACGGGATGCCATGATCTTGGTTTTCTGAATGATGAGCTTTAAGCCAACTTTTTCACTCTCCTCTTTTACTTTCATCAAGAGGCTCTTTAGTTTTTCTTCATTTTCTGCTCTAAGGGTGGTGTCATCTGTAAATCTGAGGTTATTGATATTTTTTCCAACAATCTTGATTTCAACTTGGGCTTTATCCAGCCTGGCATTTTGCATGATGTACTCTGTATATAAGTTAAATAAGCAGGGTGACAATATGCAGCCTTGACATACTCCTTTCCCTATTTGGAACCAGTCTGTTGTTCCATGACCAGTTCTAACTGTTGCTTCCTGACCTGCATAAAGATTTCTCAAGAAGCAGGTCAGGTGGCCTGGTATTTCCATCTCTTTAAGAATTTTCCACAGTTTGTTGTGATGCACTCAGTCAAAAGCTTTGGTGTAGTCAATAAAGCAGAAATAGAAGTTTTTCTGGAATTCTCTTGCTTTTTCTGTGATCCAATGGATGTTGGCAATTTGATCTCTGGTTCTCAAGGTAGACAGTACTTGGAAAAGCAATAGTTCTACACTGAGGCTGAAATAAGACTGGGTAGTGTTTTCAAAACTACAGTGAAGATGCTGGGCTTTATTCTATGGAGAAGCCAGTGAAAAAGTTTTAAGCAGGGGTGTGATAAGATCAAGTTTCCTTTTCTGAAAAGTTATTGATTTTGGAGAATGGAAGGCTTTAGTGAAAGAGGCAAAAAGTAGAGAGACCAGTAAGGTTCCTGTTGCACAATGCAGCTGGAGTAAGGAATCTGAAGCAGCTGGAGTAAGGAATGTGGGAAAAGAATGGTAGGAAGCAGAGGGATCTGAGTGAGACAGATACAGTAAGTAAAATATTAGAACCTGTCAGTGATTGACTGGATATGTATATTTTTGAGGGGTCAGGCTAGTAAGGATGAGATTGGGGGAAATGTTGAGGATGTGATCAAAATATGAGGAGGCAGAAAAGAACAAAAGGTTTAATCTTTGGAACTGGGCTTTGTAACTCTAGGATACAGTGTCAACATTATTCTGCCTCCATTCCTTTCCCTATGATGGAGTCACAGCTAATGTCTATATATTCTAGGTAAAGTCCTGTGTACTTAAAAAATTTGGTGCCATCAAAGGGAAATGAATATGCTTTAGCAGGTAGAACCACTTAGAGAATGGTTAAGTGGAACAGAGTAAATGTGGAGTCACAGAATGTTTTCAAACAAAGGACATCAAAATAAAAACCTAAGTTATCGTCATACTTAATCACAAAGACTAAATGCCCGCCCCTACTATGACCAGGAACAAGGCACAGATGTCTACTCTCACCACTTCCTTTCAACATTGTAATAGAGATTCTAGCCTATGCAAAAAGGTATGAAAAATAAATAAAACATGTCCAGATTTGAGAACATACAGTTACACTGTCTTACTTGAAAAATATATGATCAACTCTGTAGCATATCTGCTGGAATCTCCAAAAAAATATTAGAACTGATAAACGAACTTAGTGAAAGTTGAAGAATACGTTATCAATATAAAAGGCAGTTTTGTTTCTGAATATTAACAAAAACCTAGAAATGCAAATTTAAAGTATTTCATTTCAAAAAGCATAAAAAATACAGCAGGCTTAGGGATAAGTCTGAAAAAGAGCTATATAATGACAACTATAAAACACTGCAAAAATTGAAGAAGAATAAATGAAGAGCAACATTATCTTCATGGATCAGATAACTTAATTGTTAAGTCAATTCTTACTAAATTGATATATAGATGAAACTCAATTGCAATCAAAACCTCAGCAGAATCTTTCGTAGATGTTAACAAGATAATTATAAAATCTGTGTAGATATATATAATACTAACTATAGCCAAAACATATTTGAAAAAAAATTTGGAGGAGTTACACTACTTGATTTCAAGACTTGTTACAAAGCAACAGCGTTTAATACCGTGAATGCAGTGTGGTAGTGGCATTAACGGGCACAAACAAATCAATGAGTCAGAAGATAATCCAGATATTGACTCACACACATATTGTTAATTGATTTTTCATAAAAATGCAAAGACAATTAAGTGGAGAGAGGAGAGTTTTATCAACAAATGATCCTGGAACTACTGCATAACTATATGTAAAAAACTAACTTTGTTCCATTCTTCACATCACATAAAAATCGATACAAAATGGACCATAGATTTAAATGTAAGCAATGACACATAAAAATGCTATAAAATGATTAGGAATGCATAAGTGCATTTATTATATTTAGATTATATTTTAAAAAAAGGGAAGAAAAACATTTATGACTTTGATTTTATAAATAGTTTTTTAACTTGTCAAAAGCACAATTCATAACAGAAAAAATTATAAACTGTGCTTTGTTAATATTAAAAAATATTTGCTCTTTGGAAACTCTTAAGAGATGAAAGAGAGAGACAAAATGGGAGAAAATATTAATAACCATATATATTTGGTACAACATTTGTATCCAGAATATATGGAAAAACAATCCCGAACCACAGTAATAAGTAAACAAGCCAGATTAAAAAAATGGGCAAAATATTTTAACATTCCTTTCACCAAACAGGATATATAGATAGCAAGTGAACACAGGGATAAATACTCAACATTATTATTCACTAGGGAAATGTAAATTAAAATCCAAGGTGATAATATTATACTTTTTAGAATATAAAATTTAAAAGACTGATCCTACCAAATGTGGGTAATGATGTGAATCAGCTGGAATTGGTGATAAATTAGAATGGTAAAAATACTGTAGTAAACAGCTTGGTAGTTCCAAATAAGTAAACATACACCTACCATATGAGTCAGGCATTCTACCAGGGTACTTATCAAAGAGACATGGGAGAACAAATCTATCAAAGATTTATACATGAATATTCATAACAGATGTATTTGTAATAGTCCAAAACTAAAAGCACCAAAATATCCATCAGCAAGTTATTGGATAAACAAGTTGTGGTATATCCATGCAATGGAGTACCACTCATCATTAATAGAAAATTAACCACTGCTACCTGACTTTGGTGAATTTCAAAAATTATACTGAGTAACAGAAAAATGACAAAAAAGAAGAGAAGTCTAATGTCTTCTCTTACTAAATTATAATGTCTGAAAGTAAATCAGTGGTTTCCTGAGATGGAGAAAGAAACAGGAGAGAGAAGCAGGGGGAAGGAATTAGAACAAGGCACAAAGAAACTTTTGTAGTAATAAGTATGTCCATTAAACGATAGGAGTGGTTTCATGAGTATTTATACATGTCAAAATGGATCAAAATGTAACCTCGAAAATGTGTAGTTTATTACACTGGGTTGGCCAAAAAGTTCATTTGGGTTTTTCTATAACACAGTATGGGAAAATCTGAGCAAATTTTTTGGCCAACCTAATATTTTGATTATTTTTTTTAATAAACTGTTTTCAAAGCTTATCTGTAAATAATTAGGTTTCATTTCATATTCTGAGAGTCTACGTTTCTAAGAATGCATTCTCAATCTGCATATATAAGCCAGTGCATTTCCAGAGGAGATGGAGGCCAACTTCTCATATGCCAGTAAATTTTCCCCAAGCAGGGCATGTTCTACTGTGTAAGAAAATGGAAATAAATTTCCTCCAAGTCCCTTTCTGGCCCAAGGGTCTAGGAAAATATGTAGCCATGACTGATAGATGGAGAGTCAGTTGGTACAGTAGCGATGCTTCATAAGCTATATTTATTGTCTATAGAGGTGCTCTTCAGTTAAAGTGGTAACTGGATTAATATGTGTTATTATTTCTGTCTTTGGGATCTCCCAGAATCACATTCTTCTGCCTCACTTACAGAGAGGAGGAGCTACATGCCCTTGTCCTAACTACTGTTTAAATGAAAAATATGACGTCTTTATTTCTGAACCTCTTCTATAGATTTGTGAATGTCACTTAGTCATGTCCAACTCTTTGTGACCCCATGGACTATACAGTCCATGGAATTCTCCAGGTCAGAATACTGGTGTGGGTGCCCTTTCCCTTCTTCAGCTTCTGTAGATATAGCATGACTCTTAGATTTTTAATGCAATTTTTAAATTTTATATTTATAAGTTTATAATTGTGATAGTGATTATATATTTAGTTTCTACTGAGTTGTACTAAAGCCATTTATTGTCTCATTTAGTCCTCAAAACAATCCTATGGGTGAAATTACTACTACATATTATAGATAAATAAACAGGATTAAAAGGTTATTTCCCCAAGGTAATAGTTGTTATTTTTGGAACTGGGATTTAAACTCAGATATAGCTGATGAAAAAGCCAGTGATTCAAACCACTTTTGTAGTATATTTCATGATTAATTTATTAATTTTGTCTTTTTCTAAAAAAAAAATTTGAGATCTCAGATTGTAAATATGAAATAAACTAACAAATATTTCAGCTGAAATTACATCCCAAAGAAAGTTTCTTCTAATGGACTGTGAGGGTAAGTCAAAATTATAATGAAGTATCACCTCAAGCTGAAGCTCCAATATTTTGGCCACCTGATGGGAAGAACTGACTCACTGGAAAAGACCTTGATGCTGGCAAAGATTGAAGGCAGGAGGAGAAGGGGAGGACAGAGGATGAGACGGTTGGATGGCATCACCGACTCAATGGACATGAGTTTGAGCAAGCTCTAGGACTTGGTGGTGGACAGGGAAGCCTGGTGTGCTGCAGTCCATGGGGTCACAGAGTTGGACATGTCTGAGTGACTGAACTGAACTGAATCACCTCATACCAATCCATAAACAATAAAACTTTAGAGGGTGTGGAAGAAGGGGATGCAAATTGGTACAGCTACTATGGAGATTAGTGTGAAGCTTCCTTAAAAAAGTAAAAGTACAGCTACCATATGATGCAGAAATCCCACCCCTGGGCATATATCTGGATAAAAACATGTCCTGAAAGGATACATGCACCCCGATATTTGTTCATTGCAGCATCATTTACAGTAACTATGACATGGATGCAAGCTAATTTCTATCAACAGAGCAATGGATAAAAAAGATGGAAGATGTGGTACATATATACAATGTAATATTACTCAGCCATTGAAAAGAATGAAATAATGCCATTTGTGGAAACATGGATGAACCCAGAGATTGTCATAGTAAGTAAAGTAAGTCAAACAGAGAAAGAAATATCATATCGCTTATATGCAGAACCAAAAATGATACAAATGAACTTATTTAAAATCAGAAACAAACACACAGACTTAGAGAACAAACTTATAGTTACCAGGAGGAGGGTCGGGGGAGGGATAGTTAGGGATTTGAGAATTGGCATGTACACACTGTTACATGTAAAATGCATACTGGGATGACCCTGAGGGATGGGATGGACAGGGAAGTGGGAGGGGGGTTCAGGATGGGGAACACATGTACACCCATGGCTGATTCATGTCAATGTATGGCAAAAATCGCTACATTACTGTAAAGTAATTAGCCTCCAATTAAAATAAATAAATTTTTAAAAATGAAACATGTAAATTATCATATGTGAAATCAATCGCCAGCCCAGGTTTGATGCTTGATACAGGGTGCTCAGGGCTGGTGCACCGGGATGACCCAGAGAGATGGAATCAGGAGGGAGGTGGGAGGGGGGTTCTGGAAGGGGGACACATGTATACCCGTGGCGGATTCATGTCAATCTATGGCAAAACCAACATGATAATGTAAAGAAAATAGATAAAATAACAAAAAAAATGCATAACCATTTTATGCTACCTACTGTATTATTATTTTTTTAGCCAGAAAATTTAATCCTGGGACTGGGAGGATACATTATTGTTATATAACCCTTGTAAAGGCTTCACAAGACCTACTCCCATAATTTATATTTTGATACAACAGGATTAACATTTGACAACAGAAAGATCTTCTAGACCCACTATACATCTTAAGATATCAGGAATAGCTTAGAAAGATCTTCCAGACCCACTCCCATAATATACATCTTATGCACAACAACAAAGGAAACTATAAGCAAGGTGAAAAGACAGCCTTCAGAATGGGAGAAAATAATAGCCAATGAAGCAACGGACAAACAATTAATCTCAAAAATATACAAGCAACTCCTGCAGCTCCACTCTAGAAAAATAAACGACCCAATCAAAAATTGGGCCAAAGAACTTAACAGACATTTCTCCAAGGAAGACATAAAAATGGCTAACAAACACATGAAAAGATGCTCAACATCACTCATTATCAGAGAAATGCAAATCAAAACCACAATGAGGTACCACTTTACACCAGTCAGAATGGCTGCCATCCAAAAATCTACAAGCAATAAATGCTGGAGAGGATGTGGAGAAAAGGGAACTCTCTTACACTGTTGGTGGGAATGCAAACTAGTACAGCCACTATGGAGAACAGTGTGGAGGTTCCTTAAAAAGCTGCAAATAGACCTGCCATATGACCCAGCAACCCCACTGCTGGGCATATACACAGAGGAAACCATAATTGAAAGAGCCACGTGTACCCCAATGTTCATCACTGCATTGTTTACAATAGCCAAGACATGGAAGCAACCTAGATGCCCATCAACTGACGAATGGATAAGAAAGCTGTGGTACATATACACAATGGAATATTACTCAGCATTAAAAAAAAATTCATTTGAATCAATTCTACTCAGATGGACCGAACTGGAGACCATTATCCAGAGTGAAGTAAGCCAGAAGCAAAAACAATACAGTATATTAACACATATATATGGAATTTAGAAAGACAGTAACGAGAACCCAACATGTGAGACAGCAAAAGGAACGCAGATATATAGAATAGACTCGCGGACTCTGTGAATGAGGGAAAGGGTGGGATGATATGGGAGAATGGCATTGAAACATGTTAATTATCATATGTCTAATCAATCGCCAGCCCAGGATTGATTCTCGGGGCTGGTGCATCGAGATTTCCAGGGGGGGGGGGAGGGGGGGGGGGAGGGAGGGGTTTCTGGAGGGGGAGCATATGTAAACCCATGGTGATATCATGGCATTGTATGACAAAAACAATAAAAGGGAGAAAAAAAAAAACGATATTAGGCTACTGTATATCATAGGGAATTCTGCTCAATATTACATAATAAACTAAATGGGAAAATTATTTGACAAAGAATAAATACATGTATGTGTATAACTAAATCACTTTGCTGTATACCTGAAACTAACATAACATTGTTAATTAACTATACTCCAACATAAAATAAAAAAGTTTTAAAGAAAAAAGAAAAGAAGAAATTTTCTCATTTACAAATTTTCTAAGAAGGGAGACTTTAAAAGTTAGAACAAAGGTCACCACTTAGATGGCTTTAGATGGGAAGTAGGCTGTTTCAATTTGGTTTGTCAGAAAACCTTAGAGGCACTAGCTTGCCTACTGCACTGAACTCTGGGCTATCAAGACCCGTCCGCAGCGATGAAAAAAAGCTAGGATTTAATTGTCAGGCACCAGAGAGATGGTAATTAAGTCTCTCTTAAAGAAAGTGGGGGAGGCAATTATGACCCCAGAGCTATCTCCAGGGAAGGCAAGAAATTCTCCCTGAGCTAGGTCACTGTTTCAGTACTGAGTCAGCATTGGTAGTAATGGCTGAGAGGATGACACCAGATAAAAATAGCCGTAAGAGCTACACTTACTGAAACCTTCCTGTGTTGTAGGTAGCGGTGTTAAGATCTCTGCATGTATTGCCTCATCTCTTCATCTCAACAACCCTGCAGTAAATCTATAGATATTATTATTTTTGCATTTTACAGATGATAAAACTGAAATATAAAATGTTTAAGGAATTTGCCCAAAGTTAAACAGAGCAAACAGAGTTGAGATTCCAGGCTGTGCCCTTAACATTTGTACAACAGTAAGGCATGAGAGGGACTCCGTGCTCATCCCTGGGGAAGCTGCTGACTCTCTTCAGGCAGAGCTGTGAAGCTGGGTGACCACGTTGTCAGGGAACAATCCAGGATTTCATCCTGATGGTGATCAGCAAAGGCTGAGTGCTGCAGAGCTTGAGGGTACTGATACCACTAGCATCTGTGAGCCCATCTGGACCCCGAAGGCTGGCAGGAGACTAGACGTGGTTGGTCCTCCCTCCTAATGGTTCACATGTTATGTTTTTTTCTTTAACTGAAGCACAGCTGATTTACAATATTATTGTTAGTTTCAGGTATACCACAAAGTGATTCAGTTATATATAACTGAATATATATGTTTTTTACATTACAGGTCATTATAAAGTATTGAAAAAGAATCAGCCATTGAGACAGGGGAAGAAGGTGGGGATGGGATGGAGAGATGGTAGGAGTTAGAATTCTAGAAGGGAAAGGAAAAAGGGACTGTAGCAAGCCACATCCTTATCTGGCCTTCCATGGAGCCTTGTGTTTTCATTTCTTTTTCACTTATCTGCAATCCATCATAAATTTGTTGATTACCTACTATTCAGCAGACACCGTGGTGTTAATGCTTTTTGCATAGTAATGATATGTGTTCATTTCTGGTCCCCTAGCTGCCTGAGCATTCTTGTTGAGTGGGGATTTTTTTTTTTGTCTTTTCATATTCAGGTGAGAGCAGAGTGCCAGGCACATATTAGGTGAGTGAAGAATGACCTGAATTTAAATCTTAGATCTGTCACTTACTAGCTGTGAAGTCTTGGCTACACACTTAACTTCCTTGGACCTAAGTTTCCCTGACTCTCAAGTGGAAATTTTCCACCTTGTAAGTACCTAAAATCAGGAGATGTCTGCAAAAGGCTTCATAAGGTGCAAATGCCATATGATGTGCACTGTCCCTTGCTCTTCTTAGTACCCTCTTCCTTCCCCCCTCCTTCTCTCCCTAGTTCCCCTGACTTGCCCTCCTCTTCTTCCTCCTTGCTTTTCATACCCCCATTTTTCTTATTAACACTTCGCTAAATGGCACTTATTTAAACTGCTCCCTTCCAAAGTAGATCTGAAGCAAAATAAAACGAGGCGATAGCGTACATCTCAAGGACAAATTTTACTTGGAGAGCTTATGCAAGTGGATCTTTGCTCATCATTTTTTTACAGGTCTTTTCACCATCCCACTGCCTTTCTGGAGGGGGCTGGAGGGCATTCTGCTCTGTGTGACTGCGCTCTGAAGACCAAGTTCAAACAACGAGGCAGGTTCTGAAGGTTCATCCCTGGAAGCTCCTAGACCCTCCTGGCCTCCCACTCTGTGGCACTGTCTTTCAGAGATGCGCCCATCCCAGCCCCAGGGTGCACACGGATGGGCACATCCTCTCTCCAGGGGCACATGAAGCTCCTGCAGCCCAGCTCAGGAGGAAAGGCTCAAGAAAGGGTTGTGACCCTACTGTCTCAGGAAGATGGCCTTCCAGAGCCATTTGTGGGGAACAGGGCTCTCCAAAGTTGGCCATCTGGTGCAATATTCCTTTTATAACCCCTAGGCATCCTGCATACCAACCCCAGGACCAGAGCTGCCAAGGGAACAAACAGCTTACCTAAAGATAAGTTCAGTCCAAAAGACAAAAAGAAGCACCTGACTCTATAGTTTGTAAAAGTCTCCCGGACTGATTTCTCTAAACTATCCATGTGTGATGGATACCATTTCCTGTTCTAGCTTTAGTCACCATATATCTTCTGCTAGAAAGTCGCTGGGTTTTTTTCGCCCTTCCTTGCTCTTTGCCTGCCATGTACTACCTGCCTGGAATCTGAACCTTGGAGAATTCCAGAAGATCCTTAAGATCCCACTCAGACTTGAAAGTTGCACGGGGTCCATCTCAGAAGAATGCATTGTGGAATGTTCCCACCCACACTTTATTGGTCGTTGGTTATAAAATTCTTGTGGGAGCATTCCACAATGCATCTTTATTGAGAGCAGAGCATCTTATCCCTCTCTATTCCCCAGTGTTAAACACACAAGAAATAGTCTCTGGGGTGCACTTGAAAGCAGCTTCTCTGGTCTCTTTCTCTTCTCCCCATCTTCTTTCTCTACCCTATGGAGGGACAATCTTCAAATAGGTTTGCCGAATTCCACTGGTACCTGGAACACAACCGAGTCAATGATGGGTGTGGGGAACCTTTCAGGGTGTTAGCACCGGTATGTTACAGGACACTTCCGGACTGTACTCTTCTTTTCCCAACCTCTTTCTCCCTTGTTTCAGTTCTTCCTATGTATATGGCCAAAGGGTGTCTTCTGTATCTCTAAAGTGATAAAAGATCCTGGACGGTGCCAGGCATCCCTTATTCTGCTTTACTTACTCTTTTTTTTTTTTTTTTTCTCAAACATAGGTAGATGTGGTCTTTCAGTGCCTCACTTTGGTTAGTACAGATAATTGAGTCTGCACATTTCATGAAAATAGTGCTTAGCTTCAAAGTTATTTAACCCTCACTAGCATTAAAGGGACAAAATGCTATCTGGGTGGCCTGGCTTGGCTTACTATATCCTGCTATGTGAAATCTGAGGCCAAAGCTCCAGATGATACTAAAGAGGAGCTTGGTCCTCTCTTGCCTTCACACATCTGTTCATTCCAAAACCTCAGCATAGTCAAGGGTGGCTGGGCCAAGGCAGGGTTTAGGTTTCCTGCCCACCCATATTTTTGCTATTGTACAAATACTTTTCCTGAAAAAAGTCCCAAACACACTGCCCCCCAAAGAGATGGAAATGGGGAATCAAACTGGTCTACCTTCTGGGCTTACAGCCCCTGACATCATCTTCAACCCGTCTTTTTATATTTTGCCTTCCATTTGGTCAGTCCCTTAAATCCTATGAATTCTACTATGTTAATCCCTTTCCTATCCCACTCCCTCATCTAAGCCCCATCTCTAGCATCACTGGCATACTTTAGATGCTCAGTATCCTGCACCTGGATTATTTAAACAGACTCCTAATTGGGCATTCTCAGTTCATCCTCATGGTGCCTCTAAAGGACCTTTCTAATGCAGTTTAAATCTTATCTTTTCCTGACTTAAGAACTTTGGGGGTTCACTATTAATACCAGAATCCTTGGACTTATAGCCAACAGACTAAATCTGGCTTTCAGAAGTGCATTGTTTTGGGTTTAACATTAAACAAAGAATACAAGAACAAACCTGGAATCAATATTCAAATATTGGGAGGTTGCTTGTAAAGATCCATATTTCCAAATTTATTTGGAAAAATCAGAAGATATAATGACACTGTACTAAAATTCCCAAATGGGAATTGTCAGCTGGAGGTAATTTGGGGCTTTGTAAGTGATTAGTGTGCTCTTGAAGTCATCACAGTCCCCTCCCCACACAATGGAAGCATTTGTACATCCACTGGCAAACTTTTCACTTAGAGGCTGATTCCTATTAGTCAGATTGAAATGTCTCCCTTAAGAAAATCAAGACTTCTTAATCTGGGTGTTTGACAACTGTAAGCTAAATAATATCCTCATACTATGTCTTTGCCCTTATCCTCAGAAGCTGTGAGTGGATTCTTTTACACAGCAGAAGGAATTTTGTGGCTACAATTCCACTAAGGGTTTTGAGATATGGATATATCCTGCATTCTGAATGGGCCCAAGGTAACCACGAGCATCCTTATTAGAAGGAAACATGAAGAACACAGATCATAGAGGAGACTGATGGTGGAGACAGAGGTTGGATTTATGAGGACATGACACAAAAAAATATTGGTAGCGTCTAGAAGTCAAAATAGGCAAGGAGTAAATTCTTTCTTGGACGCTTGAGGAAGAACCCTTTTCTCTACTTTGATTTCGGCCCTGTAAGACTCACTTCAGACTTCTGGCTTCCAAAAAAATTTACGAGAATAAAATTCTGTCATATAAAGTTAATAAGCTGTGATAATTTGTGATGGCAGTGATAGGAAATTAATACAACTTATCCCAACTTGCATTTCTAAGTTTATCTTTTAGGGTATCTTCCCAGATTAGATTGCACACTCTTATTCCAATGCTGTGTCATTTTCAGACTCTTGTATTTTGCATGAACATCTACTTGGATTGCTTGTTTCCCCATCTCCGTGAGTCCAAAGTCTCCTAAGCTCTCTACTGTCACCTTCTCTTGCACCTTCTTTTGGATTTTACTTGTTAAGCAAACGTCATCTTTAATTCATCTACTATTTTGTTGAATTCCTACAATGTACCATCCTATGATTCTATACTTCACAGTCATCATCTTACATAACCATTTCAAGGGGAAACCCTTGTATGAGCTCAGCCTGTATGTTATCCTCTGAAAATTCCTGTCCCTTGACCATATTTCATATTGAAGAAGTCTACACACCTGACATGCAGTATTGGCTCAAGAAGATACACCAGAAAAGGCCCACACAGGCCCAGGACCAGGTGGGCAAGTAACTTTTGGTTTCTGTTTATACAGAGTGTTGGCTAGTAGTTGGGCACAGATTGTGGGTGTGCATAGCCCCTTCACCTCACAGAATCTTCACCCTTTGAGAAAGGGCACAGCCAGATGAAAGCCAGAGTAGAACCCTCCTGGTACAAAGCCTGGGGCAACGTCCTTTCTTCTTAAGGTCTATGGGCAATAAGCATTTAATCGTTTCATATTTAAAACTTATCTCCTTAACTGGTTCTAAGTGAACCACAATCAGAGGAGTGAGTAGAAAGGAAACTGAGTTTACTTCCTGCCTATTGTATGTTTGACACACATGTTCTCTTATTTGAACACAACCTTTCAGAAAGATGATGAACACAGATTCAGAAGTGCATTCTAGGTAGAATAACTCTTTTGGCTAAGGTCATGACTAGTAAGTGGTAGAGTTGAGATTTTAACCTTCACCTGTCCAACCTCACCTGTCATGTGCATTCATGAATACACTCATTTAAGTGTTTTATTGAGGATCTACTATGTGGCAAGTATTTCACTCACTGCTAGGGATATGATATGAGAAAATCAGATACTGTCCATGACCTCACGGAGCTTATAGTCTCCTGAGACAGTCATGGAATTGAGAAAAGACATTTCTGTGTGACATTTGCTAACGGAAGTAGAGGGTACACAGTTCTTTCTTGATGTCAATGAAAACTGCTAAAGGCAGACGTTAGGAAGGTATGACAAGCTGTGGGAAAGAGATTGCCCTCAAGAGTAGGGTAGGACCCAGGACCTCTCAAACCACGTTAGATTGGCCCATTTAGCCACATTTATAGGACTTCCCAAGTTATAGAAATACACTGTCAATATACTCTCCAGAAAAACCATGACCTCACATTATAGAGTTAATATATAGAGTTTGCTTTTTGTATTTCTCAGAGTAGAATGATCCCTATTAGAAAACTTGCAAGTGTTTGGTAGTGTGATAGAATTAAATGTATTAACTTACTGTGGCATTGAATTTGCTCTATAATTAGTACAACCTTGACAATTATATTTGGCATGATATTTTGGAAGTGTTTGGGAATAGCATTAACTACTTTAAACCCAATCTCTGCCAGGCAGATTGACACTAGTTTTTGTACTGTTTTTGTTATTATTATTATTTTTTTTTACCTTTTGATATGTTTATTAATGTAGTGTTTGAACATTCCAGAGCAAAATGCACCCATGAATCACTTGTGCAATTTAAAAGGTACAGAAAAAAACCTTGAAAAGAATCCGTAACTTTTTAAGCTCTAGAGAGACCCCAGTAAGGGTCCTGTCACTGACTTAGCCCTTCTTCAGCTCCCGCCAACCTCTCTGCCTCCCTTCATTATCTTCCTGGGAGTAACGGTGGGGAAAGGCTTCCTTCTCTGACTCCTTTTCTTTTTTTGTTTTTTCTTATTCGGGGAGGTTTTTTATTTTTTTTACTGTTTTTGCCATACATTGTCATGATATCACCATGGGTTTACATATGCTTCCCCTCCGGAACCCCCCTCCCTCCTCCCTCCCCCCCGGGGAAATCTCGCTGCACCAGCCCCGAGCATCAGTCCTGGGCTGGCGATTGATTAGACACATGACAGTGAACATGCTTCAATGCCCTTCTCCCATATCATCCCACCCTTACCCTCATCCACAAAGTCCACGAGTCTATTCTATACATCTGCGTTCCTTTTGCTGTCTCGCATGCTGGGTTCTCGTTACCGTCTTTCTAAATTCCATATATATGTGTTAATATACTGTATTGTTGTTTTTGCTTCTGGCTTACTTCACTCTGGATAATAACACATAGAAGTGCAAAAATGTAAGATAAGTTGTTCAAGGTCAGACAGCAAATCAAAGACCAGGGAGGATAGGAAGGTAGAAAGGAGGGGTTATAAACTTCTGACTGCTGAATGTGTTGTGTGCCTGTATGTGTTCCTTCTCCACTCTGTCTTTCATTTAACATTTCACAGAGACAGAAGAAAAGGCTTTGAGCATCTGCATACGGCGTGAAGAGTGAGTTCAGTGCTGCTTTTAATCGAAAGCTCCAAGGGCCAAGCTTGCAGAGCAGGGTAACAGCTACAGCTCATGCCACTGCCCTGTCACGCTTGTGTCGCCTTAATAGACAGGCTTATTATTTTTTAATTAGGAGCTCCAATGTTTTGTTAAACTGTAAATGTGTCAGGACCTGGGGATTTGGCTATACACTAAACTGTCTTGCATTTAAGCTCCCTGGAAGCTTTCAGGAGACACAGGGTCAGTTTGTAGAAGGCATTTTGTTATTGTGGAATTACAATAGTCAACATTCACTAAGCACGTGCCACTTTCCAGGCATTAGGCTGAATACTATTTGAATTCATTTATTCAACCCAAACAACCAGCCAGCCAACCAACCGATACATATTCCTTGAAATCCTATCATGGCCCAGCAGCTGTGTTAGGCATTTTTGGTGGCTAGATTAGTGATGAATGAAGTCCATCTAGACTCAGTCCTCTAGAACATTATAAAAACATAAAATATGCATTTATATAAAGGACATAGAAAATGTTCTCTGATTAGCACCGTAAGGGAGGAATAGTTAAGTATCTTTCTCACAGTCTCATTTTTTCCCAGGTTTCCCCCATGTGGGTGCAAGGACCTCTAGCCATCCATACTCTTGCTCAGGGCACAGATGCTGTGGTTGTTCTTGCTTTCTTTCTTTCCTCTCCCCATTCTTGCCTTTATGACCTCCAAAATATGCCTCAGTCCATCTACTCCTGCTGTTCTCCAACCTCAGCATAAGCTTCTTGCCTGAACTACCTTCAGTAACTTCTCAGCCAGTATCCCCATCCCCATTCTTGCTCCAAGTCCATTTTTCATACCCTGACCAGTATGATTTGGCTAAACTACAGAGCAGATTGTGTCTCTCTTTCACAGAAGAACCTTTTGTGATACCCTGATGCACCTATTAATGCAGGTTATTAAGCCCCTGGCTTATCTGCCAGTCTTAGTCATTATTCCAACCTTGTGTTGGTTTGTGGCTCAGATGATAGAGAATCCACCTGCGATGCAGGAGACTCAGGTTCAATCCCTGGGTCAGGAAGATCCCCTGGAGAAGCAAATGGCAGCCCATTCTAGTATTCTCACCTGGAGAATTCCATGGTCAGCAGAGCCTGGCAGGCTACAGTCCATGGGGTTGCAGAGTCAGACATGACTGAGTGACTAACACACATACCACATGGGCTTCCAAGGGCTATCGCCTCTGCCTTGCATGTTTTGCCAGCAGTCAGTATCTGGAGTACTACTACACATTCTTCATTTCTCAGCTAGAATGCTCTTTCTCCATGGAGAGCTCCCTAGCTCCCAAGTTAAGTGTGGACAACCAGATGACCCACAGGCACATGAAAGATGATCAACATTGCCAATTATTAGAGAAATGGAAATAAAACTACAGTGAGGTACCATCTCACATCTGTTAGAATAGCCATTATTAAAAAATCTACAAACAATAAATGCTAGAGAGGGTGTGGAGAAAAGGGAACCCTCTTATACTGTCGGTGGGAATGTAAATTGGTGCAGCCATTATGGAAAACAGTATGAAGGGTCCTTAAAAAACTAAAAATAGGACTATCATATGACCCAGTAATTGCACTCCTGGGCATATATCCAGAAAGACAAAAACTCTCATTCAAAAAGATGCATGCACCTCAATATTCATAGCAGCACTATATACAATAGCCAATACATGGAAGCAACCTAAGTGTTCATCAACAGATGAATGGATAAAGAATATGTGGTGTATATATATATATATATATATATATATATATATATACACACACACACACACACACACACACACACATTCATACATACAATACACACACACAATGGAAAACTACTCAGCCACAAAAAAAGAATGAGATCATGCTTTTGTAGCAACATAGATGGATCCAGAGATTATCATACTAAGTGAAGAAAGCCAGACAGAGAAAGACAAATATATGATATCACTTGTATGTGGATTCTAAAAAATGATACAAGAGAACTTACTTGCAAAATGGAAACAGAATCATAGACATAGAAAAGAAGTTTATGGTTACCAATGGAGGAAAAAGGGGAGCGATAAATTAGTAGTATCGAATTAACAGATACGCATTACTACATATAAAATAAGCATAAGGATTTACTGTACAGAATATATTCAGTAACTTATAATAAATGGGCAATAACTGAAAAATGAATATATAAATACATATATATATATGTGTGTGTGTATATATATATATATATATATATATATATAATATTTACTTGCTGTATACCTGGAACTAATACAATCTTATAAATCAACTATCCTTCAAAACCTTTTTTATTATTTTAAAAGCAGACCTCTAGTGCGGAGAAAAGGGAACACTCTTACACTGCTGGTGGGAATGCAAACTAGTACAACCACTAAGGAAAACAGTGTGGAGATTCCTTAAAAAAATAGAACTGCCATATGACCCAGCAATCCCACTGCTGGGCATATACACAAAGGAAACCAGAACTGAAAGAGACACGTGTACCCCAATGTTCACTGCAGCACTGTTTACAATAGCCAGGACATGGAAGCAACCTAGATGTCCATCAGCAGACAAATGGATAAGAAAGTTGTGGTACATATACACCATGGAATATTACTCAGCTATTAAAAAGAATGCATTTGAATCAGTTCTAATGAGGTGGAGGAAATGGGAGCCTATTAAAGAGAATGAAGTAAGTCAGAAAGAAAAACACCAATACAGTATATTAACACACATATATGGAATTTGGAAAGATGGTAACAGTCACCCTATATATAAGATAGAAAAAGAGACACAGATGTAAAGAACAGACTTTTGGACTCTGTAGAAGAAGGAAAGGGTGGGATGATTTGAAAGAATAGCATTGAAACATGTATATTATCATATGTGAGATAGATTGCTGGTCCAGGTTTGATGCATGAGGCAGGGTGCTCAGGGCTGGTGCACTGGGATGACCCAGAGGGATGAGGCGGGGAGGGAGGTGGGAGGGGCATTCAGGATGGGGAACACATATACACCCATGGATGATTCATGTCAATGTGTGGCAAAAACCTCTACAATATTGTAAAGAATTCACCTCCAATTAAAATAAATAAATTAATTTTAAAAAAGCAGACCTCTAAAACAGAAAACAAAGCAGACCTATATTACTTTCCTTTCTAGCATGTTGCTTCTCCTTCATAGCACACACTATGCACTATAATCACATACACTGCCATGTAATATTTTGTATATTACACATTTAATCTTCATGTCTTGCACCAGAATATCAGCTCTCCATAGCCTCAGTGCCTAGAAGAGACCTTGAGTCATACTTGGCATTCCATAAGTATTTGCTGCAGGAATATAAGAATTAATACATTAACAGAGGGAACTGAACCTAAAGACAGATGCCTTGTGCTATGGGGAAGTGAGGAGGAAGTGGAATTTCAAGTTTGTTCCTAAAGGATCTAGTCAGAGTAGTGTCACAGGATGACTGTGGAGGGTATTCCAAGCAGAACATATAGATGTATCTGTTTCATTCTTGATCCTATTACAGCCATGTGGTGTTTGTTGAATTACATAACTTCTGATTTCTCTTTTATAAAATATTAATACAAAATTACAAAATATTTCTCCCTTCCTGGGAGCCTTGCAACAATCCAATGAGATGCAGATTATGAAAATCTTTTGCAGATCATCAGGCCATAAGACTTAAAATAGATATATTATTTTTTTTAAGATTTAGTTTGTATATGTATTATTTGCCATGCTATTTACCATATAATTTTCTCATCTAGGTGCCCCTCTTATCCCACAGATTACTTCGCTTCTTTGTTTTTTCTGTCCTCTGTTGGCAAGCCACTTATTTGGTGAATGCCTTGGAAATACGTGTCCTGCTTTCAGATGAATTTTAGATTTTCTTCTCTGACCTGATGTTGCTGGCTATGTTCTTTGCCTCTGGATATAGTAAGATTTTCCTTGTTTAATGATTATATTTTGTAAAACCAAAGTAGCTAGGCACACGTGAAGATAACTGTGTGTCTTGAGCTAGTCACTAGGATCTGATAGTATTGTGGGGTTGAGAATCAAGAAGGAAAAGAACCTAAGAGAAGAAACTCAAGCATTTCCTTGATTTCTGAGCATCTGTATTGGAGCAGCCGCATGAAGTGGGTTTGGCGGCTTAAGGAATTAAGCTAACATTTCCTTATACTAAATGATGTACTGGGAGCTCTGACACCCTGTAGAATGCATTTAATGTCCCATGATTACCTGTCTAACCCAATCACTACTAAAGCCTACCATGAATTAAGCGTCTCTTATGGGGCAGTGATACTAACATTATGATACACATTTGATGGAGAAAGTCTCTTAGGACTATGATTCTCACGTTTCAGCATTCATCACACCTAGAGGGCTTGTTAATCTGTAGATTGCTGAGTTCTCCAACCAGAAGATTCTGAGGTCCAAGGCAGGGTCTAATATTTTCATTTTTAATAAATCCATTATGTGTGTCTTGGAGCCTATGTATCGGCATCTCTAAAAAAATTCTAAATGCTGCTGCTGCTGCTAGGGACCGCATTTTGAGAATTACTGTTTCAGAGGCTCAGAGATTAGTGTCTACAGCTAGTGCACAGCCAAACAGGGAGCCAGACCTACACCCACCTGAATCCAAAACTCCTGCTCTTTCTACAAGATTACACTTGTTCCTTTCAGCAAAGGCTGGACTGTGAATTCCGTCAGAGGACTGAAGGGATGGAAAAAAGGGGACGGGGAGGGAAAAGGAAAGAAAGAAAGAAGAACTAGCAACAGGAAAAGGCCCTAGCATGTTCAGTGATGACAAGGTTTGGGGGTTACCCTGATGTACCTGACATGTCCACCTTGAGACACAGAAACTACTGAACACAGGCCTGAAAGGCCATTATCCTTTTGAAGTATTAGATCATCAAAATGGTTAATGCTGGGAAGGTCACAGAGCTTTTCTCATGAAGATTGTTTTTGAAAAAGATGATATTTCTCTTTGAATCTGAAAACTCATGGCCTGCCCAAGTATCACAGTCTTTCAAGCCACTTTCCTTCTCTATCAAATCATTCCTGGTAGAATATTAATAGTATTAATAATCATTCCCACCTAACAAAGAGGTCACAAGAATCAAAAATGTAAGCTAAGGTGAATCAGAAAGTGCTTGATGTGAATTAACTTGATCCTGTTACTTACAAAGGTAGATGTTTAATAAAAATACTGAGGAATAAATGAATGAATAAAACACAGACACACTAAATCAGATTCATAATTTTGCTGGGAGATGACCTAGCCGGATGGCTCACTACAATATGCCTACTTCATTCCTTGAACATAGAGGGAGTTGCCTCTCTGTCTTCCTTTTCTCTCCATGAAGTGGGGCAGGGGTACAGGTCACTTGAGAACATAGATTTGTCACTCCAGTGGGTTCCCCTTGTGGTCACAGGTAAAGAGCTGGCTTCAGTATACTGAATAGGAGTGGCAGGCAGAGGTGACATTACAGTATAGATGGGGAAAAACAAAAACAAAAACATGTGTTCTCATTCTCTACCCTGAAATTGTGCAAGGAGGCATGGTGACCTCTGCTCTGCATTGGGGAAAGAAATAGCAATTTACTTGCACATGGTTCATGGGAAAATAGCCTTGGGGGGAAATTACTTATGTAGTCAACTTATGTAGGGTTGTAAGACAAATTATACTATCAGCAAATGAGGTCAGAGGACCAGGGAGGGCTGAGGGTGGAAGGAAGGGCTTGCAGGGGACAGGCTGCCTTCACTGTATGTGAACCTTAAAACAGCTAATGACATTTTTGAAAGTGCTGGGTTAAAAATGTATCACTGTTTTTGAAACCCCCGGAGCTAAACCTGGCATTTTATTTTGCATGTGTTTTACATTCACATATAGCCATTTTTGAAGTGTAACAGTAAAAATAGCATAACTAGTCATTTTATTAAGAAGCAGGAACACCTGGAGACTTTTTCAGTTCAGTTCAGTTACTCAGTTGTGTCTGATTCTTTGCAACCCCACGGACTGCAGCATGCCAGGCTTCCCTATCCATCGCCAACTCCTGGAGTCTACTCAAACTCGTGCCCATAGCACCGGTAATGCCACCCAACCATCTCATCCTGTCGTCCCCTTCTCCTCCTGCCTTCAATCTTTCCCAGCATCAGGGTCTTTTCAAATGAGTCAGTTCTTCACATCAGGGGGCCAAAGTGTTAGAACTTCAACCTCAGCACCAGTCCTTCCAAAGATTATTCAGGTCTGATTTCCTTTAGGATGGGACTGGTTGGATCTCCTTGCAGTCCCAGGGACTCTCAAGAGTCTTCTCCAACACCACAGTTCAAAAGCATCAATTTTTCGGTGCTCAGCTTTCTTTAGGAGACTTCTTAGTGTTTATAATATACTTTGTTTTATTGGTCTATTTCTGTGGGTCTCAAATGCAAATGCTGAAGAGGGCCAGGCAAGGAGTATTAACAACCCCAGCAGAAGTAAACTGAGGATAGGAGAGGGGATGGAGAGGGATGTAGGGATATGGAGCAAAACATCATATCAGAAGGGACAGCTGCTTCTCAGCTCTAACCAATGGAGGGCTGAGTGTTGCCAGGCCTTTTGGCTTTCTCAAGAGACACTTGGACATCTAAAACCTTGTGTGATCCTGCATAACAAATAGGTTCAATAATACTGTGATAACTTTGTATGTGGACAGATGGTTACTACACTTATCGCAGTGATCATTTCACAAAGTACTCAAGTGTCAGATGACTATGGAGCACACCCAGAACTAATATAATATTATACATCAATAGTATTTCAATTTTTAAAAATTAATAAAAAAGACTAGTAAAGAAAATGACAGAAAAACACCAGGAGTTGGAAAACATCACTGAAGATTAGAACAAATCTCAAGTTACTTCCTGACCGGTCTTGGGAACTTTTCTGCCATTACTGAGCAGATCAGCAAGAATCATAAACATAAGTCAGTTCTGAAGTGTATCCAGCTGTTTTTGTTTTTTCCCTTATAAAGTTAGAAAAATGTAAAACAAAAATAACATCTTGTGTGATTTTTGCCAAATTGTTTAATAGTGACTTTAAAAAAAAATCTCCATGAGTCAAATAAAACTCACCTTGGGGTCAAATCTGGATTTAAGAAGTGATCTCTGGTTTATTTGGATGTAAGAATGCATAAGCTATGAACAGGGTTTTAAACCTATAGTCTTTACCCATAGGATGGCATTTGTAATGATCCAGAGTGCAGATGGTAGAGAGGTGAGGGGGAGAGGAAACCCTCAAAATGACTGGATTGACTTTCTTGCCTGTTTGATGGGATGACATCAAAGTCACATCTAATATTACAGAAAAAAAATGTGACATTTCTGGCAAATATACATTTGTGGAATATATACACCTGTTCTATTTTCTGGCATTTTATACCAGCAAAATTCCACTCCTGGGCATACATCTGGAGAAAACCAAAATTCAAAAAGATATACGCAGTCTGATATTCACAGCAGCACTGTTTACAATAGCCCAAATGTGGAAGTAACCTAAGTGCCCATCAGCAGATGAATGGGCAAAGATATGGTGTGTGTGTACACACACACACACACACACACACACACACACACAATGGGATACTACTACTCAGCCACACAAAAACAATGAGATCATGCCATTTACAACAACATGGATGAACCAAGAGATCATCATACTAAGTGAAGTAAGTCAGGAAGAGAAATACAAATACCATACGATATCCTTTATATGTGGAACATGAAATAATACAAATGAGCTTATTCACAAAACAGAAATAGACTCACAGACATAGAAAACAAACCATGGTTACCAAAGGGGCAAGGAAGGTGGAATAAATTAGGAGTTTGGGATTAAAATACATATGCTAATATATAAAATAAATAACTGATTACTGTGTAACACAGGAAACTGCACTCAATATCTTGTAATAACCTATAATGGAAGAGAAAGTAAAAAAAGAAAAAAAATATGTGTGTGTGTGTAATTAAATCATGGTGTTGCTTATTTGACACTCACACAGCATTACTAATCAACTACATTTCAATAAATTTGTTATAAAGGAGAGAGATTCCTCATACACATTTAAAAAATTCTCTTTTATTCTTATGCACATGAACTTTCCACAAATTCTCTAACTAGAAAGTTTCAGGGACTTAACTCATAGATTATGGAGGAAACAATGTGGTGATGAGATTAGGGACATGCAGGAGAGGGCAATGGCAGCCCACTCCAGGACTTTTGCCTGGAAAATCCCATGGACGGAGGAGCCTGGCAGGCTGCAGTCCACGGGGTCGCTAAGAGTCGGGCAAGACTGAGTGATTTCACTTTCACTCTTCACTTTCACGCACTGGAGAAGGAAATGGCAACCCACTCCAGTGTTCTTGCCTGGAGAATCCCAGGGACGGGGGGAGGCTGGTGGGCTGCCGTCCGTGGGGTCGCACAGAGTCGGACACGACTGAAGTGACTTAGCAGCAGCAGCAGCAGCAGCAGCAGAAAGGAAACTGACTCATTAGTAGATGACTTATGAAGAAGTATGCATATCCATAAGAAAATTTGATTAAATCTCTACTGAAGAAAGGAAACCGTGACAGATTCACCCAAGTTCAATATGGCTGAGGAAGATTATGATCCCTGGGGTATAGCCTCATAGTCCTGAGAACACAACTTGACCACATTTTCCAGACTTCCTTGCAGCTAGATGTGTGCCCATGATTGAGTTTTAGCCAATGGAATGTTCCTAGAACAATGTCTACCACTTCTAGGCTAGACCATAAAAATCCTACCATCCATGTTTTTTCTTTCTCTTCTGGTTTCAGGTGAGTGGAAATAATGATCTTGGAAGTCACATGTTGAACAAAATAACAGGAGTCTGAGCCCCTGAGTCACCTCATGGAGGAGAGCTGCTTACCAATCAAGCATTATTTGCATTTTACCCCTGTGAGAAATAAACCATCTAAGCACCTTAGATTTGGAGGTTTCTATTAAAGCAGCTACACTGACCTCACTAATACTAGTCACTAATTTCTTTTTTTAAGCATGTAGGATTTTGAAAAGTCAGAAGCCCATCAGGATAAATTATGCCATGAGCTGGGAAGGTGATGAGGAAACTGAACTCAGTAAAGATAGATTTTTCTGAACTGAGAAAAGGTCAATATTAAGAGCAACTAGAATTATTCTATTGCCTTCTAAGCCTGGGTAAAACATTTTTCAATGGCATTCAAATATCTTGCTCCATTGCTGTGGTCATTAGGCATTATTCTGATAATCAGCTGGCTTTTATAGAAGAAAAATCATGGGCTTTGGGGCATGAACCCGACTTTGCTGCACACCCACTGAGAGATCTTCAGTTACTTCCTCTCTTACAACCTTAGTTCCAGCTTCTATAAAATGGAGATACTACTATCTGAAAACAACAGAAGTAGGAGGAGAATAAAGATTTAAAGGCATATATTAATACAAAAGCAAGGGACAGACTGTTCCTAAAGACAACTCTGAAAGGAAATCCCAATGGTCCCATTGACCATGTCCAATTCCAGAGTCCTGGGTGTCTCCCATGAGAAGTGGACCATGAAATGTGGTGCACTCTTGACGGAAAGGAGAAGCAGAGTGCAGTAGCTATGAACTGTCCCCTCATCTATAAAATGGGAAAATAATAGAACTGAGATTGTTCAGTAGGGTACCCTACAGAATGTGGGTCAACCAAGTCCTTGTCAGATAACTGAGGCTCAGTGAGATGGTTTCATCTCAGGCATAGATCTTCACGGCTGTAATTAATTTTTCTTTCTCTTTGCACTGTGGGCTGTGGGTCCAGAAGGCTTGAGGTCAATTCCCATTTCTATTTGGCTCATCCTAGGCAAGATTTTAAAATCTACTTACTTCAGATTTCTCTTCTCTGAAATGGGAAAGAATACCCATTCTGTCGTCTTTCCAGTTCACTGTGAGGATGAAATGGGATTTTAGTTTGGAGAATCCTTAAGAGGCTGCCGAGAGCTCCATTGAGTAAAGTGATATCTTGTTCTCAATTACCAGAGACTTATATGTGATTATCGGAGAAGGCAATGGCACCCCACTTCAGTACTCTTGTCTGGAAAATCCCATGGACGGAGGAGCCTGGTAGGCTGCAGGCCATGGGGTCGCTAAGAGTCGGACATGACTGAGCGACTTCCCTTTCACTTTTCACTTTCATGCATTGGAGAAGGAAACGGCAACCCACTCCAGTGTTCTTGCCTGGAGAATCCCAGGGACGGGGGAGCCTAGTGGGCTGCCATCCATGGGGTCACTCAGAGTCGGACACGCCTGGAGCGACTCAGCAGCAGCGGCATATGTGATTATGGATCATTTTCATTCTATTCTTCCCTTTCCTAATATTTCCCCAAATGTTTCCAAGTCCCAATTTCCTTTCCTAGAAACTTGCAACAGGTATTAATATTCTCTTTGCAAAAAAAAAAAAAAATGAAGAAGAAGGTGGGATGGGAAAGCATTTCTGCCAGTGAACTGGCTTTCTGGCAGCCAGGAATGGTGGGTCAGTCCTCAGCATTATTAGGGTGGTTTACAGTATGGGTTTTGAAGTAGAAATATTTAGGAGCATATCCTCTTATTCCACATTTACCAACCCTGTGACCAAGAGAAACCTGGCTCTTAGTTCTCTCATGTATAAAGTAGGGATAGTATTGTTCCATCGGGTCATTGTAAGGTTAAATTAGTGATGCTGCTCTGTGTGTACTGAGCACTCAATGCACAGTTTTGAGGGCTATTATTATTAATTTTCCTGGCTTTGGATGCTCCACCTCCCAAGAGCCTCAAAGAAGAGCCAAGAAAACCAAGCTGTAATTGCTGGTACTTGTGATATTTAAACACTGTCTCTAATTCTATGCTGAAATGTAAACACTGAAGGCTATTTGGGTTTTTGTTGTTGCTGTCTTGCTAAAATGATACATATCTTGGAGAAGCCTTTCAAGCCTCAAGCCTCTCTTTCAGCCCAAGCCTGCCTCCACATGAAATAGTGAATTCCTTTATTTATTCACCTTGACTTAATTAACAATAATGCCCACACTTTCTATTTGCTCTTTCCCCTTCTTTGTATGCCCGACTAGGTACTACAGGCACCTTTTCCCCTTCAGTTTCTCGTGTCTTGGTTCACGCTCTACATACTATAGAGAGAAGAGTGTTGGAGACATTGCTCAGACATGGGGGACTTGGCAATACTATCTTCTTATCTTTGCTAGGCCATATTTCCTTATCTCAAATGAAGAGGAGGAACAAAATGGTTTCTAAGGTCCTCATCCTGACCTTTTAGAACTAATAGATCATCTATGTGCTCATTCATTCATTCACTGAATAAGCATTTGATTTCATCTCAGGCATAGGTCTTCATGGCAGTAATTTACTTGCTGCTTGTTTATACCTCAGCACTGCAGACACAGATATAAAATAGCATAATCTCTGTCTTGAGCAGCTCACTGTCTTGCAGGAGAGATACAAGTAGATGGTTGTACTGTAACAGCCGGTTGCTGCAATGGAGGCTTATGCAAGAGCGGATCAGAGTTACTGTGCCAGAAATGGATTAGCGAGGGGCACATCCATTGACAATCTTTTAAGCAAATGAGGGTTAATTGAGTTATTAATGCATGGTCCTCCTACCCTCCAGAAATCAGAGATTAATGCAGAAACACAAATAAATAGTCATAATTCAATATGTCAAATTTTGTAATAAAAAAAATAAACCATCTATTAATACATACAGAGGAAGAAGCAAGTAGTTTGGCTCAGGCTACTACCCCTTTCAGCTGTGAAATTGTTTAATATAAAATAAATGTGGAGGAAATTAGCTAAGGTATATAGTTTTGAAATAATAAGTGATATGATTGTTTATTGAATGGTATATGCTAGACATTGTGCTAGGTACAACTCAGCACTACATAAGATACTTCTTCCAACTGAAAATGTTAGGAAGGAAGCCAACACAAAATGAAACTTAAATTTGTCAAGAATTTAAAGCCAGAGAAACAGACGTTTTTGTCCTAGCGCCTCCACTTATTAGCTGTGAACACAGAAAACCCCTTGACCTCTCAAACTCATTTTCCTAGTGTACAAACTGGAATAATACATATGAGAGAGTGGTGTAATGGACAAGATTCAAGTAAAATAAGGGTTTGAGAAAGTGCGTTCTGGGCTGTTAAGGACTCTGCACATGTTACTGATTATCAGAAATAAGAAAGAGGGAACTGTTTGTGTTTAACCTGAAATAAGAGAAGGCAATGGTTTCCACATACAGCGACTCATCTATCCTCAGGGCTTCAAGGCCGTGTATACACTAATGACTCCCAATCTCTTCTACCTAATTAGTATCCTTTTCTTTTTTTTCAACTGCTGATCAATAACAACTGCCTTTTAGACTTCTCCACTTGGCCTTCTTCCTAGCACTTCATACTTTCCATGGGCAAAATTTAACTTCTTCCTCTCCCTCCTCTATTCTTACTTCAAATTTCCCATCATGGTAAACAGTTCCCAAACCAGAACCCTTTCCTCTCTCAGTTCCCCATTCATTGGTCATTGGTCATCAAGTTCTGGAAAGTTCTCAAGTTATCCCCATCTTTTATCCACTGCTTCTTTCTGACATCATCATCTCTCCTTGAGCTATTGCAATAGTTCCTTCAGTGGTATCACTGCACCACTGAGATTCTACACTGTTCCCCATCCATCCACCCATCCGTTCTACTGTTGCCAGGGTTATCCTTTCTGAATGATAACTTGACCAAATCACTCTTATTCTTAAGAGACTTCAGTGATTCCTCGTGGCCTACTGAATATTTCAAGCCTACAAACTGAAAGTAAAAGTGAAAGTCGCTCAGTCATGTCCCACTCTTTGTGACCCCATGGACTATACAGGCCCTGGAATTCTCTAGGCCAGAATACTGGAGTCGGTAGCCTTTCCCTTTTCCAGGGGATCTTCCCAACCCAGGGAATGAACCCAGAATTCCTGCATTGTGGGTGGATTCTTTATTAGCTGATCCACAAAGGAAGCCCCGGGCCTATAAGAAGAATCACAATAATCTTCATAACATGGACCCTGTCTCCCTTTCCAGTCTCAGTTTACCAATTCCTTATTCACCAAGCTACTTATATTGAACTACTTATTCCTCTTCTCTACACTTCTTCTACTGGCCCCAAACTTTCTCTTCTCTTTGTTTGCCAGTCATTCTTATTTAAATCCAGGCTTACCTCAAATATCACTTCCAAGAAGGAATTCTTGGAACTCTTACGTACTTCCACTATACATGCATCTAAGCATGGGCTATCTCTTGCTTTTCTCCATGCTCCAGCATTTAGCCTAGAGCCCGTACTCATCAGCTACTCACCTGGCTCATGGCTTCTGGGTGCTAAGAAGACCTGTTCTTGGAGTCTATTGCTATAATCACTCATCTATAGAGATATATTCTGATAAATGGCTTCTACCAAAATTAGCAGGTTTTCTGATACTTTCAAAATAATAGAACCTTGGGATTTTGAAGAGGATTGAGGAAAGGAAGGAAAAAGGAATGACAAGGAGGAAGGAAAAGGTAAAAAGGGAAAGAAAAAAGAGAAAGACATAAGGAGAACAGAGGGCGGGAAGAAAGAGGTAGAACAAATTATCATGGAATCTGGGGGAAACAGAAATGCTTTTAATTTCTAAAAAAGTGTCTGAAAAACTTGTAAACAGGGGATTGTGTATTTTTTACTTGATCACAAAGCAGGCTCTTTGAAAAGATGTACTCTCACCCAGTTCTAGTGTTTCTAATATCCCTCCAATGCCACAATCCCAACTTGTACTCCTCCCAACGTTTCATCAGTCATTGCTTAAGGAACCCCACTGATGATAACATCTCACCCATTTCTGGAGCTGAGGGTTGTCCTGTTCATCTCGCCACTGACAGTGGCATCAGTGGGTGAAGATCTGTAAATATAGGGGCTAAGAGAGAATGTGTTCTTATGCTTTGTAGCATTTAAAACAGAAGTTTTATAAGCATAGCTCAGATTTCATCAATTTAGGATTAAAATAAGGATACACTCTGATTTTGTTGTTGTAGTTATTGTTATTGCTGGTTTCTTTTTTTATCTCAAACCCAGGTCTAATGAAATCTCATTATCTCTATGGACTCCTCCCTAGCAGCCCCCCATAAGTTCTGGAAATTCCCCAGTAGTACCTCTCATGTGTCCACAGAGAAATGTAACCTCTGCATGTAACTGTCCTTGCCTGGATCCCACTCACTGGGGCTAAATTCTAGCTAAAGAAGAAACCAGCCCTCAGAAAGAGCCTCTAATGTTTACAGAGAAAAGTGAACGCAATTCATTGTCATGACTCTGTTTATACGTTTACCTAGGAAGTCGATCCTTCATTAGCTCTTATCTTGGCGGCTGGGGCCAGTGTAGGAACATGGCTGGGGGTGCAGAAAACAAGCCTCCTTTGGCACTTCCAGCACATTAGTAGCTACTGAAGGGACTGATGACTTCAAAGGAGGCAGAAGACACATGTAGAAACAAAGGGTGGTTGGCCCCCACGGCAGAAATATGCAAGTAACCCAGATTACTCACAGTAAGCTAATTGTGTTATGGTGCATACATTAGTTTTAATTTTGTCACTTATGTAGACAGACACAATTATGCTGGTCAGCTATTTACCTGAATTTCAAGGAGAATGACTATAGCTCTTGCTTTCTGAATGGGTGCCGTAAGTTGTTATCTGAGAACTGCTGGCATTATTAATTTGGCTCTTAGGCCTAACAACAGCATTAGGGGAGACTGAAGTTAGACACTAAGAAATACGCTTACTGGCAGCGCTGGAGAAATCTTTCTATCACTGTTAAAGTTTTTCAGAAATTCTCATCTGTCTGAGACAGGTTAATGGTTTTTCATCCAAGATTAGTGGCTATGCTACTTTTGAACATCTCTGGCAGTGGGACTTTATGATATTCTAGAAGATATCTTTTCATCCATTCCTCTGTCCATCTACCCATCCATCCATCCATCAATCCATCCATCTACACCCCTACCAACCCATCATTTACTGAACTGTCACCATGTTTAAGGACTTAAACTTTTCAATAGGGGAAGGAAAATATGGACAAAATACACCTGCCTTCAGAAAATTTATAGACTAGTGGTGGGATATAGACATATAAACAGAACTAGACATATAGGAGAAGGAGTTAGCCAGGTAACTAGGTGGGAGGGGGCGTAGGAATGTATGAACATAGCTATCAGAGTAGGAAAATGCAATTCATTCTCGTTTCATAGCCAGACCAATAATCCACATCATGGAGCTGAGTTTGGAGATATTTGTAAAGATCAGTGGTTCCAGAAGGACCTGAATTGTCCTGGGGGGACAGTGTTCCACTCAGCTCAGAAGCCCCAGGTAGAAGCTCACCAAGACACTTTACCCTTTACTACACTACTTGGAAACCCCCTTATTATCTTATTAGATTGTGAAAACTACTTTTAACAAGTTTAACTAGATCTAACATCTGGTTTTGGCTACAATTCCTTCCCATGCCACCAGTGCCAGCTCGTGTGTCTCTGTGACCATGCTGGGCCCACCCAAACATTTCTGTTGAGGTGCAGAAAGGCTGGGTGGGTTACAGCCAGCTAAACAGGGCTCTCTTACAGGTATCAGATCACATGGTAGAGGATCTGCTCTCTGTCTGTCTAGATGTTCTCTCTACATTTCCTTCACTTTTCTTCCCCCACAACGTTAGCCAAGGCCCAGGGGGCTGGGAGTGTTAGGTTAACTGTCCAATTTCCTTTCTGTTACTTAGACATTTATTTCCTTTCCCTGTTGTTTGACAGCATCTGTCTTACTTGATCAAGCTTTGGTATTTTGCTATGGATGAAATGGAAAACTTTGATAATTCAGAGAACAATTCTCCTTTTTTTTTTCTTTACTTCTGATAAATCTGAATATCAAGATTATTATCTTTTTAATAACTTAAAACATTCTGGATTTGACTCTAAATTAAGCTATAATCCCTTTGTTATTGGTATTGAGGAAGGCACCGGTCCAGTGACTATAGCATCCAGTCCTCACAACCTTTTTCTCTGTCTCCAGTTAAGGGCCAGGTGAGCCAGCTACTCATCTTCCCTCTGTGCCTTGTAGCCTCAGGTAGCCAAGGACTCAGTTTTTCCACATAGGCAGAAGATTGCTGGGGTATTGCAGGAAAGTTTTTGGTTTTCTTAGTAGAAAAGAAAGATACGGCTGGCACCTACCCCACTTCCTTCCTGAATTAAATAAGGATGACATGCTGAATGCTGGAGCAGCAGTTTGGGGAATTCAAAGGAGAGGCCAACATGAAGCTACTGAACCAAGGTGTTCTAGCATCTACCTCCAACTTCATATGTTAGCAAAGGCAACTTCTAAGCTTCAAGTCACAGAAAATGAGAAATGCAGTAAATGAATTCTGAAGTCTTCTTGCCAAAGCAACAAATACAATGGATATAATTCATGAGGACCTCCAAACAAAAGGACATGATGAAAGCTACTTTTGTTTCTCATCTCCAAAATGTACCCACACTCTTATCATTCAGAAATAGATGTCTTAGTCAAGACTGATTTTGAAAATTTGGTATGAATGTAAATGGGATACCGAAAATGTAGATAGAATAAAAATACGTTAGGACAGAATAGTCAATTGGGAAGTGAAATTTGAAGTTTTGAGTCTCTAGAAGTGGAACATCATATTTACTTTGGGGATAAGGTTCTTTTCTTTTTGCTTTAGGATATATTATCAGAATGGATCGCACTTCACACTGGGACTCCCCGAGGTAAGCATTATATTAAAAAAAAAAATTAAATAGGCCCTTTAGTAATGCAAATGTGAAGCCCATGTTTCTCCTTTGTCTTGGGACAGCAGGAAGCTACTAGGAATTTGTAGGCAGCTGTTACATTTGGGATCAGAAATTGTGTCTTTAAGCTGGAATTGTGTTTGGAAGCTGCTTTCTTTCTTGCTTTATTTTTTCTTTTCTCTTATAAAATTGTTGCAGTATCTGAGTAGGAAGGAGAGGCAGAAGGTCCTAGGTGGACCCAGGGGCTTACAGTCCTGCTGTCTAAGTGTAGCATAGAGCTGGAAAAGGGGCTTTCATGTCACCTCTGGGCAGACCCTGGCACTTGTCCAACATAACTGGGAGTGGCATCTTTAGAGCAATGGGAGAGAGCACTTGTGACAGAAACCCGAGTGTTTTGAAGAAACATAACCTCTGATAGTAGCAATGGAGAGGCTCTTTTAGCTGACTTTAAGAAGAGGAAGAACATGATGGTCTCACTGTGGCAGGAGGACTGGTCATGAGCACAAACCCGTGGGAGGCTTCAGAGCTCCCAGAAACAACAGAGGACAAGGTGCAGGGTAGATTGGGGTCTGGCGGCTGTGCTGTTAGGGGAAGCACACTGACTGAAACCGCCCACCCTGGCCAGGCACCATGGTAACCATCTGCATGAGTTGCTTTACCAGGAGGTCCTGCTAAGGAACACGGAACTAATAAGCCTCCACCAACCGGAAGAGTTCGGGAAAGGTCAAAAGGCAACACCACATGTCTGAACACCTCCCAGAATCCTTCTCTCTGGCATCCATCTTGGCTGAACAAGGCGGGCACCACCAGGAAGGACTCTGAGTCAGAATGATTGGTGAAAGACCACCTGGAAACTAATCCCATCACCATAAAACCCGAGACTGCAAGCCACATGGCAGAGCTGTTTTCCTGGGTTCCCTGACCCTATTGCTCTCCATCCGGGTGCCTTTCCCAATAAAATCTCTTGCTTTGTCAGCAGATGTGTCTCCTCGGACAGTTCATTTCTGAGTGTTAGACAGGAGCCCAGTTTAGGGCCCTGCAAGGGGTCCCCCTTCCTGCAACAACACTGCTAGAGTCTTTATGACTTGGGAATATTACTATAGTGATGACTTTGCTTTTTGTTGGGATATACCTATTATAAAAGCATTTAGAAAACATTAACGATATTTAAAAAATCTCTAATGGTGCATTGCAAGAGTATTCCCAATTCGTTATGCCCCTTTATAAGCACACCTTTTGCCCATGTAACATTGCACTTCCTTTCTTCAAGGTCAGCCACCAGCTAACCAACTTTTAGACTGGGCCCAGTTAAGTTCAGGAAAGTCATCTAGTCAATCCCAGAAGACCCAGGCACAGAACAGATAAACAACTACTACTGTAGGCTACTGAGATAGAGGATATTATCCTAGGTAGTACTATTACTGCAAATAATAACTAATACATTCTTTAAAAGGTGAGTGATAGTGAGGATATCAAACAGTATCTGAATTTCAGTATTGTAACTTTAGATTCTATAAAATGGGCAGTGTGCTTGGATTATTAAATGCAATAGCTCAGCATGTAAGACATTATTTCTTTTAAATACTAAATACTGATAATGTTAATTTTAAGATTTCATTCGACTTCTGTGTTTCTGCCTCAGGAATCACGTTCCAGTAAATAATTCTGCATCTCAAGCCTCAGGGACATGGGTGTACATGGCTGTTCTACAGTCCATTCCCAGCTTCAGATGGCGACACTATGAGAGAGTTTCTTGAATGGATTTCTAGAGCAAACGGAGTGTTTGTAGAATTGGTTATACAGATGAGTAAGGGAAAGGAGCGAGGAGGTAAAACATCACTGTCCTGATGTTTAGTTGGAAAGGATAGTATGGAAAAGGTGGTAAAGAAGATGAATAGCAGAGATGCCACACTCTTCAGAGCTGGGGAGAACCAAGCCAAAACCTGGGCTCCCTCACTGGGAGCTATAGGATGTAGGCAGGCTATCTCATCCCAGGGAACCTTGGTTTTTCTACCCAATAAATAGGAATGAAATTTGCATCTTGTAGAGGTGCTGAGAATTTTAAAGGAAATGCATGCATTTGAGGCCTCTGGGATAGAGTCAGTACTCTTCCAAGGGAAGGTTGGAAATCTTGGCCTTTCCATTTGGACTTGGAGTACAAAGACTTGGAGGAAATGGAGCCAACTGACATCATCAGCAGTTTCAGGAGTTAAATTGTGAGGAGGAATTTGCATAAGGAAAGTAGCAAAGAAGTTAATCTTTGGGTGTGTGTCAGTTTTAATGCACTGGAGTATTTTTTTTTTATTTTTTGTATTACATTGCACTATATTTAGGTACGAGATGGCCTGGAACAAAAGCTGGAATTTATTTTTAAATGTTCAGAACAATGAGAAGACTGGTGTTCTATATATCAGCCTCACATTTCCAAACACATGAAAATCTTACACTCAGTTACGAGCTTTTCACAAATCTCATTATGTACCTGTCTGACCCTGCTGTAAGTGACTCTGCAGATGAGACCCTGAATGTTAAAAATGATATTTTACATTCGCATAGTACTTAATAACTTAAACACTCTTTCCCATATATTATTTCAAACGTTTTCAACAACTCTGAACAGTAGCAATTGTCATGCTAAGTCACTTTAGTCGTGTCCAACTCTGTGTGACTCTATGGGCTGCAGCCTGCCAGGCTCCTCTATGCACAGGATTCTCCAGGCAAGAATACTAGAGTGGGTTTCCATTCCTTCTTCCAGGTACAGTAGTGATACTTTTCCTCAATTTGAGGAAAATGAAACTGTCTTTGAGTGGTTAAGTGGCATGCCCAAAGTTAAAAACTAATTAGTGGGTTCTGGTCTAACTTGCAAAGTTGGTAACACTGTGAGACGTTCACTGAGACATTTTATGTGTAGGAGCTATGCTAAGTTTTTGACTTTCTACTTTTTGCTTCCCTGGTGGCTCAGATGGTAACAAATCTGCCTGCCATGCAGGAGACCTGGGTTCTATCCCTGGGTGGGGAAGATCCTCTGGAGAAAGGAATGGCAACCCACTCCAGTATTCTTGCCTGGAGAATCCCCATGGACAGAGGAGCCTGGCAGGTTACTGTCCGTGGGGTCACAAAGACTTGGACATGGCTGAGCAACTAACACATTCCAATAATCACAAAACAAACCCTTCTGTGGCAGACTAACTGGGTACCTTCTCAGGAGTCAGTGAAACACCCTCTAGCTTGCTCATGGAACTCTCATTTTTTCTCATATCTAAGTTGAGATGTGCTTAAGGAAAAAGGATTCTAATCCTAGCCCTAGAGAATAACCTAGGTAGTCTAAACCGATCACAGCAACTCTATTCTCTTTTGTCAAGGCCCAAATCAGCTGGGATAGCTGTTCAACCTGGCAGCTGTGCTGCCTGTGTAGTGATGGGCATGTGACCCACATTGGCCAAAGAAATGAACAAGAAGTTTGCTGGAACTTTCTGTTAAAGACTGTTTCATTTTGCCCTGATAAAAAGACAAATGCATAAGGAGAATGCCCAACACTTTCTTTCTTGCTTTGGGTATTGTTATTTGAGGATTTGATGTTGGAGCAAAGGCACCCATTTCAGCTGCAAAGAAAATCAGAGTGAAGCAAAAGCAAACAGAGAAGTTGTCCCAGAATCTGGATATCCTTGAGCAGCTTGGTTAATCAAACTGGAAAAACTTCCTTTTTGGAGTTAAGTGAGATAATGAATTTTTTTAATTGTTGAAATCACATTCAGTCACATATTCTATCAACTGCTTTTGAAATCACTTCTAATTGCTACCTTCTCACAAAAAAACTGAGGAATAAAGAATTTCTGCTGTCCAAGGCCAAGTGTCAGATTTGGGATTTGGCTTTAATGCATCTGATGTTGAAATTGCCCTCCTAACACACGCTGCAGGGCTGCCCACCCTCCACCTCAAGTCTCTCCTGCTTCCCATCCGTCTGTGCGATGGAGGCAACTGAGGGACAAAGAAGGGTCAGAGGTGCACGTCCTTGGAACATTAGTGGACGTTTCCTGCGGAGGGAGGGCAATGCCTAATAGGTGGTGGGCCATGAGATAAAATCCCCTACTTCACACTTTGACCTGACAATGGTCTTCTTTATTTTGTGCATCAACACTGGAGAAAGCAACCTGGGGAGAAGGAAAGAACAGAGGCCTGAGAAAGAAAACTTCTGATTTCAAGTTCTGGCTTCACCACTCTGTACAAGTGCCACTTTGGGCAAGTCCATTGATGTCTTTGAGACTCAGTGTTTTTCATCCATCAAATGGGAATAGTAACCTCTGGCCTCTTTCCTTTCAGGGTTATGGTGAACATGACAAGAGAAAAGGCATGTGGAAATCTCCCTCCACTGCAGAGGATGAAAGATTCTTGTTATTAGAGAACATGTCCTCAGGGCAGACATAGTCTCCTCATGATCTACTGGAGAAACTAAGGATACAGATGGTCTTTAACACACGCATTACAATCATGCTACTGCTTTTGATAAATTTATAATTTGTAGGTTATAAATTCAAACATTCTCTCCTCTGAATGCCATCCTGAAGGTTAATGAATGAAATACATGATTTTCGAATCCCAACAGTTGGTGTTAATTGGAAGCAAACACATACCTTCAGGTTTGATCTCTCATAATAAGACAGTCAGACAACTTAACCTCAAAGCAGTTCATTACCACGCTACTCAGAGCCCTAGGAAGATGGTAGACATTTCAAAGACTTTGGATGTCTGTATGCATGCCCCCACCTCTCTCTTTGCAAAAACAGTAAATTAGAAGGTAAAAAAAGGGACCAAAGGAAACTTAGTAGACCCTGACAGAAGATTTTTAAATAACCTGAAAATATTAAATCCATAGGAATTAATTAGAAACAACTCAAAAGTCTAACTGTTGCTGGAATTTGCTACATAGCCATGATGGGACATTTTGCAGCCTTTAAAAAGCATGACCTGGAAGACAGCTTAAAGGTACAGGACACTACAAGCAGGGTTAAGTAAAGAGATAAAGGTGAGACGGAATGCATAAACTTTATGGATCTATGCTAATGAAATGTTTCACATACACACACACACACACACACACACACACACACACACACACACACACACAGGAATTATAGAGTTTGGCTTCCTGACAGAGAGAGGCCATCAAATTCAAAGTTACATAGAGGTGAGTTTTTTTTTTTTAACTAAAATGTTGGATTTGCCTCCTTTTCTCCCAAAGTTATAGGATAAGCAAATAATTTTCAAAATATATTCTATAATAATCTCTATTTATTCTGTGTCTTGCTGCACACAGGCAGTTTACTAAGCACAGTATATACATTCACCCCATTTAGTTCTTATAACAACCCTATGATGACAGCCTTGTTACTGCTCCTGTATTACAGATGGGGAAACCAAGACTCACAGAGTAAGGAAGTTGTCACAGACCTCCCAGCTGGTAAGTGGTGGAGCCTGGTGTAGAGACCTGGCCAACTCCAGAACCAGCTCAACTGAATTTATGTCTTCCAGGCTAAGTTGCCAATGTATATGTACTTGCATGAAATTAATTAAACTACAAGAGAAAATGGGGAAAGCAAGAGATTTTCCTCTTTGTTTAGTTATATAACATTTGAAATAAGACTGAAACAAAGGGTACTGAGCCAAGAGCACTTGGTCTACTGAGCATTTTCTATGTCTTCCTCATGTTCCCAGTGCCACTGCCTCCGTTTGAAGCTGCCCATTTCATGTTAGATGATATTAGCAGCATCTCTACAAATAAGCTCTCTGCTTTCAGCGTAACCCTCTTTCAATCTGTCCTTCAGGGCCAGCTTTCAAATACACAGATCTCATCACTTCATGCCTCTGCATGAAATTCTGCCAAAATCCTTCAGGAAAGTGCCCTCAATCCTGGCACGCAGCGCAGGGCCTCGGTGACCCTGTCCTGTCTGTTTTTCCACCCTTCCTCTTGCTTCTTTCTTTCATCATGGATTTTCAAGTGAGAAGCCAAAACTTTATAAAGTAATAAATTAGGTGGATTATGACCAGTATAAAAAACATGATAGAAAATACTGGAATGTTATAGCAAATTAAAAATCTGTCTTAATTTTATATAGTTGATATGTAAATCTTGACTTTGTTGTAACATCTATTTCTTATATAAGTTGTTTTAAAAAAATCTGCTAAGGTTTCATCACATGACACTTTCTACAGTTCTCAAAATACTGTAGGATGTGTCTTTCCTTGAGTCTTTGTCCTTTGTTTTCCCCATCTCAGACTTCCCCATCAAGCACAATAAGTATTGTGTCAAGAAACCATGATACTTTCAGGGACTAACAAAAACGTTTTAATTAGAGGAAAAAATTCAACATAATCCATCACAGATGATATTTGTCTTTATACCAATGAAATTATAAAATATAATATTTAATATCATTTTTTGTCTTTACAAAGGATGAAACTCGAGAAAACAAAAGTACCCAGGGACCATAAATATTATACTGCAGCTCTGCCTCTGCTCTCTTTCTGGAAGGCCCAAGGGCCACATACACAATGCTGTTCTTAAGAGTCTTGTCCAAGCATCATCTTCCATGATAGCCCTTTTCTAGCATTTTAATTAAGGCACACATTTGTTCATTTATGTGCTTACTTTTCTCTTGCAATGGCAATTTCAGAGATAAAATCTTAGCCAAGAAAAAAAAAATAACATTTATTAGAAACCCACTACAGTAGTGTTTTACTACACTTGTTCATTTTAGCCTCACACTATGGTGTAGATGCTATTATTATCACCCTCATTTTACATTTGAGAATACAGAGACTAAGAGAGATTGAAGTGTTCCTGTTTATAAGTTGCAGAGTGAGGGCTTAAACTCAGGCCTGCTAGCTCTGGAGCCTGGAGTGGCTCTGTTGGAGGGGTGCAGAAGAGAGGAACTTTTTTACTGGCTTTCTAATTCCAAGTTGGGGGATGCCAATTAGCCTAGACTGTGTATTAAAATGCAGAGGCATCACTTCGCTAACATAAGTTGAAACAGTCAAAGCTATGGTCTTTCCAATGGTCATGTATGGATGTGAGAGTTGGACTATAAAGAAGGCTGAACGCCAAAAAATTGATACTTTTAAACTGTGGTGCTGGAGAAGACTCTTGAGAGTCCTTTGGACAACAAGGAGATTAAACCAGTCAATTGTAAAGGAAATCAACCCTGAATATTCATTAGAAGGATTGGTGCTGAAGCTGAACTTTTAATATGTTGGCCACCTGATGCGAAGAGCTGATTCATTGGAAAAGATTGATTCTGGGAAAGATTGAGAGCTAGAGGAGAAGGGTGTGACAGAGGATGAGATGTTTGGATTGCATCACTGACACAATGGACATGAGTTTGAGCAAGTTCCGGGAGCTGGTGAAGGACAGGGAAACCTGTGTGCTGCAGTGCATGCGGTCACAAAGAGTTGGATATGACTTAGCATGAAACAATAACCATTAATGTAACACCTTTGGATTTTTCCTATGCCCTACTGGTGTGTCTGGGTGGTGGAATGACCATACAATGCCTGGCTCAGCCACTCTCCTCCATCTCTGCCTTTTGAATCACCTGTTGCAGACATGTTCTCTGGTCTGTCCCCTACCATCCGAGAACCCTGAAAGGCCTCCAGCTGTTCAGTACTGCTCTCACATGTCTGTTGTGAGACTCATGTGGCCGATTGAAGCGGCAGCTTCGTAACTGAGGGAGGAGGTGAGGACACACTAAATCATGTCCTCACCTCCTCCCTCAGTTACGAAGCTGCTGCTTCAGCCGGCCTCTCCTGTGGTTCCCCATCAGGGCACAGTGGGGCAGCAACAGTTATTTGGGCCCCTTGAAATATCAACATGCTCCAAACCGTAAGGCAGAAAGAGAACTCAGAGGAGGGTGTGATGAACTAACTGCCTTGAAATGGTCAGGGAGGTTTTTAGAGAAGAGAGAATCTGGGTTGTTTAATATCAATCTCCATGGAGGAGAAAATGAGCACTGGTTTGAGAGTAAAAAATTTCAGTTCAACAGCATATTGAGGTCCAGATAAACAGTAACAAATTAAACATCACTCTCAATGGAGGCAGTGCATCTCCTTACATAAAATAACCACTTAAACTACCAGCTCATTTTCTGCAAGTTAACATTTTATGTGGCTTATTCCATTTAATCCTCATAGGATCTCTTTAAGATAGTAAATATCCTTACTTCTTTTTTACAGATGAATTAACTAAGAATGAAAGGTGTTAAGTACCCTGACCAAATCATCAGAGTTATTTAATGGTAAAAACATTGATGGTAATTGAAGATTTGACCAAATGTATTGATCTCCAGTGCCAAAATCTTTACATTATTCATACAATCCTTTCCCTCATCACTGTGCTTTTTGTTGATACTTCTCTCCTACAGAGTATTCATCTCTAGATATTGTAATTATCTGATGTTTTTCTGCCTTTCCTATTAGAATACAAGCTCTCTGAGGGCAGGAACTGTGTCCTACTTTCTTTTATCTTCAGTTCTTATATAATCCATGTATTCAATCAAATTTTTCTTGAGTTTTTCTATCTGCTAGACACAGTATATAGTGTGGGACATGCTCTAGAGAACAAGATAAGGATCCCTACCCTACAGTGCTGATAGTTTTTCAGGGGAAACGGAAAACTCACAAGTTAAAAAAAAAAAAAAAGCAACTGCAAACTCATAAAAGTACTATGATATAAGGAGCTTATAATGAGATGGGGTGAGGACTGTGGATTCAAAGATAAGACTTGAAGGATGAGAAAAGACCATGTTCAGGGAACCAACATTTTAAGAGGAATGAAAAGGATGAATGAAGGCTGTGTGACTGGAAAGATCTTGATGGATGTTGAGTTGGAACAGGTGAATGGCAGATGAGATTCACAAACAGCCTTTGGGAGGACTTTGGGTTTTAGCCCAAGTGCAGTAGATAAACACTAAACATGACAAAGCAATGGGTATGAAGAAATGATGATGGTGTCAAAATTCATTTGAAGGTAAGACTGCTAAAGCTTATTGATGGTTGGTGAAAGAGGACTCAAGCCTGGTCTGAGGGAGAATTAGGGAGGACTTCTGTCTTGAGCACCCGGGTAGGTGGTGATACTATTTACTGGGATGAAAAAGATTATGGCCACAGAGGTTGGAGATAAACCTTGGGAAAGATTAGAATCAACTTATGCTTAAGATGACTATTAGAAATCCAAGTGGAGATGTAAAAAAAAAATGATAAATGACTAGCTTATCCTATTTTGCTAAATTCTTATCATTTGCTGGTGAATATGTTGGATGCAAAATGAAATATACAGACTGTTCAAAGTAACAAACATTCATGCCTTGAATAGTATTAAACACTCATGCACACACATACACACACACACACACACAAAATGGTCAAATACTCAGGGTGAAAATGATCTATTATGCATCAATTATCTTTTTTGCACAAGGTTGCTTTAGGTTTTTACCATCAGTATGAAAACTTAAATTTCACAATTTCCCAAAGTCATACTTGTATACAATGTTAATTAGCAACTAAACAGGTAAAATTAGTCTTTTCACTTCTGCCATATATGTATGTATCTTATCTATACATAGAGTCATACACATACATACTCACACATACAAACATAGGTATTTTATAGATAGATATGGACAGATATAGCTCAAAACAAGACACCTTTATTATCTAAATTAAGAGTAGAATGATAGCTCTGACTTCGAAAGCTAAGAGCTTTGTCAGGCCTGTTAGTCTTTATTACACCTTCAAATGTGAAGACGCGTAAAGAAATTTCTGGTTTCCCTTTTGTCAAGGTTTAGTAAGGTGGACCTCCAGAAGGACTTAGTGGGATTTTACTTCCCGAGTCTTCCCAAAGCCAGGATAGATCCCTACCAAATACTCCCTTGAGGCCATTTTAAGATTTTCCTGTATTGAAAAAAATGCAGTCCGTACTTAACCCAAGAGTAAATGTCTCATCTCCCACCTGGCCTACCATTTGTTTTGATTACAGCTCAAGAAAACTGGTTGGGAGTGGAATGGAGAGTGAATGTTAGGATATAAGTTTTGCATCTTCAGGACAGTGCCCTTCACTCCCTAACATATACTCATTTGGAAAACAGTAACCAAGCGGCTTGCAAAAGGGCAAGGCCACCTTCGAGCCTTTAGTGGTAACAAGACATATGCAAATGAACATTTACTCTCCTGCTAAGCAAATATGGTCAGTTATTACAATGGGCCATTGGGAAAATTGTAAAAGAAACATAACAGTATGAAAAATAAACAATTTAAATGAGAAACATATGAACCATGAAGTATAAGTCCTTGCTCTGGTGTCTGTGAAGGGCACTGAAGAGGCTCTGTTGAAAAACTGGAAAATTTTTGTGAAGAATATATGTTGCAATTGTTACTGGTAGGATATTGACATGTTGGGTCTCATAGGTAGACTTGTAAGATATGTAACATAACTCAGACAAAAGTATACATTTTAGGCCTGAAATGTTTCCAAGGCATCTCTGTATCACTCATAAAATATTGATAGGAATGAGATGGCGATTGTTACGAGAAATAACTTGGAAATGCTCCAAAGAAAAGAATGTGAAAGATGTCCAGTTGCCTTCTTTAGTCTTTCTTTCCCCCTCTTCTGATATCTAGTAGATAAGTCTCCTGTGGTCTCCCAAATGCTCTGAGTGGACAGTCAGTAAGGCTTCCTGCTTCCAATGCTCTGATTCCTGTGAGGACTTAGGAGCCCGTTATGGCCTTGTGTAAAGAAGTCTCTATTACCTGAGGGACCTACTGAAACACAATAATCTAACCCTGATATTCCCCTACTTAAATTCCTTTAATGGCTCCCCAATGGCCTCGGGATAGAGTTTAAACTCTTTAGCAGAGCTGACAGATCTCTTCCTCACCAGCCCAATCTACAGCCTCATTGTCCCCCTCCACACACACCTTACACGCAAGCCCTCATGCAAATCCTTCTGTCTGTCATAGCTAGACGATCCCTTAAGCTGTAACATGATGTTCCCTTCAATCTAACATCTGGAAAGGTGTCTGTCTGCTAGTTAACTCCGCTTGCTCTTTGTTTTAGACTCAATCCAGGCATCATCTCTTTCAGAGAGCCTTTACCATTCCCATCACTCTGGCATATGCTTACACTCATCCCATCATTGTACTTCACTGTGTTACCAAAATTATTTGTTTTCATGCTGTCCACGTTATTAGACTGAGAGCTCCTTGAATAAAAAGGAAGGGGTTTTATTTGTCTTGCATCACCATTACCTGGCATACTACCAGGCCCAGAGGCACTCAATATACACCTTTGTTTTTTGATTGAACAAAATCATTCAATACTAATTCCACTCTACTTTGTCCCAAATCTCCTTGCTCATCACTTACAGAGACATCCCAACACTTGAAAGTAAGACTGTGTCATTTCAGGGGCAAAATCAATAGGCTTCCTTTAAGAAATAGGAAGTTGGGAATAAGAAGGCAAATTGCTTTGTTTAAGTGGAGGGAACCCCAGAGGATAAGGGATGCCAGCCAAGGTCTGCCGCAATGTGACAAAACATGTCAGTTTCACATAGGGGGCCTCCTGGAGTGTTTGGAGAGGGAATGGGCACGGTCAACTGGGAAAACACAAACATCTTGTAATTCTCCTAAAGTTTCTGTTTCGATTTTGGCAGAGTTGTAATTGACCACCCACTTGGGAATGATAATGTGAAATCTTTTGAGTGGAGATTCCTGGAAAGCTTAAATCGAATGCAGTGACTACTGAAGGGATAGACTCTGTTTGCACATATATGTGTCTGCACTCTGTTTTTAAAAACAGCATTCAGAAATCTGACTAATAATGCAAATAATAATCCATGCTAGTTAATAGGTAAACTCTAAAGATTTCTGCAGGCAAATTCACTGAAAATGCCAACAGTCCTTGCTTTTAGATCAAACAGATTCCTGAAGACTATGACTTTAAAGCTGACCTGGCAAAGCTGTTCCTCCTGTATCTGAGGCATTGTGTTTGTCTTATTTGTTAAAGGAGGATGGGAAGACAAAAATTCCTAGTAAAGACAGGAGCAGAACAGCTTAAGTGTCATGAGGTAGTGTACTTATTGCAACGCATTTCATTGCAGGTGGCTTCATGAAACATTTATTGCACACCTATCATGCACCAAGGGAAGGTCCTAGAGTTGTGAAGATGAGCAGGACACTGCCTAAGAGACACATTTAGTCTTCAGTTAGAGCCTGTGTGTCCTGTACATTTCTACCACATTACAACAAACATATCTTTTAAATGCTCTTTTCTCCATGAGAGCTCATAAGTCTCTGCTCTTTGTCCCCTCAGCACCCTGTGGGTCCCCATATTCTGCCAGGAAATGTTAGTGGTGATTATTATACCCTTCCTCCCATGATTCTCATATTGTTGGTTTTTGTGTGTTCCTCCAAATTAGAGTGGGAGATCCCTAGGGAGAAAAAAAAAAAAAAAAGAAACAGCAACATAGACTTGCCTTAGCACAACATGGGTTCAGATCCAAAACCTGCATTTGGTTGAGTGGTTTCTAGGCAAGACATTTAGAATATCTGTGTCTCCGTTTCCTCATCTTTAAAGTGGCATAATAATACCTGCTTCAGATCACTGTGATAAGGATAAATGCATTAATATACATAGAGGCTTAGAACACTGCCTGGCAGGGAGTAATCATTCAGTAATATTAGCTATTAAAATTGTTATGCATGCACACAACTAAAATACACAGAACCTGCATTAGAACTGCCAGTCTAAACTGCTAGTACTTGCTTTGAGCTTAAGGTCTCATCAATTATAGTTGATTCATTTACATCAGGAGATGATGCTTCCATTTGCTCCAATGTCTAAGAGAAAAACTTGGGACCTGTTCTTGAAAACATCCTCTCCCTTACCTCCTGCATCCACTCTAACTCCTAACAGTCTCTAATCACACTCTTTCACCCCATCACTCCCTGCTCTAGTCTGAGCCATCACCATTTTATTCCTGAACACTGCCATCATCCTCAAGTTGTTCTCCTTCCTACTCTGATACTGTCCTATATATTTCTAATGCAGCAGTCTGAGAAGTCCTTACACTCTGAACCAGGTCAAACCACTTCAGCATAAACTATCATTGGGTGCTTCTTAGAGTGAAAACTCAAATCATTATGTGGTTAAAGAACCAAAGTGTGACCTTGTTCCTACCTAGCAACTCAGCCTCACCTTGGGTCACACCTGAGTTTATCTCCAGTTCTTCAAAGAGTGCCAAGGAAGATGATACACATGAACTTACTTACAAAACAGAAAGGGATTCACAGACTTAGAGAACGAACTTACCATTGCCAGAGGGGAAGAATGGGGAAGAGGTAGTTACGGAGCTTGAGATGGACATGTACACACTGCTATATTTCAAATGCATAACCAACAATGTCCTACTGTGTAGCACAGGGAACTCTGCTCAATGTTATATGGCAGTCTACATGGGAGGGAAATTTAGAGGAGAGGGGATACATGTATATGTATGCTGAGTCCCTTTGCTGTCCACCTAACACTATCACAACATTGTTAATTGGCTACACGCTCAATATAAAATAAAAAAAAAAAATTAAAACAGTGCCAAGGAACTCTCCACTCAGGACCTTCCATCCTCCCGCCCTTCAGCTTACAAGTGAATTTCAGGGCTCAGCTTACAAGTGATTTCAGCAAAGGAGTCTTCCCTGACCCTCCCCTCTCATACTCTAAATGTTATACTCTACCATTACCCAATTTTCTTTTCACATCAGCCAGTACAATGCGTACACATACTAATTTTTTGAGCAGCTAGTTGTTCACTTTTCATCTTTCCATCAAATTTCATGTTTCAAGTCTCCAAATTCCATGAAAACATAGGCTCAGTCTATTTTATTTATCACTTTCTCTTCAATGCTAAGTAAAGCTCCTGGTAAATAATTAGCTCAGCAAACAACTGAATGCCTAGTAACTACTTATTTGATAAATTTTTGCATTGCACAATGAATTAAGTAGAAAAAACTGATGAACCTACACAGTAAAGAACATGAGGGCTCTGATAAGCTTATTTTCTCTTTTTCTGTCCAATATGATTTTACTGCCTAAGGAGCTGTATTACAAACCATCTAAATACAGAAGGAGGTCGTTTGCATTCTGAGGAAATTAAATGCATCTTTGATCTCATTTCCTGGAAGTTCTTATGAAAAAAGAAAACAACAACAATTCAAATTCTTTCTTGTAAAGGAGCTCTTGGCAGCAAGCATTGTACATCATGTCTGGTCTTGCTGTGATATGTGTATATGAATATATGTAGAATCATTTCCAGCCCTCCAGAAACCATATTTCAAGAAGCCTGTATAAAACACTCATTTAATACTAATTCAGCCAATAATTATACAGGGCAGTGGCCTGGGGTGAGAAGGACAAGAAGGGGATTTAATTTGAGACGAGAACATTGAGACCCTGAATACGATAGGATGAAAAATGAAAGTTACACATGTATATGGAATTGAAGGCTGATTTTAGACTCTGGGAAGGTTAGAAATGACAAGAATCTTCATGATCATCAAGCAGGATATAAGAGGAAATGAAATACAGGCTTAAGAGACATGCCCTAGACTCAAACAGACCTGTGTTCAGATCATGACTTTGGCAACTTAGAAATCGTAGACAAATTATATAACCTTCCTTATTTGCAATTTATTGCCTAAAAGATAGAGGCAACAATATTTTTCTTAATTTTTTTTTTTGGTGAGTGTATAACATAAGATAGATAATATAATATAATGAAAACAGAACAGTGCAGGTCATATCTTGAGCCCTCAAAAAGGGACTCAGCGAGGGTCATTATTATGCTTTATTATCTAAATCCATTATTTTATGGTTAGAAAATACAGACCTCAAAGAAGAAACAATTTGCCAAAGATCATGTGGCAAAGCAGAGCTAAAGCTAGAACTGTTCTGTATATTTAACTCCACAGTGGCCATAGGACTGGAAAAGATCAGTTTCCATTCTAGTTCCAAAGAAGGGCAATGCCAAAGAATGCTCAAACTACTGCACAATTGTACTCATTTCACATGCTAGCAAGGTCATGTTCAAAATCCTTCAAGCTAAGCTTCACCAGTATGTGAACCAAGAATTTCCATATGTACAAGCTGCATTTAAAAAGGCAGAGGAATCAGGGATCGAATTGCTAATATCAGTTGGATCATAGAAAAAGCAAAAGCGTTCCAGAAGAGCATTTACTTCTGCTTTATTGACTATGCTAAAGCCTTTGACTGTGTGGATCACAATAAACTGTGGAAAATTCTTAAAGAGATAAGAATAAATACATGACCACCTAACCTGCCTCCTGAGAAACCCATATGCAGGCCAAGAAGCAGCATGAACTGGAAATGAAACAATGGACTGGTTCAAAATTCAGAAAGGAGTACATCAAGGCTATATACTGTCATCCTGCTTATTTAACTTATATGCAGAGTACATCATTCCATGAAGCATAAGCTGGAATCAAGATTGCTGGGAGAAATATAAATAACCTCAGATATGCAGATGACATCACCCTTATGGCAGAAAGTGAAGAAGAACTAAAGAGCCTCCTGATGAAAGTGAAAAAGGAGAGAGAAAAAGCTGGCTTAAAACTGAACATTCAAAAAATGAAGATCACGGCATCGGGTCCCATCACTTCATGGCAAATAGACAGGGAAACAATGGAAACAGTGACAGATTTTATTTTCTTGGGCTCCAAAATCACTGCAGATGGTGACTGCAGCCATGAAATTAAAAGACGCTTACTCCTTGGAAGAAAACCTATGACAAACCTAGACAGCATATTAAAAATTGGAGAAATTACTTTACCTACAAAGGTCCATATAGTCAAAGCTATGGTTTTTCCAGTAGTCATATACATATAGGAGAGTTGGACAGTAAAAATGGCTAATCCCTGAAGAATCAATGCCTTAAAACTATGGTGCTGGAGAAGACTCTTGAGAGTCTCTTGAACAGCAAGATCAAACCAGTCAGTTCTAAAGGAAATCAACTCTGAATATTCATTGGAAAGACAGATGCTGAAGCTGAAGCTCCAATTCTTTGGCCATCTGATGCAAAGAGCTGACTCATAGGAAAAGACCCTGATGCTGGGGAAGATCGAAGGCAGGAGGATAAGGGGAGGACAGTGAACAAGATGATTGGATGGCATCACTGGCTCAATGGAAGTGAGTTTGAGCAAGCTCCAGGAGATGGTGAAAGACAGGGAAGTCTGGTGTTCTGTAGTCCATGCAGCCACAAAAAACCGGACGTGACTGAGAGACTGAAAATGAACACCACCACCTATACATCAGGAAGCTTCAAGTTGAGCAATTAATATAGATAGTTCTGGCTTAGCAATGCTTTCTTAGTTCCTGGCGGAAACAAATGCAAAATGTTTCTGGAGAGACAATCTTTCAATAACTAAGAACTTTGATAATAGAAGAATCTGAGAAAGTCAGTAATTAAGCACATTAAATAATTCTAAATATAAAAGAATAAGTTGGAAATAGAAGCCAATAATTAACAGTTTTCACCAACCTAAGTACAATTTCTGACATGAAAAAAATTGAAATGAAAGACTAGTGAAATGACAGGTTAGACAAAATAAGAGACACAGACAAAGAAGGAATTACTGAACTGAAACATACTTAAGGAAATTACCCAGAATACAGCACTTAGAGAAAAGAGTTAAAAACTACAAAAGAAGATGACAACATTACTTATCTTTAAAAATGTAAAGGTAGCCAACAAAAAAGTGGAAGGTAGAATAACTTCCTATAAATCATAAAGTATAGAATAAAGGAAATTTAATTAACGGAAGATAAGCAAAAAGGAAAAAATAGGAAGAGGAAATGTGTTAGACATAAAGTAAGAGTTTTGAATGAGATAAAATTCAAATAAATCATTAATGATCATAATCAATTTAAATAGTCTAAACTTGCCTTTTAGCTAAAGACACATCTAAAAGATAAGGGCCTGAAAGGCTAAGATAAAGGGGTATAAAAAAGATATACTTGTAAATAAAACTGGCTAATTAAATAAAGTTGGCATAGATATAAAACATTGACTAAAAAGGCAGACTTTAGGGCAAATAGTACAATTAGGAAAAAATAAGATCATATGATATACAAAAGAATAATTTCTCAAAAAGCTGTTTCAAATACCAATTTGTATGATTTACTAATGTAGCTTTAAAATACATAAATCAAAAACTAATAGAATTATGAAAAAATTGACAACAGGTACAGTCAGTAGATTTTAACACAACTCTTATAACAGACACAAGATTAAAATATAAACAGTGATGAACATTAAAAAGTTTGTTTTAATGAACATATTATAGAATATATTTTCTTTCTGAATGGACATGCAGTATTTCAAAAAGTTTTTTATGTATTAGGCAGGAAACAAAGCAACTCAATACATGCCAATCAATTGATAATATCAAGCACGTTCTCTTATCACAGTGACAAAAATGGGGAGATCAATAGTAAAGAACAATTAGAAATTCACAATAATTTTAAAAAATGCTTTTAATTAACTCATGAGCCAATGGGAAAAAAGTGGAAATTAGAATATATTTACAAACAGATGTCCATGAAAATAATATATTTCAAAATACATGATATATAGTTGATGCAGTTTTCAGAGTGAATTCACAGTCTTTATGTGCTTACAGTAGAATATAAGAAGACTGAAAATCAGCTGAGCATACAAACTCAGTGATTAGGGAAAGAAACAAGAACAAGAGGGTATATGCATATGACAGAAAGAACAATAAAATATGTCAAAAAATGTGTGAAATAGGAAATAAAGATAGGATTAAAATGCCCAAATTTTGCTATTTGGAAAGAGCAACAAAATAAATATTTTGCAAGATTAATCAATAAAATAAGAGAAGATGCAAAGAAACAGTTTAGTAATAAAAGGGAGATAGAAGTATGGATTTATCAGAGATTTTAAATCATAAGAGAATAATAAAATACTTTATGCCAATAAACTTAAAAACTCATAAAAATAATTTTCTAGAAAATTATAATTTACTAAAACTGACTCAAGAAGGAGTAGAAACCTGAATAAACTAAATCATTAAATACATACAATAAGTAGCTTAAAATATGAAGGTTTATTGATTAGCCTGAATAACTCCAATTTGAGCACATATCTTCACAAGTAGAATTTCAGGAATGTCACGATTCTGATCTCTTTGCCTTGGCCCATTGCCCATGTTTTGTGTGTGTGTGTGTGTGTGTGTGTGTGTGTGTGTGTGTGTGTGTGT
>ML661325.1:9408650-9516266 GCA_007570785.1 Antilocapra americana
TGTGTGTGTGTGTGTGTGTGTGTGTGTGTGTGTGTGTGTGTGTGTGTGTGTGTTGAGGCTGTAAGGTGGGGAGTGATTACAAAAACAACACTCATGCTATGCCAGACTCTCTTCTAGGTACATGTGATACAAAATCAGACATGGTACCCAGGTGCCTACTCTGGTGAGATGCATATTCTGGTAGAAGTTCAGATAAATTCATCAATAACATAGAAAGTTAAATGCACATGTAGCATGGGGTCATTTGAGCCACAGCATTAGTAATGAGTATAGCCACTCTTGACCTGCCAAAATGCAACATAGTGTTGAAAGGGAAGGGATCATACTTTATTTACTTTTTATTCATTTACTTAGGATTTTAAAGTTATTATTTGGGGGAATTCCCTGGTGGTCCAGTAGTTAGGACTCAGTGCTTTCACTGCTGTGGACCTGGGTTCAATCCCTGGTTGGAGAACTAAGATCCCACATACCACAGCAGCCAAAGACCAAAAAAAAAAAAAAAAAAAGATGTTTGAAAGTCTTTATTTGTAAATACTTTTGAACTTATAAAAGAAGTTGCAAGAACAGTACATGAACTCCTATAAGGATTACATTAAATCCAAACCTGTACAGAGGACTGAACCCAATTCTACATAGGTGTGAGGAGCGAGAACAGATCACAAGGGAGTTTTCAGAGTTCAGTGCTCTGAAAGATGAATCCTTGGATGTCTTCTCACCAGGCTTGGGAAGGGAAAGTTGATTATCTTGTCACTTTAGGAAAATTTACAGCCCCATGCTATTGTGTGAGTTCATACTTCTCTGCCTCCTGACTACCCAGTTCCTCCTGATTTCAAAAATTTCTTAGCCCAAGATGTCTTTGGACATCTCCAAAAGGTGTCCTGTTGATTATGAAGGACCCTGACATTTAATACCATTCACAGCCAAATAAGGTTTCCCCTAGTGGTTCAGAGGTAAAGAATCCATTTACCAACGCAGGAGACCCACCAGGTTCAGCCTGGGTTAGGAAGATCCCGTATACCCTGGAGAGGGCATGGCAACCCACTCCAGTATTCTTGCCTGGAGAATCCCATGGACAGAGGAGCCTGGTGGGCTACAGTCCATGGGGTCATGAAGAATTTTGGACATGGCTTAGCTGTTGAACAACAAAAGTCAAATCAATAGGAAATGACATTTCCCTCTTTTTGTGTGGATTTTTAAATACATTTTCCAAAGAAGTTAATTTTGAAATTAGTTTGATGCACAAATTCTACTCTAGCAAAAAAAAAAAAAAATATTCAAGGTGATAATTTGTAAAGGGCCTGGGCCACCTAGCCAACACTGACCCAGGGGAAATGAAGCAGTCAGAGGGACATTCTACACTGTTTTCTCCCCATTATGGGATCCCTTTAGGCAGGTCACCTTTCCGCATTTCACACTCACTTTAGTTCTTCCATTTTGGCAGCACTATATGTTTTAAACTTGGGGCTGGATGACAGCAAATCTGTATTTCTCACATACTTATTCTCATTGTTGGCATTTCAGATTGTATTCTTTGAAAAGAAATATTGTTGTGACAATATTTGATGGCAGGGATTTCTCTGTGATGGTTATTTTACAGAGTAGAAGAAATGTTTTAATTAAAGGAATATCTGGCTGGCTCTGCAAAGGAGATAAGATTGAATGTAAGCTTATTAGTAGGTTTCAACCCCACCCTTCATTTCCTAAATTACTTTATTCTTTACTCGCCTTGATTTGAGATGTTAGACCATTAGAACCCCCATACATGGCTAATTTTCCTAGGAGATTTTGAGTTTTTCTCACCTTTCAAATTTCTTCTACACCAGGAGCCCCTTTTGCTAATGGAGAAAAGGATCAGGCATGAAATCAGTCCTAGATAATGATCTCTTTAAAAACAATGCCAGGACTTCCCTGGTGGCTCAGTGGTTAAGAATGCACTGTGCAATGTAGAGGATGCAGGTTCCATGTTTTGTGGGGGAACTAAGAGCTCACATGCCTTGGAGGAGCTAACCCCAGTGCCACAACTGCTGATGCCACCCGCCACAACCAGAGTCCATGCACCACAGCCAAAGATTCCATATGATGCGATGAAGAACCTGAGAACCGTGATGAAGACTTGTTGCAGCCAAATAAACAAATGCAAATAATGCTTGGACTGTTCAGGAATTTGTGGTTTTCAACCATCACTACACATTAAGGTCACTGAAGCTCCAATGCTTTGGCCACCTGATGTGAAGAGTCGACTCACTGGAAATAAAACGTGATGCTGGGAAAGACTGAAGGCAAGAGGAGAAGAGAATGTCAGAGGAGCAGATGGATGACATTGAATGACATTCCCTACTCAAGGGACATGAATTTGAGCAAACTCTGGGAGATGGTGAAGGACAGGTAAGTCTGGTGTGCTGAGGTCTCTAGGGTCACAAAGAGTTGGACATGATTTAGTGACTGAAAAAAAAACAAAAACAGTTTTCAAAAATCACAATGCCGAGGCCACAACCTAGGCCAATGAAATCAAAATATCTAGGGGTGGAAACCAGGTACCAATAACTCTTAAAACTTCCTGGTATTACCATCATATTAGCATGCAGTCAAAATTAATAACTGCTTTTTAACTCAGTGCTTCTTAAACTTGAATGTGCATGTAGATAGCTTGAGTGTTGTCTAAATGCAGACTCTGATTCAGTTCCTCTGAGGGGTGCCTGAGATTCTGTATCTCTAATGAGCCCAAAGGTGATATTAATGCTGCTAATGCACACAGGTAAACTTTAAACAGCAAGGTGCCCATGGAAGTTGTTGGCCTTTGCCCTCCTCAAAGATCCTGAAAAAAAGATAGGGTGTGGTCAATCTGAAGACTGGGTCTTTCAGCGGCTGAACTAGGGCAGGCAGGAAAGTGGCAGCTAATCAGCTCCAACCTCTGGGAGCTTCATGGGACCCCAGAGCCCCAGGAGGTCCCACACTTTGAGGGTGGAGCTGATGGGGCAAGTAACTGCCTTATTCCTCAGAGTCAGGACAGGAGATTGCTCACCTTTCCCGGTAATTCTTACAAAATGCAGAATTAAGTCCCCTCCGGAGAAGTTAAGGAAAGGATGTTTCTGAAATGTAAGGCAAGAAGACTGGCGTCTAATGTGTTTACTGAAAAACAAGCCCTGTTGACATTGGCCCAGACTTGAGGACTCAATGACTTCTTTAAATCAATGTTTCACAGAGGCAGGCACAGCTTCTTCCTCAGGGAGCAATTTGAGCAACTATGGGGGTAGGTCTTGTCTGAGTAGAATGAGAAAAATTTGGCTGAATGGTAGGACCTTGGGTGAACTGGCTCAGCCTTCTCCCTGGAGGAGAAGTTCAGAATTCCAGCCTACCTTTCAGTGAAACTTTTAATGAATAATAATAAAAATAAATACATCTTTACACTATTTACAGAAATAGGCCAATTCTTTCTTTAAAACAAAATGCATAACAACTCACAAGAGACAGTTTTGAGATCCTTGTTTAACCTGCCGCCTCTAGCAGACCTTGGGAAAAAACAAATGAAGTTCCTCTCTCACTGCTTTCATAAATGCTTCCTGCAGCAGTTAATCAGACTTGATGGCCTTGCAGTGCCCTAGGATACATGAGAACGAGTCCTGATTTTGAAGCCATGGCAGACCTGGGTATGAATTGTGGCTCTGGTTCTTCTTCACGGTGTGACCTTGGGCAAGTGTATTTAACCTCTTTAAGCCTCTGATTTGTCATCTATAAAATGGGTTCTCGTGAAGGTTCAAGACCACGTCTTCAAAATACCAGATTCAGGACTTCCCTGGTGGTACAGGGGATAAGAATCTGCCTGCCAGTGCAGGGGACACGAGTCTGATCCCTGGTCTGGGAAGACAACTAAGCGTGTGCGCCACAACCCCTGAGCCCGCGACCTGGAGCACGGAACTACAACTACTGAGCCCGCGCGGCGCCGACCGTGAAGCCCACGTGCCCTAAAGCCTATGCTCGGCAACAAGAGAAGCCAGTGCAATGAGAAGCGCATGCATCACAACTAGGGAATAGCCCCTGCTCATCGCAAGTAGAGAAAGCCCTCACACAGCAATGAAGTTCCAGTACAACCCCCCTCCAAAAACCAACAAAAAACCCAGATTCATAACAAAGGCTTAAAGCAGCAGCAGCTAACACTATTTTTAAATATTTCCTGCTTGACAATTTCTATGATTGTTTTTAATTAATTAAGCCCAGATGTAAAAGGATGTTAAAGATCAACGAGTAGCTGTGAGATGTTTGAAAGCTTCCTGGGCTCTCTAAGACTCAGATTCTTCTGGGAAATGAGGTCTAGGTAGCAAAAATCCTGAAAACTTCACACGTGGTGAGGGAAAAGCACATGGGCCATTCCTAGTTGTTCCTTCCTGCATCTTCCATCCATTCTGAATGGGTTTCAGATGAGAAGCTCAAGCCTGGGGCAGTACACAGCTAAGTGACCTGGGGTCAGGCAGTGTGTGTAAGCTCTGGCTGAGGGTGTGTGGCAAAGAAGCTTATCTCAGGAAGAGTATAGAACAGGGATCTCCAAGGAAACCACAGCATCCTATCCCTGCCTCTGCACTTCCCCAGAGCTGAAAGAAGCTGGCTCCTTCTTTTGTAGGCCCAGCTGTGTGGGCTGTTTTACAAGGTACTCTGGGTTTTCTATCACCAGTTTCTCAGCAGATGAGTTGTATAATGTAATTATGTCAATGGATGTGCCATTTCTTCATTCTCAGGTTGAACAGTTCATACTTGAGAATATGTATAAAACACAACAGGCTTGGGTTTGCAGTAGGCTTGGGTTTATTTTTCTCCCAGGGAGGTTATGCCTTGATCCATATAATTAAAATTACGAGGGTTTTGATCATTCAGTTTAAACTTTGACCTTATTTCAAACCTGATGTACTATTCATTTGCAGATCTGGATCTAATTATTTCATATGTTTTAAAAGTACTGCTCTCTGAAAAAAAAAAAAAAAAGCACTGTCTTTCATAAAACTTTAGCCTCTGAATAAATGTCTATTTTTAAAGAACCTGACTTTAGGCTTAGTGCAGCCCTAAAGAAAGTTTTGTTGTGCTCGAAGTAAAGGATCAGAAATAGAAACACGACAAAGTTAAAATATATATCCTTTGTCTTTTGTGATGTTTAGCTAAACACAGGATGGCTGGAATTTTCCAGACAGGAAGATATTAGTTTTGATGGGGTATCTACTATGTGCCAGATGGGAAGGAGTTAATTTTTATTTATTACGTCCCAGGAGTTATTTGAGACCATTCTCTTAATTTTCCCATTTACCTTTCACAGTAACTCAGGACAGAAAACATTAGTTACTCATCTACAGAAATAGATGAGGGAATTGACTGTTATAGATTTTCAAATATTCCTCAAGATTTACAGCTAATAAGTGACTGAGCTGGAAATCAAACCCAGATGTGTCCCTCTGTTAACACTAAATGATACTGTGGTAAAAGATGGCCCCCGAGTTAAGGGCTTGCAGACAAAGGCTTTTCTCAGTCTAACGCCCCCTGCAGGTTGGCTGTTGTTCAGCATCATATCTGGGTGATCACATAACGTTCTGGGTACCAAAAGGGCAGCCCTTACTTGTCTCTTAGCAGAGAGAGAAGACAGAGGATGGAGTTACACAATGCTCTACTTGTGCATATAACTCTTAGACCAACGCAAGTCACATGAGGGTAGTATAGATGGCTAAACAGAGCTCACCTACAGGCAAAGGCGTGAACCTTAGTAACCATAATATAACCTACTATAGCAAGTATAGCTCCAAAGATAACATTCTTCCCATTCAGCCATATTTGATGTTGCTTTATAAACTCTCAAGTGTTACACAAAAGATGCTGTTCATATTATTGTTCACATATTTACGGAATTATGTGTTCAAATTTTGATTTTCCCTTCAAAGAAGGTTTATATAAAAATTTATATAAAAAGAAAATTTTATTATGGAGACTAATAAATCAAAGGGCCTATGGAGATTCTAATTTCAGAAAGCCTATATATTTAAGTATGCCCTAAGGTATTTTATAATATTCATCTTTTTAATGAAAATTTCAATCAGTAACGGCTGCATAAGTTACTTGGGCCAGAGAAACTCATGAAATCTGGCCATGTTTACCCAGTGGTTCTAGCTAAGACTAAGATGTCCATACTACCTTCTTTTCTTGACCCTGTATTCCTTCCAACCCAATACTAACATAAGCTACACTGGCATAGTCAATGCTGATCTCTGACATATATGCTAAGCATTCACAAGAACATGCATAAAATATATTTATTAGAATTTATGGTTTTGTAGTTCAACTATCTTAATTTTGCAGGTGGATAAAGACTTGCTATTGGGAGAAAAAGGTCACTGAGGAGTTGCCCATCATCAAAACGTTTTAGTAAAGGCAATAACATATGTGTTAATTCAAGGGCTCAAAGCACTTGTGAAGACAAATAACATCATGGCGAGGGCACTGATACAGCTTTCCAGTCTAGTTTCCATCACAACAGCACTATCTTGCAAGGTCTCTTCCTGGTCCAAATCTCTCTCTCTCTCCCTCACACACACACAGACTCTCTCTCTCTCTCTCTCTCTCATGTGCACACCCTGAGCGGGTCAAACAACATTTCTCTCCCAGTGTAAAACACAGCTACTAGCAACTGTCTTTAAATGAAGATGGCTGAGAACAATTTAGTAAGGGGACTAATATTTACTGAGCCTTATAATGTACTAAGCATTTTTCTAGGGGCTTTACATGTATACTGAAGGCAGGTTATTTTATATTTTCATGCCTCAATTTCCCCACATGCATTGATAAGATTGTCGTGAGAAATATCAATAACCTCAGATATGCAGATAACAGCACCCCTAGTGGCAGAAAGCAAAGAGGAACTAAAGAGCCTCTTGATGAAGGTGAACGGGGAGAGTGAAAAAGCTGGCCTAAAATTGAAAATTCAAAAAAACTAAGATCGTGGCATCCAGTCCTACCTATCACCTCATGGCAAATAGACGGAGAAACAATGGAAATAGTGACAGACTTTATTTTCTTGGGCTCCAAAATCACTGTGGATGGTGACTGCAGCTATGAAATGGAAAGATGCTTGCTCCTTGGAAGGAAAGCTATGACATACCCAGACAGTGTATTAAAAAGGAGGGATACCACTTTGCTGACAAAGGTCCATATAGTCAAAGCTATGGCTTTTCCAGTAGTCATGTATGGATGTGAGAGTTGGACCATAAAGAAAGCTGAGCAGTGAAGAATTAATGCTTTCTAACTGAGGTGTTGGAGAAAACTCTTGAGAGTCCCTTGGACTGCAAGGAAATTAAACAAATCAATCCTAAAGGAAATAAACCGTGAATATTCATTGGAAGGACTGATGCTGAAGCTCTAATGCTCTGGCCACCTGATGCAAAGAACCAACTCATTGGAAAAGACCCTGATGTTGGGAAAGATTGAGGGCAGGAGGAGAAGGGGACAACAGAGGATGAGATGGTTGGATGGCATCACTGACTTGATGGACATGAGTTTGATCAAACTCAGGGAGATAGTGAAGGACAGGGAAGGAAGCCTGATGTGCTGCAGTCCATGGGGTTACAAAGAGTCTGACATTTCTGAGTGACTGAACAAAACAACGTTAATAATAACCAAATGAGTATTAAATTGCCTAATTTTCCTGATTTGCAATTTTATCATCCTTAAAAGAAGAAGAACACTATTTAAATCGAGGGTCATTACAAGGTATAAATGTATCAGATGCACAACGCCTAACAGCATTCCTGTGGCAGAGGAGGCAGATGTAAAGGCTGATTTCATGTGTTAATTTGGCTATGTTCAATTTCCCAGTTATTCAATTGGAAACTAATCTAGATGTTGCTGTGAAGGTATTTTGTAGATGTGATTAACACCTATAATCAGTTGATTTCAATTATCCTAAAAAATCTTGTTGGGCTGGATTCAATCAGATGAAACACCTTAAGAGCAGAGCTGAAGAATCTCTAAAGAAGAAATTCTGCCTGTGGACTGAAACTTTAGCTCCAACCTGGGAGTTTCTATTCTGCCTTTCCTGAGGGCCTATGTTATGGATTTTCAACTTATCTAGCCAGCTCCCACAGTTGGACAAGCCAATTCCTTGCAGTAAATCTCTTTCTCTATAGATACATAGATGGATGGATGGAGAGATAGATAGGGAGATAGAATGAGCTAGCTGTGGCTGAATTAAAGGATGAATAAATGGTCTTCATGAACAGTGAATTCCCTGTCACTGATGACTGGGAGAGGAAGCTAGGAGGCCATTTGAATGCCACTTGCCATTTGAATGTGTTGTAGAGTGAATTCAAAGAGCATCTTATGGCTCACTTTGAGGGCCTTTCATTTTTTTTTTTTTCCCAACTGAAGTTCTGGATTCTGTTTTCCAATTGCTTCTATTAACACTCCAGGGGTATCAAGGCTCAAAATAAGGAAGGGAGGTTACAAATACAAAACCACGGCCCAGGACTTTTAAGATTTTCCTAGAGAACCCAAATGCTGCTTTACCTGGGGTATGTAAAGAGTGCTAAGGTCAGATTCCTGCTCCTGGCAGTGTGGCAGACCAGATACCCTCAAAGGTCCTACTTCAAAACTACTAGAAACTTGGCAAAATAGTCCATTGAAAGGTGTTTCTGGGTTCTCAGGAATTAGAGAAAACTTCCAGACCCTACCGATGCCATTGGCAGGTAGGGCAACTTCCAGGGACCCTGAAGAGGGATTCCAGTAGTCCAAGCAGAAGCAAATCAAATTCTTGCTGAAATAAAGAAGCCCAACAAAGGCCTCCACAATGTGGATGGACTAAGGTCAATCAAATATGAGCTCTCAAGAGTTCCAGACACTTAGAAACTAATCCAGAGATAGTTTTCTGTCTTCTGGGGAAGCTGGCAGAGTGCAACAGAGAGAGACAGGGTAAAATATGAAGAGAGGTGAAGACATATGGAAGACATAATAGGTATATCTAATGTGCCCAGTGATGAAAGAAGAAAAAGAACAGAAAGAAATGTTTTGAAGAGAGAATGACCCAAAATTCCAGAATTAGTGAATGAAGTGACTTCACAGATACAGAAAGGATAACATTTGTCAAGCTGGATTAATAAAAAGAAACACAGCTCTAACCATAATGACATGAAAATACACAACACTGGAAAACAAGAGAAGATCTTAAAACAACCAATGAAAAATAAAAGACAGACTTCCCATAGAAGAATGGCAAACAGACAGACAGAAAACATGATGAAAGCCAGAACAAGTGAAATAGTAACCTTAAAATTCTGAGAGGAAACAAACCTCAGTCTAGACATTGGTAACCAGGAAAACTATCTTACAGTAAAGACAGTTTCAGAGAAACAAAAGCTGAGTGTGCCAGGCAACAGTCCTTAATTAAAGGAACCTCAGTAGGAAAGAAAATTATCTTAGAGGGAAGATGTAAGAAGAAATGGAAACAAATAAGTAGGCAAGTATGTAGATATGTCAACAGAAAAACTCTGCATAAAATAAAGAATGATATTAGAGGCTATAAAAAGCGAAACTAAAGTAGTAGTAGAAGTCCTCCAACTAAAGAACAAAAAGTAAGAAAAACATGAAGATTTGGAAAGCAGGATGACTAAAAGGGAAAGAAAAATGAAATAAAAAGAGGTAAAATAAGTACAACACCCAAGAGAGTGGGACAAACGGAGAGACCAGCATTGACCTATATACACTACTGTGTATAAAATAGTAGGGTGCTGCTGGACAGCAAAGGGACCTCAGCTCGGTGCTCTGTGGCCATCTAGAGGAGTGGGATGGGGGTGGGTGGGAGGGAGGCTCAAGAGGGCAGGGATATGTGTGTACGTATAGCTGATTCATGTTGTTGTACAGCAGAAAGTTATACAACATTGTAGAGTGAATATCCCTCATCCAAGAAAGAAAAAAAAAACACCCCTCACTGAACCTGAACAAGGTAAAAGTTGGAGCTATTAAACTTTCCTTTACATATTGCTTTTAAGAGACAGATATAACATTATAATACAGAAAGGCTGAAAGTAAAAGGATGAAAACACATCTGATAAACATACACCAAGAAAAATATGAAATGTAACTTATGGGAGAAATACTAAGAACAGAGAAGGTCATATAATGACAAAAATTCTTTGCCAGTAATATACAAAAATCTAAACTTGTATACACATAATAAAGTATATATTATATCTCAATAATTTTAGATATGTAAGGCAAAATTTAGTAGAAATACCCTGAGAAATTGACAATTCTACCATCATCATGAGAGAATTAAACCTATCTCTCTCAATTACTGATAGATCAAACAGAAACCCTACTCCAAATAATAAAATTTAGAAGAACTAAATTATATTTAAAATGCTTGATTTAAAAGATGTATAAATTCTTTTATAATATCTATTACCAAATTTATATTCTTCTAAAAAGACCCATGAAATATTTACAAACCGGTGTACTAAAATAAACAGATGATCACCTACTACTATATAAAACAAAACTTATTGTATTAAAAATAATTGATATCAAACTGCACATGGTTTCTGACTGCTATGCAATTAAATTACAAGTCAATAGGAAGTATACAAACATAAAATTCCCATATATTTGAAATTTAAAAAGAACAATTCTAAGTAACTCATGGGACAAAGAAGATAAAATGATAAAATATTTAAATATACAAAATAAATGTATATGTATATTAAGAATTGGCAAATAATTAAAATCTTTTATATAAAATTTTGTAGGTTGGTACTGCAAAGACAGTTTTAGCCTGAAATATTTATATTTAAAGAAGATTTAAAATTAACTAGCTACCTGTCTACTTTAGAAGTTAGGAGTAGTAGAAAAATAAATCAGAAATTACAAAGATCAAGATAAGACAAGACTTAATATTCCAGAAAAGAAGATAAGAAAGACAGCTCTTTCTTGAAAAGATCAATAAAATAGAACTATCTGATTTGATCAAGAAAATTAGATAGTAAGCACCACATAAAACATTATGAATGAAACCCAAGATACAGTTATAGAGAAAGCATCAAACAAGTATGACAACTTTATGATAATAAGTATGCTCACCTCAGGGAAAAGACTTGGTTATTATTCCAGTTTGCAGATAAGAAAGCTAAGACTAGTCACATACCATTCATCTTTTGGACTTTCTGACTTGCTCCAGGCAAGCATCTCTGCCTGAGTTGAAAAGCCAAGTTCCAAACTCAATTTTAAATTTCCAATTGTTTGCCTATAAATAACAACCAACTTCTTAACTCTCCAACCCAAACACCTATGATATAACTAAAAAAAGTTGTAAAGACTCACAGATACAGAGAACAAATTAGTGGTTACCAGTGGGGAGAGGGCCTTCCCTGGTGGCTCAGTCTGTAAAGAATATGTCTGTAATGCAGGAGAACACCACAGCGCAGGATACCTGGGTTCGATCTCTGTGTTGGAAAGATCCCCTGGAGAAAGAAATAGCAACCCACTCTAGTTTCTTGCCTGGAAGATCCCATGGACCGAGGAGCCCGGTGGGTTACAGTCCATGAGGTTGCAAGTGTCAGACATGACTTAGCAACTAAGCCACCACCACCAGTGGGGAGAGGGGAGGGAGAAAGGCAAAAGGGGGTAAAGAGGTACACAATATTATGTATAAAATAAGCTACAAGGATATATTGTACAACATGGGGAATGTACACATTTTGTGTAATAACTACAAATGGAATATAAACTTTAAAAATTATGACTCACTACATTGTACACTTGTAACATATAATATTGTGCATCCACTCTACCTCAACTTCAAAAAAAAGAAGGTGTAAGGAGGGGCATAAAATCACTGTTGGAAATATTTGAGCTGACATGAAGCAAGAGACACCAGGAGATGCCTGGAGCAATGAAGCAGGAAACCTGCCTCACTTCATCTTATCTCAATAAACTTCTCAATTTCTAAGTCAAAGCCCTGTTAAGTAAGTAAGTAACTAAGTGTTAGTCACTCAGTCTTGCCTGGCTCTTTGCGACCCCATGGACTGCAGCCCACCAGGCTCCTCTGTCCATGAGATTTTCCAGGCAAGGATATTGGAGTGGGTTGCCATTTCCTTCTCCAGGGGATCTTCCCAACCCAGGGATCAAACCCCGGGTTTCCTGAACTGCAGGCAGATTCTTTACTGACTGAGCTATGAGGGAAGCCCCAAAGCCCTGTTATTCCTTGTCAAATCCTCAGATATGGTCATTGCAAAAACACTCTTCTGACACCTCTCTCTCCACTTTATTAGCAGTCCACCTGGATTAGGTTTGGCATTGCAGTTCTTTAATTCAACAGCTAGGTAAACAAGGCTTCACTTGGAAGTGGACACAGGAGGTAATTTACTGGGACAGCCCATCAAAACTCAGACACATTCCTGGTGACTGGAATGGCAGAAGGTACGTTTGTCTTTGACAGGTCCATAAATGCACCAAAGACTTTGGGGATATTTAATAACTTAATGCTTGCTGGGCAATCTGGGGATTCCTGTGAGAGAAGCTGGACAGAGGTTGAAGACAAAGATGTGATGGTCTTTTCTGAAGTTTGCTGGGAATTACCAGCAGTTCAAGAGGTCTTGGTGGAGTACATCCCTGTACAAGTTGGTTAATTCTCTAAGTATGCGCATCTAGAAAGACAACAACAAAGGGAGGGAGGAGATGTTTACTGAGCAGTTGCTATGCGGAAGCTTGTGACACCCTCTCATGTAATAACTCTTGTGGGACAAACTCTATTGACCCCATCTTATGGGTGAGGAACATAATCTGGTTGCTAGGTACAGAATACCTTGCTCTAGGACACAGACAGTAGAATCAGAATCATGACTTGATTCTGTCTTGAAAAACCACACTCAGAAAATGACCGGTCCATTACATTGCAGAACACACGTAAAATCTGGTGTGTCCCCGCCTTCTCTTCCCTCACATCAGCTCCTTTCCCAAGCTCTCAACCTCCATCCTAATGAATGGAGTTCCCAATTCAGAACAAACTCCCTGACGTCAAGGCTTTAAAGCACCTCGTCTTCTCCTATATTCATGCCCCAAATTATATCCATCCAATCTCAGAAATGCCTTTCATATTTGTCCTTTCCTTTTCAGACCCACTGTCATAATCCAGAGGTGCATAACCTTCCTTCTTGATTTTAGTGACCCTGTCCTTCTAGCCTTCCCATTCATTTCAAATGCCCTTTTATGTAGAAAAGTCCTTCTCTGACCATCTTTCACACATTCTTTTGTTATGCCGGGGCCACATCAGAGTCCACTCAGGTGGTTTGGAGGGTGCAGGTCTGTGTGGTGGGCGTGGGTACTTTCACAAATTAACTGAACCATTCTTCTCTTAATCCACTGCTGAGATTCCCTGGCAGGGTCCTACCTCCCCCTCTGCTTCTCCTACAGGAGTTATTGTTGTAAGAAGTCTGTTACACTGATAAGAGTGTTCTATGTTCTTCAGGTGTATTGTGTGAATGAGGTTTGGAGCTATTGCACTGAATTGTGAATTTCTTGAAAGAACATCTATCTATCTTTGATATCCAGTGCCTAGCAAAGCGCCTGACATGCCACAGATGTACAATAAGGATTTGCTTAATCACTGAACAAACCTCTAACTCCTAAGGCGAGGCCACATTGTTTACTACTAAGACATTCAGCTAAGTGTGGTAATTTGGGGTTGGTTACTCCTTTCTCTTCTCCTGTGTACAAGCTGAGCCCTCGACTATTGACACTCAAGTGAGAATTCCAAGATACATTGGAACTTTTAAAGACAGTAATGGGAACTGACGGAGAAGGCAATGGCAGCCCACTCCAGAACTCTTGTCTGGAAAATCCCACGGACAGAGGAGCCTGATGGGCTGCAGTCCACGGGGTCGGGAAGAGTCGGACACAACTGAGCGAATTCACTTTCACTTTTCACTTTCATGCATTGGAGAAGGAAATGGCAGCCCACTCCAGTGTTCTTGCCTAGAGAATCCCAGAGACGGGGGAGCCTGGTGGGCTTCCATCTATGGGGTCACACAGAGTTGGACATGACTGAAGCGACAGCAGCAGCAGCAACAATAGGAAATGAAAATTATTTTCTATGTTCCAAAAAGGTTAATAAACAATATATTTACTCTGATTAAGGCTAGTTAAAATGACAAATTGCTTTGCTTTTGGCTGGAATATATCAAATTAATGGGTGGTAATTTGTTGCTGGCACATCATAAATTCTGATTGGCTGATATGTTTCTTTGATTAATAAAAAATAATGAGACAAATTAGTTATTGCTAAATAAATGCAGGTTATTTGACACATAAAATCTTTAAAAGCATGGTCTCTGCAACAAGAAACACGTTAAAAGGACATTTTCCCCCTCTCCTCTCTTAGAAGGTATAAAAACAGGTGAGAAGTCTAGGCCACTTCAACCAGACTGGTGTGTGTGTGTGTGTGTGTGTACACATACACATGTATATATATATGAGTGTATCTGACCTTGGATTCTGAGAACTGGCTTTTAGTGTTTTCCTTTAGCTTTTACAAGTGGAATTTTAATTAGTTTCCTCATTCTAAAACTCTCATAGGCAAGTTGTTTTTATTTCTTCCATTTCTGAGAGCGAATAGACCCAGGGAGCATAGGTGACCTCACAGTAGTTGTAGACTCTGGAGCTGAAACTGGAATTTGCCCCTCTTCGTCCCAAACCAACCATTTAATTCACATGGGATGTTCTTTCTTCCTGATGTACTGAGGAGGAAAAAGCTAATGATGATTATTCAATTATTTTTTCAAAATCTATTTCTTATGTACATACTGTGTGCCATTCAGGCTAAGAGAACTCCAGCAGGGAGGCTGGCAGATTATCAGAGGAGAGGAGCAGGCGGGCTTGAAGATGACCCTGAGGAATCTCAAGAGGAGTCCTCCACCCACATTCACCTCCCTGGGTCACATCCTTACCCTTCTCCCCAAAACAGTGGTGCTTTGTTACATGGGAGGCTTCAGATACTTTTCATTAGTCTGGGATTTGGCTTTTCAGGCACTCAAGGATTGGGCCTGCCTGCCCTCCCCTGTAACCGTCTCTTTGTCACCCTTCAGGCTCCAGGTAAGGGGCTTCTGACTTTTTCTCAACACACCATCCCCATGCTCATTAGTGTCTCTGTTCATGCTATTTCTTCTGGTTAGAAGAGCTCAGTGCTCAACCTCCAACTATTAAAATCTACACATTTTCAGTAGAATGCTTTCCCTGCATCTGTGTTTGTAAAGCTGTTAATTTTAGTCCCCCCTGGACTTTAGTCACTTACAGGACAGTCTCTCCCACTCAACTAAGTTCCCTCAAGCAAAGTCATTCATCTACCCTAACAACCTCTGATCTTTAATACTGATAATCTCCATAAATGCCAGGTGATGACCCTGACCCTGGGCCAAGCACTGTTACCAAACGCAGTATTTATCTACTTATTTCCCAAAGAAACCCACAGGGCATATGCTACAGGGCAGAGTCCACTGTAGTTCTGTCTCAGGATCTTCCTTTAGGATTCTAGACTTCAATATCAAATTCCTCAATGAAGCAGAATAAAGAGCAAAGTCCACTCAGATGGGGCTGTCCCCCTGCATCTAAGTTTTGCTGAGTGTTACTTATGGGACGGTAGGAAAGGTCTAGGAGGGTCTTGGGGTATGTTGTCATAGTCCTGTATGGATGTGTGTCATAGTCATGTATGTATGACTATAAACAAAGCTGAGTGCCGAAGAATTGATGCTTTTGAACTGTGGGGTTGGAGAAGACTCTTGAGTCTCTTGGACTGCAAGGAGATCCAAACAGTCCATCCTAAGGGAAACAAGTCTTGAGTATTCATTGGAAAGACTGATACTGAGGCTGAAACTCCAGTACTTTGGCCAACTGATGCAAAGAGCTGACTCACTGGAAAAGACCCTGATGCTGGGAAAGATTGAAGGCGAGAGGAAAAGGTGATGACAGAGGATGAGATGGTTGGATGGCATCACTGACTCAGTGGACATGAGTTTGAGTAGACTCCAGGAGTTGGTAATGGATAGGGAGGCCTGGCATGCTGCAGTCCATGAGGTCACAAAGAGTTGGATGACTGAGTGACTGAACTGAATTGAACTGAGGTGTGCTGGGAAAGGTGGTCTTATGCCTGCAGCCTTTCAACATCCAACCAGCTGCATAAGAAAGGGCCTTGGGCCTGGAATGCTCCTAACCAAGAAATAAGAGCCCACACAGCCTATGCTGGGCTTATGCCTCCTTTAAGAGTTCTCTCCCTGCTTAAAATCTAATATATTCTCCTTTGTTCCACTCAAGTGCCTATGTCACTGGCCTTCAGGTACTCCCCCAGCCTTCTGCATTTCAGACCACACAGGGATGGCTCTGAGGTCTTTCCACTGCGTATGAGTGAGAGTAAAAGAGGAGAGTGAAAAAGCTGGCTTAAAACTCAATATTCAAAACACTAAAATCATGGCATCTGGTCCCATCACTTCAGGACAAATAGATGGGGAAACAGTGAGAAACTTTATGTTTTGGGGCTCCAGAATCACTGTGGATGGTGGCTGCAGCCATGAAATTAAAAAACGCTTCCTCCTTGGAAGAAAAGCGATGACAAATCTAGACAGTGTATTAAAACCAGAGACATCGCTTTGCCAACAAAGGTCCAACTAGTCAAAGCTATGGTTTTTCCAGTAGTCATGTATGGATGTGAGAGTTGGACCATAAAGAAAACAGTGCTGAAGAACTGATGCTTTTGAACTGTGGTGTTGGAGAAGCCTCTTGAGAGTCCCTTGGACTGCAAGGAGATCAAGCCAGTTAACACAGAACATTTATTGGAAGGACTGATGGTGAAGCTGAAGCCCCAATATTTTGGCTACTTAATGCAAAGATCTGACTCACTGGAAAAGACTAATGCTGGGAAGTATTGAGGGTAGGAAAAGAAGTGGGCAACAGAGGTTGAGATGATTGGATGGCATCAACTCAATAGATGGCACCAACTCAATAGATATGAGTTTGAGCCAACTCTGGGAGCTAGTGTAGGACAGGGAAGCCAAATGTGCTGCAGCTCATGGGGCTGCAAAGAATCAGACATGACTCAGTGACTGAACAACAAATGAGTGGACTCTGTGTAGCTGCATCTCCTGCACTGGCTGCGGTAGATCTGCTGGCCATGGGTGACTGACACATTGCAAGAGAAGGACTGTGTGCACTCCTTCTCTATGCTACAAGCAAACATTATACCACTTCCGCCTGCTATTCATGTTGTCTGTTCTCAGTGACCTTGACTCATGCGCTGGTGGCACTGGCTCTCAGCCTTGACTTCATAACTTGGTCATCTAGCGAATGGTCCAACAGGGTACTTTCAGGATATACAGAGAACCTGGGCTCCAAAAGAGGTACACTTTTGGGAGTTTCAAAGGAAGATGGTGAATTAAAAGAATGCAGTATACAAACATGGTCGCTACTGACCAAAAGAATCTTAAGACTTCCCATAGAAAAAGAAAAGGAAAACATGTATGTGTCTTCTGATCTACTTTTCACCTGCGATTCTACTGGGCTCTGAATGTATCTTTGACTGTGATGCAGCTCCAATAGTATCTGTGATTGTCACATTGCTAAGTGGACTTATGAGGTTTGGTAGACTTTGGAATGAGCCTGCTTCAACATTTGGTTCCTTTCCTTATCCTAGTGGACCTGAGTGTTACAAGAAGGTAGATCAGCATGCCCGCAGAGTGGTCACAGTGATGAACATCTTGAAAGAATCCAGTGCTAGGCTTCCCGCAAGTAGGAAGACCAGAATGCCTTCTTTTAGATGTGAGACTATTGTGAGGCTCAATAACTGTGAGACTGTTATTGACACAACAGGAATTATTCATGCCCAGTGTCAGATTTGCAAACTGAGGCACAAATTCTTTTTTTTAAAGAAAATATTTATTTATTCATTTTCTTTTCTGGGGCATACATTAGTTGAGTGACTTCTGCCTGGTCACATAGCTTGTCAATGGACGCTGCGGTGCTGTGCGGTGGATTCCTGGATGAACACCTGTGGGTTTAGGGTACACTCTTTTTCCAAACTAGTCATAACAGGAAATGGGCTCCATATTCACTGTCCAGCCTCATAGCTAATCAATAAACAGTGTTATTTTTTCCTCCACTGTGATTCATTCTCGAGCTATCATACTTCCAACATCTAGTTTATTGGTTTAGAGTAAATTATTCAGCTCTTAATTACCATATTATGAATGTTTAATTTTTGCCCTGATATTGTCAAAGAGAGAACGTGCCCTCACATCAACGGGCTCAGGTCCAAAAATGCGGTTCTGCTCTCATTTCTGCAGCAAAAGCAAACACTCTCACAGAGGCTCTGAGAACGTGCCAGCTTCATCTAAGGATTCCCCAAAGCCACAGGCTTTCTTCCTCACCTAACTAAAAGCAAGTGATTAAAGCAGGCAATTATGAACTTCTGGCCTATCTAGGACAGTACGATTCTTCAAATAATTTCCACAGAAATACAATTTCAAGGAACAGGAACTTTGGTTTTTCATTTATTTAGAGTACATATGAAGAATTCAGTTTAGTTTCAATTAAGTGGCAGGGTGGCTGAGAAGTTTCACTGCAAAACAGCTAGATCTCTGCTGGCTACCACCAATACTCATGCATATCCAGTAATCGTGCGTATCTGTATCATTTTTATCAGTCCATGTTCCCTCTGGGTCTGCCACCTAACCAATGAGAACTGAGGGATCATTTTAGGACTCTTCTCGCCCACCCATTTTTCTCCACAGGGGAGCAATGAATTTCTTTTTTCCCTGTCTTCAGAACCTTCCAGCTCCCTCCCTTCATCTTCATTCCCTTTTCTAGTTCTCACTCTTACCACTTACAACCCAGCCCATGACACTAGCTTCACAACAAGCTTTTCCTTTATGATAATCCCTCCAATTCGTCTTCCACATCACCATCACAGTAGTCTAACACCTAACTCAGTCCACCTAGTGTGTCTGCTTAAAACCTTCCCCAACTCTGGATCCCTGAGCAGCTCCCCTTGAACTTTGCCACGGAAAAGTCCATCATGGTGGAGAAGAAACATACGCCATGGGCCGGAGATGCAGTCTGAACTGGCCTACCATAAACAAGTAGGAGGTTTCTTTGCAGCCTCTTATCTTAAAAATCAGGGAATATTTTGCATCCCAAGAATTGTATGGTTTTTAATTTAAAAATCAGAACTTTTACCCACCACCCACTAAGACGCTTTGAGCAAATTATAAAGAGGTAGCAAATCTATCTCTGGGTTTTGCAACCCCTCCAGATGACCACCTCATGTCCTCATATTCTTGGGCCTCTGCTAGATTTTAAAATCTATGAAACCAGTCACATGAGAGAGAATCTGAAGAACGTGGCAAATTATTGAGCCCTTACCAACTGCCTGGCACTGAGATTTTTTTCTTAAAGGGTCTCATTTGTTGTTTAAAAACTCTGGGGGTGGGCGTATTCTTTTTGTTTTACAAATAAGGAAATTAAGGTTTAAATAAACCACAAACTTTGCACCAAAAAAGGACAGAAGAGATATACAACAGATAACTAACAGTGGTTATGGCAGGGGTGGGTTTTTTGTTTTTATAATTTTTTCACTTCTCTACCTTTCCCCAGTGACCATGAATTGCCCTTCCTCGCAGAACTAACATAAATTATATGAAAGACTCAGATGAAATGATCTGTTTGAGAGCTCTTAGCACAGTGTTTGGCGTATCAATTTTATTTTCCTTCCTTCTTCATCTTTGTATCCATCACAGCATGCAGCACCCACACTTCTAATAAAGAGCCAATAAACCCAGGTTCCACTCAGTTGGATTAACAATTCAACCGAAGATTATTTTAATGTTATTTTTCCCCAATAATAAATATATAACTATAAATTACATACACACAGGTTAGCCTTTTAAAATATGTCTCATTAAACTGAGTTTAAGAGTTTGGTTGCCCAGTAAAGACATAACAATATCTCACATTTATTAGGGTCTTACTATGCAAAAGATCTCACACTTTCTACTTTAAAGGCATCACATTTTCTAGTCAGATCAACAACTTTATGACACAGGCGACACAATTATCCCCTAGTCATGGAAAAGTAAATAACACACTCAAGGTTACTGTCCAATAAATGGAAGAACTGAGATTCACACACAGTTGGGTCTGATTTCAAATTTCTCCTTTAATTTCCCCATGGTATTCTGCCAGTCTAAGCCTTGTTGTATTTCCACTCAAGTACTTCTAATTTTAAACAAGCTTCACATTGTTGAATATCAGACAGCTTGATTCATCTTGTTTTATCCACACAATATAATTCACCTCATGGAGTACTTTTACATATGAAAAAATGAGTTAAACGATTCCCTAGAGTCCCACAGGAAGTGGCAGAGACAAGATTTAAAACCAGTTCTGACCTCAAAGGCTTCCAATTTTGTTGCCTCTGTGTGTGTGTGTGTTTAGGGTTGTAAAGTCCACCAGCAGCTCATCTGGTAAAGAATCTACTTACAATGTGGGCGGGGTTTGATCCCTGGGTCAGGAAGATCCCCTAGAGTAGGGAATGGCAACCCACTCCAGTACTCTTGCCTGGAAAATCCCATGGATCCAGGAGCCTGGTGGGCTACATACAGTCCATGGGGTGGTAAAGAGTTGGACGTGACTGAGTGTGTGCGCGCATGCGCACACACATACACACACAGTTCAGGATGTTCAACTTACACTCAAGATCCTTAAAACACTTGTGATAGAGCACCAAGCCCAGTACAAACAACAGATTTGCCTTTAGCAAAATTCAGCTTCAACTCTGCATGCAGGTGCTTTCAGAGCCTTTAAAGGAAGTGCTGGACCCACCCAGCAGCCCTTCATTTTTCTCAGATCTCTGTGGTTCTGTCCACTGCAGAGGTTGGGCGTGCTGCTCACTGAAGAGGCTACAGCAGGCAAATGGATTCTGGGCAGAAAAGAATACATAGAGACTGGGCTCCACTATTGACATGCAACGCATCCCTGACCTAGAAAATAGTCCTGAATCCCAACTACAATTTATAGACCCTGGTTCCGCTGTGCTGAAACTGAAGATGAATAGGCCTGCAGGAAGTTATTTGTTGGTGACTGGATGGCTGGACGTGGATGCTTGCAACCTGGGCCAAGCTCCTGAGCCCACACAGGAGCTGCTCTGCCTCCTGGGAAACAGGGCTACAACAGGAAGGGTGTTGTGTGAGAAGACTGGGTGGCAGGTAGAAGGGAGGCCTTAGAAGCAGACAGACTTCTAGGTGAGTGAAACAGGCTTTTATCTGCCTGCCTAGTGCCTTTTCTCTAAGGTCTTCCTGAAATAGAGCATGTAGGCCCAGACCCTTCTTGAAGCCATCTGGAGTTGGGGGAGGAGGTGGATGTTGAGGGGTGAGATCCAGGATTGCCCCATGCGCCCTTAACTGCCTAAGAGAGAAAGCCTAAGCTCACAGAGTCGCAGCCCGCCCTGTGCTATGGCTGGGCTTCTGAGCGCAGTTCCCAACTTTCACCCTGGCTTCCTTTCTGGGAGTGGGGCCCCACTTTGGACACAAGCCTGCCTGGCTTGGCTCAGTCAGCATTTTCTTCTGGAATGGGGCTCCAGGAAGTGTTCTGATCCAAGCCAAACTGGTTACCTTGTCAAGAGAGTGCCAGTTACCTGTCTGTAGGTCCAGTTGTCCTTCAAGCTTCCCACTGCTTCAGCCTACCCAAATTCTTAACTCTAACCCAGATCTGGGTGTTTCTTGAATAAGTCCCAACTTACTGCTTCCCTCTGGGCACGCTTTTATATTTCTAGTTGCTCATCTGTTTAATCTTTGTGGGTCTCTTTCCTTCCTACCTTGCCTTTTTCTGTTTTCACCAGTATTGTTTGTTTTGTTATTTCCTGGAGGACTAAGTCCATCTAGAATTTGAATCTGTAAAGTGGTAAAAAAAATCTCCCAGGTAGCGACTTTGAGACATATGGGAAACACACACTTCTGTGACATGTATATATATCCAGGGGCTTCCCAGGTGGCGCTTATTGTAAAGAACCCATCTGCCAATGCAGAAGACATAAGAGACGTGGGTTCGATCCCTGGGTCAGGAAGATCCCCTAGAGGAGAGCATGGCAACTCACTTCAGTATGCTTGCCTGGAGAATTCCATGGACAGAGGAGCCTGGTGGGCTACAGTCTACAGGGTCGTAAAGAGTCGGACATGACTGAAGTGATTTAGCATGCACGCACCCATGTATATATATCCAGACTTAAAGTTGACAATTATTACGTGAGCTCCTACTGTGTGTTTTACTCTGTGTGAGGCAAAGTAGAGTAACACAAGAAATACCTACAATTGATCTTTTCTCCTAGGAAACAAATATACTCTTCAAGGTAAATCAATTCAGCAACAGTGCAAGTCAGTAAACATAAGGTATCTCTCTTTCAGGGAGAAAATCTTGGATAAAGAGTAATAAGACCTGAGTTCAAGTCCTGATTTTCCCCCTATAGTATGTCCTATTTTCTTTACACACAAAAACTTAACTATTGTAGGCCTCAGTTTTATCATCATAAATATGGGTGAACTACCCCTTTCTCTCATTGGGTTGTGATGAGGATAAATGGAGGGAATAGTTGTAGCAACTGCAATAAGTGCTGCAAAAAAAAGAACAAAGGCTGTGCAAACTGTGAATCCTGTACAAATGCAATTTATGCTTATTAGCCTTTCTATAATGGTAGGCAAGAAATAGAATTATGAGTAATGCATGCCGAAAGTGTTCACACAATGGGGAAAATGGAATTTGATGGGTTCATTCATTCATTCAGTAAATATTCACTAAATACTAGGTATTCAGGGCTAGGTACAAAGGATCTCCTGTCAAGGAGCTTATAGTGCAGAGAGCAGAGTATATTGGATGGAGAGAAATGCTACTGGAAGGAAGATAACACCAGTGGGGGAGGTGGGAGCACTCTTTTCTATAAGGTGGTCATGGAAAGTCTCTCAATCGCATTACATTTGAGCAGAAATTGGAATGACATGGAGTAGGCAAGGCAGATAATTGCACGTGTGCTAAGTTGCTTCAGTCACGCCTGACTCTTTGCAACCCTATGGACTGTAGCCCACCAGGCTCCTCTGTCTATGGGATTCTCCCGGCAAGAATACTGGAGTAGGTTGCCATGCCCTCCTACAGGGGATCTTCCTGACCCAGGGATCAAATCTGTTATTTTTTACATCTCCTAGTATTGGCAGGTGAGTTCTTTACTGCTAGCACCACCTGGGAAGCCCCACAGATAATTGGGGAAAGAATATTCCATGCAGAGCAAGGAGGAAATCAAAAGCCTTGAGAGGGAGCCAGCATGTTCAAAGCACTACACAGAGGTCAGAAGGGCTGGGAAGTGGGAGGATGTAACCTCAGAAAGGCAGTGTGGAGCTGGGGGAGCGGTTCCTATAAGACCTTGTGGGTTGTGCTGAAAACTTTGGATTTTATTCCCAGTTGCATTGATGCTGAGAGTTTCAAACAGCAGTGCTTCCAGATACGAATTACGTTTTCAAAGCACCTTCCTGACTGGGTTTGCAGACAAGTTACAGGGGACCAAGGCCAGAAAGAGATACTTCTGATTGAACTAGAATGGTGAGAGGTGGCTGAATTCTCGAATATCTTTCCTTGGTAGACAGAGACAACAGGATTTGCTGACCACTGGGTGTGGGGTGTGAAGGAAAGCGGCAACCACGTGGGCTCCAGCGAGTTTGGACTGAGACACTAAAAAGGGGGGAGACTGAGAACAGAGCCCCTAAGATAGCGATGCAGCTAGTATTTAGAGGACAATTTGGGATGCAGTAAATCTAAGATGATTTTATGATTTCCAAGTGAAGATATTACACAAGCATTTGGATTTATGAGTCTAGAGTTCAAGGGATAGCTCTAGGCTAGAGAGATTAATTTGGGAATCGTCAGTTGTAAACAGCATTTAAAACCAGGGGATTCCGTGAGCTCGCCTTGGGAGGGATGTGTGGGGAAAGAAGAGGCTCTGTGCTGGTACAGGACAAGTATAAAAGTTTAGGAGATGAGGATCCAGCAAAGAAGAGGGATTATAAAAGGCAACATGGAAGAAGTAAGGCTTGACTATTAAGTGCTAACCTCAGCATCCTCTGCATGAATACCTGTGTTGTGCCTCACAAGCGCCAAGCACTTCGCTTGCATTCTCTTAATCCTCACCCTGACATTCATGCCTCAGGCGTCATGCTGAGCCTGTTTACATACTGGGTCTCCCTTAATACTCATAACATCCTGGTGAAGTCAGATTGACAGTCTCTGCTTTTCAAGTTGAGGAAGCGTATATATCAATCCCGATCTTCTGAATCCTCCCATCCCCTTAGTGTCCATGTTTGTTCTCTAGATCTGTGTCTCTTTCTGTTTTGCAAATAAGACCACCTACACTATTTTTCTAGATTCTGCATATATGCATTGATACACGCTATTTTTCCCTTTCTGACTTACTTCAGTCTATATGACAGTCTCTAGATTCATCCACATCTCTGCACATGACCCAGTATTGTCCCTTTTCTTTGGCCAAGCAATTTGAGAAAACAGAGATGCAGAAAAGCTCAGCTAACTTGTCCAAAAGCTCACAAAATGGGAAATCAGGTTTCCAGGACTACCAACCTCACTCTTTATTATTCTCTCCTCTTGCCCAAGGCAGTAAAGAAAAAGGCATGGCGTAGTCAGCTTGCAGGTCCCAAGGGTCCTGGCTAAGTGAAAGGAATGCAGGGTGGACCACCAGAACTGCGTGAAATCCACCCGCACTCCTTTTTCTCTTCCTGCCCTGTCCTCTGCTCACCCGAGCCCAGACTCTTCTGGAAACTGGTTCCCACTGAATGGGCACTCTAGACAGATATAGGCACAGTGGAAACACCTGACCTGCCTGAACCCTTTGACAGCTGGTTTGCTAGCAGGGATACGCCCTCACAAAAGCACCATGACTTGATGTTAGCTAAATTATCAGGCACTCACAACCCAAATTAGAGATTCGAGGCAACTCGCTGATATCAGAAGTATGTGCTCCTTTCTACCAAGATGAAAGAACTAGAATTACTGGGATGGATAGGAAGAGAAGGAAAGTGACTCTGTGACTATGTGTGGACCTGCTACTGTGTTCCAGGCACCATGAGAATGTTTGCGTGTGTGTATGTGTGTCGTGCAATCACAGGTAAAAATAAAGGATCACAACCCCCATTTTATAAACAAAACTAAAATAAAGAAACTCAGATGAAATGCATTTCTTAAGGACATATGACTAGGAAGCAGCAGAGTTAAGGGGCTAGACCCAGAAGCCTTTGCCTTAGAGCAACGATCAAAGTATTGCTTTGAACACTCAACAAAATGGAAAGGGAATAGGGAATCTGGGTGAAGGAATGCCCTAGACTCCTTTATGGTGGTGCAATCATTTTAGCAAGAATCAGAGAGAACTAGAACGGCCTTTAGAGTACTGTTTCTCAAACTTTACTGTGCTCATGAATTGTGGGGGATACTGTTCAGATGAAGATTCCAACCCTGTGGTGTGGGGAGCAGCCTGAATTTGGGCATTTCCAAGTTTCTGGGAGCTATAAGTTTGCAGACCATAATTAGAGCAGCAAGGTCTTAAAAATACACCGGGCTCTATGTTTCCCAAATTTCATTCACTCAAATTCCATCTATAATTTTGACCTAATATTATATTTAAAATGACTCACTTTCTGTTAATTAAAAAATTAGACCACTACTGAGTGCCGAAGAATTGATCCTTTTGAACTGTGATGTTGGAGAAGACTCTTGAGAGTCCCTTGGACTGCAAGGAAATCAAACAAGTCAATCCAAAAGGAAATCAACCCTGAATATTCATTGGAAGGACTGATGCTGAAGCTGAAGCTCCAATACTTTGGCCACCAGATGCAAAGAGCTGACTTATTAGGAAAGACCCTCATCCTGGGAAAGATTGAAGGCAGGAGTAGAAGGGGACGACAGAGCATGAGATGGTTGGATGGCATCACTGACTCAATGGATACAAGTTTGAGCAAGCTTTAGGAGATGGTGAAAGACAGGGAAGCTTGGCATACTGCAGTCCATGGGGTGGCAAAGAGTCAGACATGACTGAGCAACTGAACAACAAATAAATGAAAAAACAATATCATTAAAGGTAAACACAGGACTTCCTTGGTGGCCCAGTCGGTAAAGAATCCACCTGCAATGCAAGAGACCCGAGTTCAATCCCTGGGTTGGAAAGGCCCCCTTGGAGAAGGTAATGGCAACCCACACCAGTATTCTTGCCTGGAGAATTCCATGGACAGAGGAGCCTGGCGGGCTACAGTCCATGGGGTCACAAATCTATGGGACATGACTCAGTGACTAAACCACCACCACCAAAGGTAAATATATTAACATCAGGATTATTTTACTCAACAGATAGGATCCCTTAAAGTTTCTGAGCCTGATATCTGCTCTTTAATTTTAAAAAAAAAGAATAAGAAAATGAGGAGATCACCCAGAGGATAGCAGGGTATTGAAATCATACTAGCACCAAAGTGAGCCTTTTTCCTTGACACAATTCAGAGTGGGGAAAAAGAGAGAGACTTTATAATGGGTCAAGGGATATTAACATCTAAAATTACCTGTGCTTCCAAGGAAACACTGATCTCATACACCACACTCAGATGGGATTGTCGCTTGCTCTAAGGCACACAGCCAGTGGATGGCAAGATCAAACTGCAGGGCAGTTCTTAAGCCACAGGATGTTATTTCAACCCTCCACAGGCTTTAACCATCCCTGTCCCCATTTCCATTCCTTCATGAGGCTTGAATAGGCATTGAGCAAGTCAAAACAAGCTAAATGCTCTCCTTATTCAGTTGTCAAGTAGTAGAGGAAGCAACATGCCAAATTCTTCCATCCCCCCAGCTAGACCCTCTTGCCACCCTTGAGAAGAGTTTCTAACTTCACAGGTAAAGACCGGATGAAGCCCTTTCCAATGCCTTCATTACTGCAACATCCCGGGGCCTTTATTCTTTTCCCAAGTGAAGACCTGGCTGGTTGGTCTCTTCCTGGAGTGCATCCTTGTTTGCATCCTTAGGTTGTTAACACAGCTTGAGGTTCTTTTCTTTTCCCCTGTACACTTTCCTCATCAGGATTCCTTAGTCCAAGATTGCAAACAACCACACCTTCTGGGGAGAAGGTACTATGAGCACCTGGGGAATAATGGGTAAAGATCTGAGTGTGTCATAAATTCAGGATTGGCAATTCAGCTCTTCCAGAAGTGTGTGTGTGAGAGTGTGTGTGCATGTGTGTGTGTTACAAGAGTTGCAGCTTTCTGATCCTTTTCCTTACTCTCAACAGGGATTAACTGCCTTCTGACCTGCCTACACCATTGAGAATTTGTGAGGATTTAATCATCCTTTTCATCACATTCTCCTATTACCTGTCATTTGTTGAGTATTTATTATTTACCAGCACTTACTCACTTTGCCTGCACAATTAATCCAGCAAAACCCAGGAAGGCACTGCCTCCACCATTCAGATCAGGAAATTGAAGCTCCTGAAAGGTGATATGATGAGTGTTTACTGAGAGAACCACATAGAAACTAAAAGTCTATGAAGATATAAGGTGGTGAATGACACATCCCTTTTCTTATTTTTTAATCCAATTCATATTTACTAAGTGAAGATTATGTATTAAATATTGGGCTTACTAAGATTTTTATATCCTGGATACAAAATAAACAAGGCACCAACCTGCCCCTCAAGGAATGTAGTCTGGTCAGAAATCTAAGAAATGCCTGGACTTCATCCAGCTTAATGCACAATACCAAACCAGTATATAATAAGAGATGTATTACCTTTGTTCCAATTTCTGACTTGCTTGGTTCTACTCATTGAAGGCTATGACAAACCTAGACAGCTTTAAAAAGCAGAGACATCATTTCACCAACAAAGGTCCATCTAGTCAAAGCTATGATTTTTCTAGTAGTCATGTATGTATGTGAGAGTTGGACCACAAAGAAGGCTGAGCACTGAAGAACTGATGCTTTCAAATTGCGGTGCTGGAAACAACTCTCAAGAGTCCTTTGGACAGCACAGAGATCACACCAATCAATCCTAAGGGAAATTAACCCTTAACACTCATTGGAAGGACTGATGCTAAAGCGGCAATAATTTGGCCACCTGATACGAACAGCCAGCTAGTTGGAAAACACTTTGTTGCTGGGAAAGATTGAAGACAAAAGGGAAAGAGGGCTGCAAAGGATGAGACAGTTGGATAGCATCACTTACTCAATAGATATGAACTTGGGCGGACTCTGGGAGATGGTGAAGGACAGGAAGGCCTGACCTGCTGCGGTCCATTTTGGTTGCAGAGTCGGATACAACTTACTGACTGAAGACAAACAACAACTAGCTGTGGTGTCTGCTACCTTGAGTAGGTTTGGATAAAATAACTCTCAGACCCAAGTTTTCATGTCTGAGTAAGAGAGATAATAGAGTATTCCCCTTGCGAGGTTATGATGGGATGAATTTTATCTACAGATGTAATATGATATGCGTATTCTTTATGTTAAAGGAACATGAGTTCTAGAGTCAAATGGAAACATGTTTTAATCTTGAACCTACTGGTAAATTTGGCTCAATGACCCTGGACACATGGCATCATCTCTGAATCTGATATCACATGTGAAGATAATTTCTATTTGCAAGATGGTTGAAAAAATGAAAATACACTAAATACAAGCACCTGGCACAGCACCTGGCATGTAATGGGTATGGAGGAAGGTTTGCTTTCTTCCTACCTACCCCAAGCATTTTCTCTTTCTTTGCGGTAGCACAGGAGAGAAGTGAGTTTTTCTCAGGGGTGCAGTGGTAGGCTTGTGGGGAGATAATAGAGGAGGACCTTGAAAGCCCCTTGTATAGGTGGTGGATGAACGTGGAAGGGAACAATATGGACAAAGGGACAGAGGCAGTGAAATACAGGGGCTGCCTGGAGAAAGGGGGTCATTCAGTGTTTGTGTGGAGAGTTGCAAAGCTCCACAGCTTTCTTGAGAGGACCACTGTTCATTATAAAGGTAGAGGAAAATCTTGATATATGCTGTCTTAACTTCTGAACGCTCCCTATTTCCATCAAGATAAGCCCCAACTTCTCAACCTGGCATAAGAGTTTTCCATGTCCTGGTTCCCAACAATGGAAGCGAGAAAAAGAGTGTACTCCTACTGTCCAGGGTAAGCCATGCATACAGAGTGTTCCCACGTCAAGAGACAGAGCCTCAGAAAGATGACTCAGCCTCAAACGCCTAGAATTTAATGCAATGTTGAGAGCAAGGGCTGTGGCATCAACGGGCACTGAGTTCCAGTCCTGGTTTGGACACTCTCTGTCTTTGTGACCTTCGGTAAGGTACTTCTTCAACTCTTCATCTCCCCATTTGAATAATTCTCCCTTTATGGCAATAAAATAGAGTTTAGCTCATGGGATGGTCCCAAAGATTAAAGAAAATAATGCATAAAAGATACTTAGTGTAATGCCTGACAATAAAGGGCTAAATAAATGATAGTTTTTTTGTTTTTAATAAATTGCTCATTTTATCAGATCAAAGGAATCAAGAGGATTTTTCTTCCAAGACTATTCACAATGACCACAACAGAAACAAGAGTGGTATTATTACTGGCCCTGGGGGCAGCCTCGGAGGTTGCCTCCTCCCGGTGATTCCAGCTTTGGGAAGGCATTGAAACAGGCTAAAGAGCCCAGAAATGAATGCACACACTTTGATCAATTAATCTACAACAAAGGAGGGAAGAAAATACAATGGAGAAAAGACAATCTCTTCAATTAGTGGTAGTAGGAAAACTGGATAGCTATATGTAAAAAATGAAATTAAAACATTCTCTAACACCATACACAAAAAATAAACTCAAAATGTATTAAAGATCTAAATGAAGGACCAGAAACCATAAAACTTCTAGAGGAAAATGTAGGCAGAACACTCTTTAATGTAAATCATAGCAGTATTTTTTGGATCTGTCTCCTAAAACAAAGAAAATAAAAGCAAAAATAAACAAATGAAACCTAATTAAACTTGAAAGCTTTTGGACAGCAAAGGAAACCATCAACAAAATGAAAAGACTACCTACTGAATAGGAGAAAATATTTGCAAATGATAATGACTGATAAGCAGCTAATATTCAAAATATATAAACAGCTCATACAACTCAACATAAAACAAAACAAAACAAATGGATTAAAAACAGGCAGCATATCTGAATAGACATTTCTCCAAAGAGGACATGCAGATGGCCAACAGGCACATAGAAAAAATGCTCAACATCACGAATCATCAGGGAAATGCAAATCAAAACCACAATGAGGTAACACCTCACACCTGTCAGAATGGCTATCAAAAAGAACATAAATAACAAATATTGGCAAGGATGTGGAGAAAAGGGAGCCCTTGTGGGAATGTATTAGTGCCACTGTAGAAAACAGTATAGAGCTTTTCCAAAAAATAACTGAAAATAAAGCTACCATATGACCCAGCACTTCCATCCTGCATATAGATCTTAAAAACAAAAGCATCAGTTGAAAACGCAGCATTGTTTACAACTACCAAGATATGGAAACAACCTAATTGTTCACCAATAGATGAATGGATAAAGCAGATGTGATACCTCTCTCTCTCTCACACACACACACACACACACACACACACACACACACACACACACATTCACAATTAAATACTACTTGGCCATAAAAGAGAATTAGGTAGCGCCAGTGGTAGAGAACCTGCCTGCCAATGCAGGAGACAAGAGATGTGGGTTCAATCCCTGGATCATGAAGATCCTCTGGAAGAGGAAATGGCAACTCATCCCAGTATTCTTGACTGGAAAATCCCATAGACAGAGGATCCTGGCCGACTATAGTCCATGGAGCCGCAGAGAGTTAGCCACGACTGAAGGGACTTAGCACACATGCATAAAAAAGGAGGAAATCTTGCCATTTTGTAGCAACATGGATGGATTAAAGGGTATTAGGCTAAGTGAAGTAAGTCAAATAGAGTAAGACAGATACTTCAGGATATCATTTATATGTGGAATCTAAAAAATACAACAAACTAGTGAATGTAATAAGAAAAAAACAGACTCACAGATATAGAGAACAAACTGGTGGTTACCAGTGAGGATTGTCAAGGGGAGAGGGGCTCTATAGGACTATGAGATTAAGAGGTACAAACTATTGTGTATAAAAATAAGCTACAAGGATACATTATGCAACACAGGGGATATAGCCAATATTCTGTAATAACTATAAATGGAGTAAAATTTGTGACTTACTATATTGCACATCTGTAACTTATATAATGTTGGACATCAACATACTTCAATTTTTAAAAGAATTTAAGAAAAGGCAGGCATTAAAGAAAGCTTAGAGATCTAGGGCTCATAAGGCATTTAGATAGTATCTGATCTAGTCTATGTCTCCATCTGCCCATTTGACAGATTGCAAAATTGAAGGTCTAAGAGAACATTCATACCCCTGCTGGTTATCAAGCAAATTGGTAGCAGAGAGAAACATAGAAGCCTGGTCTTTTGATTTACAAACTTAGTCTTTTCTTATATTATTATTATAACTGGTAAAGTTGCTGGAAACAGAATGCCATCATCTCAGATGTGGCCTCTCTCTTTTTTGTCACCTTTTTTTTTTCTTCCTTATTTTGAAAGCAAAATGAAAGAATAAAATGCAGAGTCCTGTGTCTTGAGGCTTCATTTCATTTGCAGAAGACACAGGACATAAATAAACAGTCTGAGTTAAAAATAAACCTCCTGGTGTGGCTGTAACATTTTATATTTAGCTCTTTTTTTTTCAATCCTATGGCTGGAATAATGCCAACCTTGATTCTTCTGGAACGGATACTTATTGCAACTGAAGACATTTTATGTGATGAGCTCTCTTATCTGGCCTCTCCATCAACATATATATAAAGCCATTACTAGTAGGAAGATACCTGCCTATAAATCTATAGATATTTATCTATATCTATATTAGATAGTATACAGATATCTAGATAATGTGTGTATATACACACACACACATTCTCTCTCTCTCTCTCTCTCTCTATATATATATATATATATATATATATACACACACACACACACATACACACAGAAACATGCATTTATTTACATATATGTATACACACACAAAGTAACTTTCAGGATTGGTATGACTTTTCCTCATTCATGCTTCTACCCATGATGGCAGAGTCAGTTTGCTCAGAGACATAAATGTGCCAAATTGCTATACTGCTGGCCAGGAACACCTTTGCTGTGCCAGGCAGAAGGACTGACTAGCTCAGATCTCTCTGAGCGAGGACTCTTCATTTTTGTCCTGAATTTCTTGGATTCATGCTCTTCCTAAAACAAGCCTTTAGGGTTCTCTCTGCTCTCCCATGTAACTTCTCCTTCTCAGTTTTGCCCTAACTCTTGAGGTTGAGAGTTCGAAGTCATCCTGGCGTCTCAATGCATAATCCAGCCCCACCCTCCAGAGCTAGAGCAGGGCACAGAGTTGGAGGTAAGTGTCTAGACTAATAATAATTTGCCTGAATTTCTCCTCTCTGCTTAGATCTCTATAGAAGACTCTGAGAGGGGTAGAGAACTGAGTATTCCAGGATCCTGTTTCCTGGATAAATGAGATGTCATCTCATCATCATTTTACTAAAGATGAAACTGAGGCACAGCGAGGTTAGTTCATCTGCCAAAGACACATCTGAAATCAGGTCACGATCCCTCTGTTCCTTCTCCAGCACCCACAGCCTCCCACTCCAGGTTGGGTGTGTTTCTCGATCTTAGTCCCTTACAAGTCACTGAGAGAGATACAAATGAATGCCTTCTTGTTCTGTGAACCAGAAGCTCCCTCTCCACTAAGACTGTCCCTCCATGATGGCCTGAAGGATCAGCTTCCCATTCTTAGACCTCCTATAATCATCAGTGTGCAAGACCAACTGTCTCCTTTGTCGGCCCTTTGAATGAAGACCACAGGAGGAAGCGAGATGTCCTACTTGGACTTCCATCTTCTTCTAAAGGGATGCATCCGGCTAGTTACTAACGATTGCTACAAAATAATAGGATTGATATGATGACTAATAGTGTAGATTCCCTTTAGTTTATAATTACTTTCACATTTATCATCTCAGAGATCAATTTACTCAGGCTTTCAGTAAACAACTATTTTAAGTCAGGTCCCATATCAGTCATTGAGAATACAGGTGTAATGAGACAGAAAAAATGTATTCACTTCACAGCAGGCAAATGATTTTGCAAGAGGGTGACCCACTATGTTGGGTTTTACTTTGATTAGTCTGCTATGGCAGGCGTATCCTGGGGAGATAGGAGATCATCTGTTCCCAAGGTTTCCATGAAGTTGATGAAGCTGCTCTGCATGAAACAAACTCAGGACTGATCTGTTGAGCAGAGGGTAGCAGGCACAGAAGAAGGGAGAGGGAGGCCAGTGAGGTGGTGAGGCCCATGTGCTATAGGCTGGGCTGAGGCCTCTCCCAGGCCTCTGCAAAGCTGAAGTAAGATTGCTCAGTTCACACAGTGGCTGGAGTGGGTACATTGTATTTGTGGACACTGGAGTCAGGAGCTGATGGGTGGCAAAGAAGGAACAATATTGTGGTACCCAGGCTGGAGGAAGAGAGACAACCTCCGGGTTAGTTTGCAGTATGAAAGCCCAGACCAGGCTCTCTGGTAGCTCATGGTCTTGGAGATCCAGCAGATGACTAGCCATCTGAGATCATGGTGATGAGGCTTTAAAAAAGAGGTGAGTGTAGTATGAAGAAAGAGCCCCAAGGGCAGGCCCTTTAACTCTTCCTGGTGAACACAAAGAGGGATGTAACAGTGGAACTGCACTTAGGATGGTTGCAAAGTTTCCAAGTGGCCAAAGGAGAGGGCTTTTCTGGGAGTGCAAAATCATCATGACGCAAGAAGACAAAGACTATGAGAGGATTCCTTGTGCCTGGAAGTATAAGGCAGGGCAGGGAAGGAGGGGTCAGGGAGGTGGACAGGGGCGGGATCTCAGGAGTGGATCTTGAAGTTGGGTGGTGGGCTGCCACCAGGAATTTTAGGGATGATAGTTTTGGAACTTCTAGGGAGATAGATGAACTCTTGCTTTGAGAATGTGAATTAGCTGATCACTTGGGCTGAGAGAATTCTATGTCCTTGGACACAAGGAGATCAACCCAAGGAGTCATTCCAAAAGGACATCAACTCTGAATATTCACTGGAAGGACTGATGCTGAAGTTGAAGTTACTTTGGTCACCTGATGGGAAGAACTGACTCATTGGGAAAGACTCTGATGCTGGGAAAGATTGAGGGTAGGAGGAGAAGGCAGTGACAGAGGATGAGATGGTTGGATGGCCTCATCGACTCAATGGGCATGAAGCCGAACAAATTCCAGAAGGACAGGGGAGACTGGTGTGCTGCAATCCAAAGGGTCACAAAGAGTTGGATAGGACTTAGTGACGGAACAATTCAATGTCCAGGCAAAACAACGAGGTTTCAGGTGGAAAGAAGCAAATGCCTGAGGGGTGTGGACCCAAGTCCCCTGGGCCACCTAAGGGGATCAGGGGCCCAGTGGACATCACTGAGGACTGATTTCAGAGTCCACTCCTCAACCCAGCGAACGTGTTACTTGGTGCTGAAAGGGCTGGATTCGATATTCCATTTGACAGCATGGAATGGATGCTATCACTGGTTGTGAGCTCTTTCCCTCGAGAAAAATGGAGCATGCAAGTCACCTCTGTCCTACCCAAGAGCATCAGATTCAGACATGTATTTGGGAACATATTAAGGACCACGCTGCAGGACAAAGACTTCCCTACTGATTAATTCATTTTTTCTTCTCAACAGCCCTGAATGGTTACCGGCCATTCCTTATAGCTATTATCTCTATACTGACAGGTGTAGAATCTGAGGTGTTGAGAGGTTATGTGACTTGATTCAGTAATTAGGTGAGAGGACCAGGGTTTGAACTCTGAAAAATCCAATGCTTCATATTCCCTTACTCATGCTGAAACAAGCTTGGTGGCAAGGCTGTCCCAGGTCTAGAAAAAGAGATTCAAGCACAGGCTCTTTCTTGCAAGACGTTCACTGTCTAGAGGGGACATGGGTGTGCAAACAACCAGTGTAACATAGCCCTTACAGTTCCAGGAGGCAGGTACTGTCATTATCCCCATTTTACATGTAAGGACACTGAGGCAGAGACAGGTCAAGTCACACAGCTAGGAGGTGGAAGGCAAACGGTGCTGGCTGTCTGGCTCTTGGTGGTCTTGACCACAGCACTACGCCGTGTTCTGACCCGGAATTGGTGATACCATGTTATCATACCTTACTCCATGAGTCTGTAGCCCCTCTGGGTTCCTTTATGGCAGCGGTTCTCAGCTAGGAGAGATTTTACCACCTGAGGTTATCTGACAATGTGTGGAGGCATTCTGCCTGTCACTGCTAAGGAAGGAAGGGCGTGCTGTTGGGACTTAGTGGCTAAAGCTCAAGGATGCTGTTTAACGCACAACGCACAGGGCGGCCTCCCACAACAGAGTTACGCACTCCCCAGTGTCCACAGTACTTGTGCTGAGAAACCTTGCTTTTCAAGAGTACACAGAAGCCAACTCTAAGTGATGGCTTCTCATCAGTCTGTCTAGACAGGGAGGCCCTTGTGCCTAGCACAGAGCTGGGCACATAGTGAGAATCTGTAAATGTCTGGGAAATGCCACAGGTATCAATGACTAAATAAAACATGCCATTGGGTTGACCGTATCATATAATTTTGACTATTAGCCACTATTAGTATGCAGGGATACTGTTTTTTAATACCTGCGAAATGAACCAGACATCACTGTCTCCAAACTCATAGCCCAGCGGGTGCAAGAGCAGAGGAACAGGGGTAAAAATGAGCCAAAGTGAAAAGAAGATGTGTTTGAGATAGGGCAACCTGTGGACAAGAAAAACTCTGCTCAGGCCTCCAGGAGAACTGTCCTTCTGCAAACAAGGCAGTGTTCCAGAGGTATAGGTAAGAGCAGATTTTCCCTTTGAATCTTTCGGAAGTGTGAACTCAATTAACATTTGGAATAGGTTTAGAGATTTTGTGATATGAAGCAACATTTTCCTTCCAGCTTCCCTGCTGCTCTAGCCCAAGACTGGTTTCCCTAGATCCTCCTTATCATGAATGTTCAAGACTGGAGCTGGAGCAGACAGACGAAAAGGCACCAACTGCGGACTAATTAAAGGCCTAGATAAATTACAATGTTATTTATTGCTCAATGATAGTAATTATTTCTTCCATGTGTTAGTACAATCAGCTCCCCTTTCAGCATGGCTGCTGCTTTCTCCTTTAACTCCATTCATGTGTTGGTGTCTTTCTGTCCCTGGGTGTCCTTTGGACAAAATAGACAAGATATTAAACGGTGGAAAAATAAATGCTGCCGCACAAAACACTGAGGCTGAAAGTGCCTGGTATGCGAATAACCTTTCATATGTGAACAGCCTGGGCTCTGAGAGGCAGAGAGACTTGCCCAAGGATTGAGATCCCTGGGACATGAACTTGAATTTTTAGGATACAGTTTATGCCCAGATCCTACAGCAACTAATATTTGCGAAACATGCATTTTATTTTTGCACATAATAAACCTCTAACACAGGAATGTTTGTCAAAGAATACCAAGAAGTCCATCCCTTACTCCACTCATTCACTGCAGGATAACTTGAAGCTCTGAATCTCTGGTATTTTTCAGTGACCTGTTTGGCCGACTCCCTTCAAGACACATGGAACAGGGATGGAAGAGAACCGCATCCAGGTCGGGCTTCTGTTCTCCTCTTCTTCACGGTTGTTCACCATGGCTAAATTTAGAGAAATGGCAGGTGGCCCATGGCGGTTCCTTCCGCATTTGTGTTCCTAAAGAGGCAGAACAGCCTTACAGGAGAAAACAGAGCCCCTGAGGGCAGACCCCTAACTCTGACTGCATCTTGCCTCGGGTAGGTTGCCTACATTTGCGATGGCTGGATTTCCTCACTTGAAAACAATGGCTAACATGCAGGGTTCCTGTTAGAGCTGGGTGTGAATATTCCTGACACGGCATAGACAAGACGCTTGCACAGAGAGCAGGCTCAGTGCACAGGAGTTAAAAGAGCCTCCCGGACAGCCTCAGGGGAATGAGGCAATCAGTCATTTTTTTCTTGTTTCTAGAGGAAGATGGAAAACATGCTTTTCAACCACTTCTGCTGAGAACACAAGGGGGAAGACAGTATTCAAAGAGCGTGAGACCAGTATTGAAAAGCCACACTGAGCTGGGACCTCCGGTCTTAATGGAAGTGAAATAATGATCACATGATAATGACTTCTGCTGGTCTGGTGCTCATCTTGGCAACAACTCATTTAATCCTCTCAACAAGTCCTCTGCAGCAGTTATTAATATCCTCATTGGATCAATGCAGGATCTAAAGCTCAGGGAGTGGAGGTGTGTAGCTCAGGGTCACACAGCGAGTGAGGCGACCCAGGACTCAGCTCTTCTGAAGGTCCATTCTGCTGCATAGCACCAAGAAGATGCTATAGTTCTCCCAAATGCCATATCACCCCTGAATCCCTGAATCCAGTGCATAGCTGGCTTTATAAGAATGGAAGCTTCATCAAGACGACATAAATTCTTTACTTCCCCATAAATAAGAAACTTCTTCAGTCACTCAGACAAAGGGAACCAAGCAGGGGATTCACACTTAAAGTGCAGGGTAAGAAATCTGAAGTGTGCCTTTTGTAGGGTCGGGTGGGGCAGAGTCATGCATGGTGTCTAACTCCAGAGTGCAACAGCCTCTGTGAAGAAGTGTGTCAGGTGCTCAGTAGTGCCCGACTTTTTGTGACCCCATGGACTGTAGCCTACCAGGTTCCTCTGTCCATGGCATTCTCCAGGCACGGATACTGGAGTGGGTAGCCATTCCCTTCTCCAGGCGATCTTCCCAACCCAGAGAATGAACCTGGGTCTTCTGCACTGCAGGCAGATTCTTCACTATCTGAGCCAGCAGACTACCTCTAAATAGGTGAGGTTTTGAGATTTTGAGTTTGAGTGAAAAGGGGAGAGGAAAGAGGTTCAAGTACCTCAAAACTCTGAATCACTCTCCTATCTTTCCTCTTGCTATGAGTCGGGACCTCTTTGATGCTACGTTTTTGTACAAAATATAAAATAAATGTATCTATGAAATATTTTCATATATTTTATATGAAAAGTAAAATAAATATATATATATATATGTAAGGCAATGGCACCCCACTACAGTTCTCTTGTCTGGAAAATCCCATGGATGGAGGATCCTAGTAGCCGCAGTTCATAGGGTCGCTAGGAGTCAGACACAATTGAGCGACTTCACTTTCACTTTTTACTTTTGTGCACTGGAGAAGAAAATGGCAACCTACTCCAGTGTTCTTGCCTGGAGAATCCCAGGGACAGGGGAGCCTGGTGGGCTGCCGTCTATGGGGTCACACAGAGTTGGACACGACTGAAGAGACTTAGCAGCAGCAGCAGCAGCATACATAAAATAAATAAATATATATACACACACATACATAGAGAGAGAGAAAGAGAGAGAGAGCAGCTTGAAGGGCTATAGTCCATGGGGGTGCAATGAGTTGTACATGACTAAGAACAACAACAACAAGATACACACACACACACACACACACACAGACTCTTCTGGGGACTGAGTCACATATGGCCAATATTAAAATTTTGTAAATTTTGGAAACATAAGAAGTATTAGGAAAAAATTTTCCATCAGCCCAATATCCACTCTAGCTTATATATATATACTGTGATGAAAAAGGAGGGGAACAAACACTTATTTTCTTTAGAGATATTTTCTCTGATATCTCACTTCCTCCCTGGAACAGCACTGGAAGGCATCTTCCTTCTTACAGGTGTGAACAGTGAGGTGCACAGAGGTATGGAAACTTCTTGAGATGTCACAGCTAATCAATGCCAAGGCTGGGTCTGGCACCCTGACTCCAGTGCCCACAGTCTGGGTCATAGCACTACATTGTCCCTCTGAGGGATGGCTCTGAAGTCAGAGAAACCTGGCTGCAAACTCCCACCTGCTCTTACCAGTGAACTTGGGCAAATTATTTCACTTGTGTTAGCCTTGGCTTTTTTTCTTAGTTACTGAAAGATGGACTTGGTTGACTTAAAATAATTTCCTAAAAGATGCAGATGTTTAAAAAGGCTCAAAAAGTACACAGTGTAAGGGATGATGGTGTTTTGGAGGGAGTATTATTTGGTGGCTAACTGTGTTGGCCTGAGGGAGCTTGCCTGGCCAGGCAAGGGAGCAGACAATGGCATGGGCCCAGCATGTCCCAACTAGGTACCAGCCAAAGAAGAGGAAGCCCCTGGAAATACTAACATAAACCAAGAGGTAGTAAATTATGTCAGCCTCAAACACAGGCAGCGGGCACCTCAGAATGGAATGTAGATCAAAGTAACACATTTGCAAACACATGAGGAAAAGGAGGCCCATAATCCTGGCCATGAGGATTACAGTGGGGAATGCATGGTGATGGCTCTCCTCTTCAGACTCTGGAAATGCACTGAAAGCACCATGAAATGTATTTCAAAAGACAGGCAATCTGCGATGAGAAGAGAACAGAATGATATTCTTCTCAGGTGGAATTCTGATTAGAAAATGAACATGATTTGCTTGGCTGTGAGTCACTGTGTATGAGTGTAGGAGCGAGAAAGGAGAAGTGAGAAGCAATCACCAGTTTGGCTGATTCTTTGACTTCATCAACGAATGCTGAAGGGTCTCCCTCACTGGAAGCTCTACGCTTGCAGAAGGCAGGAATTCTTGGTCTAGATTTCTTTTAGAAGAGAGATGAATGGGGTTGAATAGCTGATATTCTATAAAGTGACAACACTATAATGGGCAGTGAGTGAGTGAGTGAACGTCGCTCAGTCGTGTCCAACTCTTTGCAACCCTATGATGGGCCATAGAGTCCATGGAATTCTCCAGGCCAGATTACCTGGGTGGGTAGCCTTTCCCTTCCCCAGGGAAGGTTCCCAACCCAGGGATAGAGCCCAGGTCTCCCTCACTGCAGGCAGATTCTTTACCAGATGAGAGCCACAAGGGAAGCTCAGGATAGGCAACAGCTCCCTAAAGGTGTGCTGTGTCCTGTGAGATAGCCAAAGAGAAAACGGTTTTACAGCCATAAAAATTTGGAAAAGGAATATATAGCTCCACCTAAAACACTCATAACGTACTGGTATCTTTAGATCTTTGGGAGGTCCTTCAAAAAAACAACAAAAATCCTTTTCTTTTTTTTCTTTTCAATTTTCTACTCCCTAAGTATATTTGGTTCAAATAGTCTTTTGCCTGTAACTGACACACTAAGGGCTTCCCAGGTGGCTCAGTAGCAAAGAATCTGCCTGCCAATGCAGGAGATGCAGTTTCAGTCCCTGGAACAGGAAGATCCCCTGGAGGAAGATATGGCAACCCACTCCAATATTCTTTCCTGGAGAATCCCATGGACAGAGGAGCCTAGTGGGTTTACAGTCCATGGGATTGCCAAGAGTTGCCCATGACTGAGCATGCATGCAACAAGACATTTTAGGCAAATGTTGATGTATGGGATTCAATCACAGTATCAAGACTCAAGAACCCCGAGTTTGCTCCTGCTTTGGTAGTAACTTTGTGTAGTATAAGGCAAAGGATTCTTTGTCGTAGTTTACTCATCTAGCAAAAGGGGATTCTCTGCTTCACTCAACTTACCACTGAAGGTTGCTTTGCAAATAAAATGCTCTCACTGAACTAATCATCATTTTCAAAAGTTAGAAATATTACACAAATATAACATGCTATTGTATTTCTTGGTAATTATGTGATCATTTGAAAGCCTGTGAGCAATAAAGGCAGGAATAAGAAAGTGGGACTACATTAAACTGCAAAGCTGCTACACAGCCAAGGAAACAATCAACAAAATGAAAAGGCAACCTACTGCATGGGAGAAAATATTTGCAAATTATGTATCTGATGAAGGGTTACTATTCAAACTATAAAAGGAACACATACCAGTCAACAGGGAAAATGAAAAATCCAATTAAAAGTGGGCAGAGGATCTGAGTACACCTTTTACCAAGGAAGACATTTGGATGGCCAACGGGCACATGCAAAGATTCTCAGTATCTCTAATCAGCAGGGAAATGCAAATCAAAACCACAATGAGATATCAACTCGCACCTGTTAGAATGCCTATTGTTGAAAAGACAAGAAAAACAATTGTTGGCAAGGATGTAGAGAAAAGGCAATTGTTGCAGACCTACAGTGGCAGGAATGTAAACTGGTACAACTACAATGAAAAGCAGTATGGGAGCTCCTCAAAAAATTAAAAATAAAATTACCATGTGTGTGTTAGTCAGTCAGTCATGTCTGACTCATTGTGACCCCCATGGACTATAGTCCCCTGCAGGCTCCTCTTCCTCTGTCCAAGGACTTCTTCAGGCAAGAATATTAGAGTAGGTTGCTATTTCCTTCTCCAAAACTACCATCAGTTCAGTTCAGTCACTCAGTTGTGTCCGACTCTTTGTGACTCCATGAACCACAGCATGCCAGGCCTCCGTGTCCATCACCAACTCCCGGAGTCCACCAAAACCCATGTCCATTGAGTCGGTGATGCCATCAAACCATCTCATACTCTGTTGTTCCCTTCTCCTCCTGCCCTCAATCTTTCCCAGCATCAGGGTCTTTTCAAATGAGTCAGCTCTTCGCATCAGGTGGCCAAAGTATTGGAGTTTCAGCTTCAGCATCAGTCCTTCCAATGAATATTCAGGATTGGTTTCCTTTAGGAATGACTGGTTGGATCTCCTTGCAGTCCAAGGGACTCTCAAGAGTCTTCTCTAGCACCACAGTTCAAAAACATGAATTCTTCTGTGCTTAGCCTTTTTTATAGTCCAACTCTCACATCTATACATGACCACTGGAAAAACCATAGCCTTGACTAGATGGACCTTTGTTGACAAAGTAATGTCTTTGCATTTCAATATGGTTGGTCTAGGTTGATCATAACTTTCCTTCTAAGGAATAAGCGTCTGTTAATTTCATGGCTGCAATCACCATCTACAGTGATTTTCAAGCCCCCAAAAATAAAGTCTGACACTGTTTCTACTGTTCCCCCATCTATTTGCCATGAAGTGATGGGACCGGATGCCATGATCTTAGCTTTCTGAATGTTGAGCTTTAAGCCAACTTTTTCACTCTTCTCTTTCACTTTCATCAAGAGGCTTTTTAGTTCCTCTTCATTTTCTACTCTAAGGGTGATGTTATCTGCATATCTGAGGTTATTGATATTTCTCCTGGCAATCTTGATTCCAGCTTGTGCTTCTTCCAGTCCAGCATTTCTCATGATGTACTCTGCATATAAGTTAAATAAGCAGAGTGACAATATACAGCCTTGACGTACTCCTTTTCCTATTTGGAACCAGTCTGTTGTTCCATGTCCAGCTCTAACTATTGCTTCCTGACTTGCATACAGGTTTCTCAAGAGACAGCTCAGGTGGTCTGATATTCTCATCTCTTTCAGAATTCTCCACAGTTTATTGTGATCCACACAGTCAAAGGCTTTGGCATAGTCAATAAAGCAGAAATAGATGGTTTTCTGGAACTCTCTTGCTTTTTCGATGATCCAGCAGATGTTGGCAATTTGATCTCTGGTTCCTCTGCCTTTTCTAAAACCAGCTTGAACATCTGGAAGTTCGCGGTTCATGTATTGCTGAAGCCTGGCTTGGAGACTTTTAAACACTACTTTACTAGTGTGTGAGATGAGTGCAGTTGTGCAGTAATTTGAGCATTCTTTGGCATTACCTTTTTTGGGATTGGAATGAAAATTGACCTTTTCTAGTCCTGTGGGCACTGCTGAGTTTTCCAAATTTGCCGGCATATTGAGTGCAGCAGGTTAACAGCATCAAATTTTAGGATTTGAAATAGCTCAACTGGAATTCCATCATTTCCACTAGCTTTGTTTGTAGTGATGTTTCCTATGGCCCATTTGACTTCACATTCCAGAATGTCTGGCTCTAGGTGAGTGATCACACCATCGTGATTATCTGGGTTGCTATTATCTTTTTTGTACAGTTCTTCTGTGTATTCTTGCCACCTCTTCTTAATATCTTATGCTTCTGTTAGGTCCCTATCATTCTGTCCTTTATTGAGCCCATCTTGGCATGAAATGTTCCGTTGGTATCTCTAATTTTCTTGAAGAGATCTCTAGTCTTTCCCATACTGTTGTTTTCCTTTATTTCTTTGCATTGATCACTAAGGAAGCCTTTCTTATCTCTCCTTGCTATTCTTTGGAACTCTGCATTCAAATGGGTATATCTTTCCTTTTCTCATTTGCTTTTAGCTTCCCTTCTTTTTTAAATTTTTTTTTATTGTAACAAATTCAGTAAATACTTTTTACTTTGCAATATTGTGTTGGTTTTGCCATACATTGACATGAATCCGCCATGGGTTTACATGTGTTCCCCTTCCGCAGCTATCTGAAGGCCTCCTCAGACAGCCATCTTACTTTTTTGCATTTCTTTTTCTTAGGGATGGTCCTGATTCCTGTCTCCTGTACAATGTCATGAACCTCCATTTATGATCCAGTAATTCCATTTCTGGATATTTATCCAAAGAAAATGAAGTCACTAATTAGAAAAGACCTATGCAGCCCAATGTTCATTGTAGTATTATTTATAATAGCTAAATCTGGAAATAACCTAAGTGTCCATCAGTGGAAGAATAAATTTAAAAAATGTAGCATGTACCCACAATGGAATGGCTATAAAAAGGCATGAAATCCTTTCATTTGTGACAACATGGATGGATCTGAAGGGCATTACTCTAAATATAATGTCAGATAGAACAAAGTAAATACTGTATGATCTGACTTGTATGTGGAACCTAAAAAATAAAAAGCTCATAGATATCAAGAACAGCCTGATGGTTGCCAGAAACAGAGGTGAGGGGTAGGCAAAATGGATGAAAGGAGTCAAAGGGTACGAATTTTCTGCTATAAAATAAATGAGTCCTAGGGATATAATGTACATCACAGTGATACAGTTAATAACTGTTGCTGTTGTTTAGTCACTGTGCTGTATATCTGAAAGTTGCTAAGAGAGTAGATTTCAAAGATTTAAAAGAAAAAAGAAATTCTATAACTGTGTATGGTGACAGATGTTAACTAGACTTCTTGCTGTAATCATTCACAGTCTATACAAATACTGAATCATTAGATTGTACAACTGAAACTAAAATAATGTATTCTAATTATATATCAATAATAATTAATAAAAATTTATTTTATTCTCAAGTCAGAGGGTGTCTTTTTATTGTCATAGTAAAGCGTAGCCAACTTAAGTTCTATGATCTTCATTTATAAAATGTAAATGATTATTAATTCATTGTAGGATTATTATAAAATAACATGTGAAAAAGCCAAGTTTAAGCATGGTAGATTCACAAAAAAAAAAAAACCAGAAACGATTTATTTCACCTTCTAGTGACTTTCTAAGGTTTAATATAAAACACTTTCTGTAGAGTTTATCTAAACTTACACCCTAAGCATTTATTTAGTAAAACAACAATAATAAAATTAACAAGAGGCTCCTGTAATGCAGGAGACCTGGGTTTGATCCCTGGGTTGGGAAGATCCCCTGGAGAACAGAATAGCTACCCACTCCAGTATTCTTGCCTGGAGAACTCCATGGATAGAGGAGCCTGGTGGGCTATGGTCCATGATCACAGAGTCGGACAGGACTGAGTTACTAACACTTCCTTTTTACAACAGTAAATATTACTATGTTGTATTTTCTGTGATATGCTTCCCACATTGATATTATTTTTACTGCTTTGAAAAGATAAGTGACTTGAACAAGGTACAGAGTTAGGTAAAGAGAAAAATGGATGTCTTAGACTTATACCCATGATCTTAACCTACCATAGCTCTCTACTCTGCTATATTTCAAGATAGGCTGCAGTTTATTTCCCAGTTTTAATGTTCTTTATTTTCTTCTTTACTTGTTAGAATGGGGCCTTGACCAGAATGTTGGAGTCACCCAGGAGGCAAGAAGCCACCCCCAGTCCCTGTTCACCTTTATGAATATTTATGACTTAGGGAGAAGAGACTCTGTTGGCAGTTCTAAGCCCTCATCATAAATCCTCATGCAGAGGCTGTTTTGGCCACAGTCAGTTGCAGATTGGATCAGATGAGGAAAAACCGAGCTTGGGAAAGGTTCTTTGAAGCTGCATAATCAGATTATGATAATTTCATCAAAACCCATTTCAAAAAGCTAACATTTATCATTAGTCTGTGTATCTCCTAATTATTTCATGAGAGTTATTCCATGCAGGAATGATAAAACATTCTAGCTTGAGAGAGCTTTTTAATGCAGTGTGTACACAGCCAGATATATGGCATTGGCATATGGGTCACATTTGCATCTGGGGCTTCTTTGAGACAGTTTTCTGAAAATGTCAAAGGAGGTGACACATTGTAAAAGATTGATATTAGTAATGAACATTAATTTCTCTTGATCATTCCCTGTAGTAAAAAAAAAAAAAAAAAACTCCTCAAATGTAAGCAAGTACTTGCTAAGAACAACAAACTTACTAAAAGCACATGAAAGTTAAAATATTTTCCTAAAGAGGATTCCATATACCAGAATCCCTAAGCTCTGAATTATAGAGAAGGGAAGGCATTTGTCAACCTCCATATTTCCCAGTGTCCATACCCTTTCCCATTCCCTGTCCTCTATCTGATAGGAGGGCCATCTTCTACCCAGTGTCTCAAGACACAATGCTGACAGCGATTCTTGACACCCCTCCTAATTAACCAGCAAAACCCAGTCAACCACTGAATCCTATAGCAGATGCTCTTCAGAACCACCTACTACATTAATTGCCACCCTGTTGCCTCTGAACCAGTAGAATGATTTTCACCTTTTTAAAATGCTGGGGAAAAAATCAAAAGGAAAGTAGTATTTCATGACATGTAAAAATGATATGAAATTCAGGTTTTGTTATCTAGAAATAAAATGCTATTAGAATATAGCCAGGTTCATGAATTACTGTACTATGTATGGCTAATCTGGTACCACCATGCAGAGCTGAGGGCTGAATGCACACTGAATACATCAGTGTGACTGAGAAGACTAAACCACTCACTACCTGGTCCTCCCCAGAATCAGTGTGAGACCCCTTTTCAGAACTGATGCGGCAGCCTCTTCCCTGTTTGTAGCTTCCTCCAGTCCTGCAGTTTCCAGTACACCTTCCTACTGCACTCACAGTGACCAACCAACCATTCATTCTGACACTGTCGCAACCCACTTAAGGACCTTCAACGACTCCGAGTCAGCCGTGCAAACACAGGGATCAAGGCCCTGTGATTCCCACTGTCTGCTGGCCCCACTGTCTCACTGAATGCATTCACTGCCTCCTGTTGATACCCCAGGTTCTCCAAAAGGCTATTTCTTATTTCTTCTTCTGTCTGGATGTCTCCCCATCCTGCTGTTGTTGTTTAGTCACTAAGGCATGTTTGACTCTTGCAACTCCATGGACTGTAGTCTGCCATGCTTATCCTATTACTCATTTCCAAATTCACCTGATGAATGCTTAATTATCATTATGACTGACCCGAAGTGAAACCTCTTCCAGGAAGCCTTCCCTGGCTCTCCATCTTGTCTGGATGCTCCAAATACAGTGTTTCCTCTTTTTTCCCCCTATTATTATAACACATACACTATGCACTATTTCATAAAATGGATTCAAGCACCCATGGATTTGGGTATCCATGGATATACTGGAACAAATCCCCTGCAGATATCAAGGGATGACTGTCTATTATAATTACAGATTATTAGGTTCTTGAGGGTTTGCATTTTCTATCCTCCGACCCCGAGTCTTAATAATAATGTCAATTATTAGAGGTACTCAGTGAATATTGATTAATTAAATGGTGTATCACTTAATTGCTGAGCTTCTGTTCATACTTCAAGACTTCATTCAGCTGTTTCATCACCATACAGATTTTCTCTGATCATCTCCATTGGTCTATTCCAAAAATAGTTATATGTGCCTCCAGGAATGGATCATGAGGAATAAGGGATAGTTCATAAGATATATGACACATTACAGCAATAAAACAGTCTGCACGTCAAGGTAGTTCCTCAGATTTTTAGTAAACATGGCATTTTCTCTAAATTTTAATTATACCAGTTCTTTCCTCTAAATAACCTACCTCTATTAAGGTAATCAGATAAAAGTTGACTGCCGAGAGCAAAATTGATTCTTAATTTTATAATATTAAATTAATCAGCTAATAAAATTAAGTTTATCTCTAACTCAGTATCTGAAAAATTTAAAAACAAACAGAGTTTCAGAGCTCAGGTAATAGAGTAAAAGTATCTCTGGGACAGTAAGCTCCAGTGTTCAAGTTCTGTGATTTCAAAGGAAATCCTCTGCCTCTCTCCTTTTTCCCCATCTAAATATCATCTTTTTTAATATTCTCTCTCTCCCTCCTGACCAGATTCACTTTTGACAAGTTAAACATTTCCTTTCAGGCCTTGTAGTCCACATAACAGAGTTATGCCAAAATCTAAAATTGCAGTAATAAGCACAGTAAATCAGTTGGATAGCTATTTTACTAACCAAGGAGGATGGAGAAATTACCAGTTCATTGTACAGTGACAGCTAAAGCCCAGATACAGAGGAGGGCATGGCAACCCACCCCAGTATTCTTGCCTGGAGAATCCTATGGATAGAGGAGCCTGGCAGGCTACAGTCCATAAGGTGGCAAAGAGTCAGACATGACTGAAGCGACTCAGTACACACACACAGCCCAGATACACTGCGTTTAGCCCTGAGCTCTTTTGCCTGTGTACCTAACTAATAGATCTAGTCCAGGCATAAATGTCTCATTTGCTCTTTGATTCTCAAGTTAGAAAATTTCATGAAATTCAAATCTCTGTTTTGAGGGAGTCACTGTGCCTCCAGTTTACCCAATAAAGTGCAAAGCAGGAAGTGTTTGGGGTCTCACTTAAGCATGAACATCCATGTCTACCCTCACACATATAGAATCTGCCCTAAGTAAATAGTCCACATGAAGAATACATGTGTAAGCCAAGAGATGTTCAGGACAGCTTTATATACAGGAGTGAATCATTGAAAGCCATATAAATTGCTGTTTAAACAAAATGTATTATATCTACTTACTGTAATTTTATGCAGCTGCTAATAATCATATTAACTATGTTATTATATGGAAAATATCTTATGATATGAGATGAAAGAAGCTGATGACTTTGTAAATAACCACGAAGTGTATTTGTATAAATCCTAAAACTGATGTGCTCCTTTGTTAGCGTGGTTGGTCTATAGATGCATTTCTTGGTTTTATTCAAATCTTCTGTGACATTGCTGTATTTTACTCTTATCATTAAAATTTTACAAGTGTATTGTCAACATGCCAAGGACTTTGCATTTCTTTTGTAGTTCTTGCTAATATTGACCTTTTTGAGTAATTCATGTTATAGTAAAAACTATTTATCATAGAATCTCAAGATTGGAAAGGACTTAAAAGTCACATATACACTCCTTTCTTTCTATCTCTGTTGGAACCATTTTCAAGATCTGTGTTTGGTGTTTAAAAGCAAAGCCATCATGGTGAAAGAAGTCAGAGAAACAGTGATTATTGGCAGAGGCTAATTGTGGGAAAGGTGCCAGGAAGACCCCTGGAGTCTACATGTTCTGTATCTTGAGCTTGGTGATATTCTCCTTTTAAATTTAATGAATCATAGATTTATGACTGGTATATTTTTCTGTATATATGTAACACTTCAGTAAAATTCATTTACATTAAAGTTAAGTTCACCATATTGTGAAACTCATTCCAAGAAAAGAGTAATTTAAAATTGATTTTTTTAAACAAACTGGATACTTACCTCATGCTAAGAGAAGCAACAAAGTAGTATTTTCATATACAGGTAACACCTGAATAAAGCAGGAGTTGGGGCTCTGGCCTTCAGGAAAGTTTAAAACTTGCATTTAACTTTACTGTTAGTCCTGCATATCTGTATCCAAGGTTCTGCATACATGATTCAACCAACAGCAGACACTGTAGTGCTAGAGTACATATTTATTGAAAAAAATCCATGTATAAGTGGACCTGTGCCATTCAAACCTGTTGTTCAAGGGTCAGTTGTACACTTCTTAAACTGTTGGACAGGCCAAAAAGTTTCATGGTATTTTTCTATAAAATATTATAGAAAAACCAGAGTGAAAATTTTGGCCAATCCAATATAGATACAATTGATTTATTACCTTGTATTATACAATGCTTACTATATGTGACATGCAATTATGATTTATATTATTGAATATTTTAAAATTAGTACCATCACAAGTTCCAGCTTAAAAATCTTTAACAGGAAAACAGGGGGAATTGTTATTGGTAAGGCTAATAGTGGCCAACTACTTTATCACGGAGTTATAAAAACAGTCTGGTAAAGAACATCCTTTCCATCCATTTTTAAAGCATAAAACACATCTGATCAAAACAGAAACTCCCAGTCAGAAGAAAAAGACCAATGGAGATTTAAGATCAAATTCGATTGAAATCACAAAGCTACTCACACATCAAAATTACTAGTATTAGAGAGAGTTGGTTTTCATGTAAGGAAATATAAAGATCCAGGACAACATTTTGCAGTTAGAAGAAAGGTATATAAGGATATGCATATCTTTCATTTGTATTTATCTACTGTTTAATGAATATAATGTTGTTTAATAGTGGAAAATAGTTTTACTTAGGCACTCTAATAAATTACAATACATTAACACCTGAAATTAATAGCCATGAAGCTTAAAGATGCTTGCTCCTTGGAAGAAAAGCTATGACAAACCTAGACAGCATATTCAAAAGAAGAGACTTCACTTGACAAAGGTCGGCCTAGTCAAAGCTATGGTTTTTCCAGTAGTCATGTACAGATGTGAGACTGGACCATAAAGAAGGCTGAGTCCTGAAGAAATAATGCTTTTGAACTGTGGTGCTGAAAAAGACTCTTGAGAGTCCCTTGGAAAGCAAGGAGATCAAGCCACTCAGTCCTTTGGCCAACTGACATCAAGAGCCAACTCACTGGAAAAGAGCTTGATGCTGGGAAAAATTAAAGGCAGGAGAAGAAGGAGACGACAGAGGATGAGATGGTGGGATGGCATCATTGACATGAATTTGAGCAAACTTCAGGAGTTGGTGAAGGCCAGGAAAGCCTGGCTTGGTGCAGTTCATGGTGTTGCAAAGAATCAGACATGATTGAGCAAATGAACAACAGTGATGCCTGATTTGAAAGACAATCATGTTTTAGAAAACTATACATAGTGTTTTGGGCCATGGGACCGATATATAATATGTTTATAATAATTGCTTAAATATCCTGAAGAGAATAAATAGCTCCTTAAAACCTGGGTTATAAAACTCAAGTCTGAAAAATAAGTTCCCATCACAGATCTACATACTATTCACTGAAAGAGTACATACATGAATATATGCAATAATTTATAGTTACAGATTTTTTCCCCTTAATTTATTCACTTTACTCACCAAAGGCTGCTCTGGGCCAGGTGCTCTACAAAGGCATTGGTCTATAGCAGTCAGAAGAGAGTCTCTATCCTGAAGTAGCTCAGGGTTTCCTGGAAAATCAACAATGCCAAGAATTATTTCATTTTAGGAAGAATATCTAAGATTGCCTGAGAAGACAAAGGGAAGCTTCACTGAGGTAATTATTTTATATGGAAACTTGGAAGATGAATAAAAGTTTGCTGTGTGGGCAAGAGGGACTCCCTACATATTCTATTCTAGGTGTTTTGGACCTTAAGTAGATTGAATGATATGTGCAAAGACAGAGAGAGGGTATGAGTCACTTTGGGGACTGCCTGTGGGTTAGTTTTAATAGAATACAGAATATAGCAGGTGGGGAAAAGCAAAAGAAAAAAAAATAGAGAGCAAGGGTCAGACTACAATGGCACTGGTGATCTGAAGAGAAGTTTAGAAATATACAGGCAAAGGGACATCACTGAAGCTTTTTGAACAAGATGTTGACACATGATTAGATGCTTGTGTAGTGGGAGGTGATGAAGGCCTAGAAAGTGGGTATGAAGAGGAAATCATAAATGGATAGATCTGCATCAAGGTAATAGAATTTGTGGAAATGTAGATCCTAGAACTGCTTCCAGGCTTCTGGCTCACAGTGTGGATTAACTAAGTTCTACAGGAAGACAGCAAGTTTGATGGAAGAGGAAAATGATAAATTCAGTTTGAATAAGAAGTTGAATTTAAGGTTCACATAGAGCATACAGTATGAAATAGCAAGTGAACAGTTGGAAATCTCTGTCTAGAATAAGGCATGAAATTTAGATAAATAGATAAATTTAGGAGTTATCAGTCCTTGGTGAAGCCACAGTATGTATGAACCTGTCTAGGAAGGAACTGTGAGAAGAAGAGGGTAGAGAATGGAACTCTGAAAGACACTAATATTCAAAATGTTGGAGAGAAGAAAGAGCCTGCAAGAGAGATGGAGAAAAATCATCCAGAGTGTTAGAAGGAAAGTTGAGAGAGTGGGGTCATGGACTTGAAGACTGGAGAGAATGTCAAGAAAAATGACATTATCAAGAAAGTTGAGTATCTTAGGACTATCACCTAAGATAAGAACAGCAAAGCACTCACTAGTTTTAGCATCAGGAGGTGGTTCTAGATTTCTACAGCAATGCTGCTCCAATGTAGGTATTGCAGGTGGCAGTTTTCAATAGTTTGAGGGTTGACAGACCGTAGACAGCGCAAGACCCTTCTCTGGGATGGGAGGTGAATTAAAGAGGCAGTCAGATAGAAGACAACTAAGAAAAGAGTTGAAGTTGAGGCTCAGGAATGTTATGGAAGAGTGATTATCTCACACAAACTTGGGATCTGAATACAGCAATTTTGAATGTTACTCTCTGTTGCATACTGTTGTTAAGTTACAGATGCTTTTACTGAAGTCAGTTCAGACACACAAAGGAGAGTATCTCCAGAAGGGGCACTCCAATGCCAATGCCAGAAGTGTGATGCTTATGACTAGATTACCCTTGCCGCTGGACTACCTGAGACTGAGTCACAGGTGTGCCACAGACTAGCTGACCTGGAATCAGCTATTCAGTCTCCATGGTGTCTTTAATTCTGAACAGGGATATAGTTATTGGGAGAACTACATATGTACTTTGGCCACCTCATGCAAAGAGTTGATTCGTTGGAAAAGACCCTGATGCTGGGAAGGATTCGGGGAAGAGGAGAAGGGGAAGACAGAGGATGAGATGGCTGGATGGCATCACCGACTCAATGCCATCCATCAAGTGGTTTGGGTGGACTCCAGGAGTTGGTGATGGACAGGGAGGCCTGGCGTGCTGCAGTTCATGGGGTTGCAAAGAGTTGGACATGACTGAGAGACTGAACTGATACTGATACATATGTTGAAAACTGCAAAGTAACTGAAACAATACCTTGCATACAGTAAGGGCTAAAATGTGTACTTGCTGCTCAGAAAAATTAGAGAAACCACTGGCAGAAACATTTTATGAGGCAACCCACGGTATATGTTTATTTAAGTCAAATATACTCAAGGTGGATAATCAGGGACAAACAATGAAAGAGGCTTGGTTCTGGTGTCAACAGGGCTTCCCTGGTGACTGAGCAGTGAAGAATCCGCCTGCAATGCAGGAGACGCAAGAGACATGGGTTAGATCCCTGGGTCGGCAAGATCTCCCGGAGAAGGAAATGGCCAAGTACTTCAGTGTTCTTGCCTGGAGAATCCCATGGAAAGAGAAGCCTGAGGGGCTACAGTCTATGGGGTCGCAAAATATTCAGACACAACTGAGCAAGTTAAAAACCACCACCACCGTATGCTGACAAACTTTACAGCAGACCTGGGCATGAACAGCTTGTCATCAGGTACTTCTGTCAGCTTTTTATGAATTCTAGATTTCAGTTCCCTTTCTAGCCTCCTGAAGACCTAGAAGGGTCAGAATAAGAAACGCGAACAAGCCCGAATCAGCACTCCTACGTCCTCCACTTGTATGCAAGATTTTATGGTTTACAAAGTGTTCTGGGGTATATTGTCAAGTTAAAGCTTGAAAATAAACCCAATATTTGTAGCACAATTGATATTACTGTACCAAATGCCTCTTCCCTTAACAAAGCATATTGTTGGGATAAGAGTCAGGTCTTCTTAATTCAGAACACAGAGGTGGCACCTGGAAACCTGAAATGCACGACTCTTTAGTGGATTCCAGCCATTCAAAGCCTGGAAGGGCTATGGTCTAGATGCAAACAGTCCAAATGGAAGTTGCATCTTGACATTTGCCTACACATTTATCACTAAGAAAACACAGTCCCTTCAAAGGCATGCTCTGTACCAGTCATCATTTTTTCCCCCAGAACCTGGAACTAAATATATAATCAACAAATGCTTCTTGACATCTGAACTCTGAGTGCCACTTATGTTCAGGTTATGACCAAGTAATGGCATTCCTCAACTCATGGATAGCCATGTGAACTTGTGATAGTGAGGTGTACAAAATAACACCAAAAAATGTCACTATTCTTTTCAAATGGCTGCATTTTTTTAAAGAAAAATAAATGCCAAATGTCTTGTGAAAAATTATAAAATGTAGATCATTTCCCCCCTTGAATTTAAACTCTTGCAAATGTTTATTTAGTCAATTGTTGGGCTGAGGGAAGGGAGGAAGCCACAATGAGTCCAGGAGAACTCATTTAGACTAATATCTGTAGAAAAGGCTGGTCTGCTAAGTGAACAGATGCTTCATGAGCTGAACCAAATTATATTGATGACTGAATCATAATGAAGCTCTGGATGCAGGAATAAACCTATTACAAGAATATTCTATCCTGTTCAAAGAGCATTCTGCCAGGATCTAGAACAATCAAGGCCACCTGACTTAGGTCAAATTGGATTCACCAACACCAAAGATGAAGAGTTGTAAATCTGGCAGAACTATCAGGCTGTTGAGAGAAAGGTTTCATGGTAGATGAACTTTATCAGCTATCATTGATTTATGAGGGACAAGCACCAGATTTTAGGCAAGATGAATTCATTACAGACATTGCCATTATGAATCCATACAAGAGTCCCACATTAAGGCTATCTTATCAAGAAAACCCACTGGTCATAGCAAACACCCTCTTAGAACAGCACAAGAGATGACTCTACACATGGACATCACCAGATGGTCAATACCAAAATCAGATTGATTATGTTCTTTGCAGCTGAGGATGGGAGCTCTATACAGTCAGCAAAAACAAGCCTGGGAACTGACTGTAGCTCAGATCATGAACTCCTTATTGCCAAATTCAGACTTAAATTGAAGAAAGTGGGGAAAAACACTAGGCCATTCAGGTATGACTTAAATCAAATCCCTTACAAACATACAGTGGAAGCAACAAATAGATCCAAGGGATTAGATCTGATAGACAAACTGCTGAAGAACTATGGATGAAGGTTTGCAACAACAGAGAGATGCAAAGCAAAATGGCTGTCTGAGGAGGCCTTACAAATAGCTGAGAAAAGAAGAGAAGCAAAAGCAAAGGAGAAAAGGAAAGATATACGCATTTGAATCCAGAGTTTCAAAGAATAGCAAGGAAAGATAAGAAAGCCTTATGAACAATGTGAACAATGCAAAGAAACAAAGGAGAAAAATAGAATGGGAAAGACTAGAGATCTCTTCAAGAAAATTAGAGATACCAAGGGACTGTTTCATACAAAGATAGGCACAATAAGGGACGGAAATAGCATGGACCTAACAGAAGAAGTGATTTCACTCTTGATGAGAATGAAAGAGGAAAGTGAAAAAGTTGGCTTAAGGCTCAACATTAAGAAAACTAGGATCATGGCATTAGGTCCCATCACTTCATGGGAAATAGATGGAGAAACAGTGGAAACAGTGTCAGATTTTATTTTTTTGGGCTCTGAAATCACTGCAGATGGTGAATGCAGCCATAAAATTAAAAGACGCTTACTCCTTGGAAGGAAAGTTATGACCAACCTAGACAGCAGATTGAAAAGCAGAGACATTACTTTGCCAACAAATGTCCATCTAGTCAAGGCTATGGTTTTTCCAGTAGTCATGTATGGATGTGAGAGTTGGATGATGAAGAAAGCTGAGCACCAAAGAACTGATGCTTTTGAACTGTGGTGTTGGGGAAGGCTCTTGAGAGTCCCTTGGACTGCAAGGAGATCCAGCCAGTCCATCCTAAAGGGGATCAGTCCTGGGAGTTCATTGAAAGGACTAATGTTGAAGCTCAAACTCCAGTACTCTGCCCACCTCATGTGAAGAGTTGACTCATTTGAAAAGACCCTAATGCTGAGAAGGATTGGGGGCAGGAGAAGAAGGGGGTGACAGAGGATGAGATAGCTGAATGGCATCACTGACTCGATGGACATGAGTCTGAGTAGACTCCAGGAGTTGGTGATGGACAGGGAGGCCTGGCATGCTGCAATTCATGGGGTCACAAAGAGTCGGACACGACTGAGCAACTGAACTGAACTGAACAGAAGAAGAAGATATTAAAGACAAGGTGGCAAGAATACACAGAACTACTTCTGTAGTATTTTTAAGGCATGGATAACCATGATGGTGTGATCACTCTCCTAGAGCCAGACATCTTGGAGTCTGAAACCAAGTGGACCTAGGAAGCATCACTAGGGACAAAGCTAGAGGAGGTGATGGAATTCAAGATGAGCTGTTTTAAATCCTAAAAGATGATGCTGTTAAAGTGTTGCACTCAATATGCCAGCAAATTTGGAAAACTCAGCAGTGGCCATACACAACTGGAAAAGATCAGTTTTCATTCCAATTCCAAAGAAGGGTGGTGCCAAAGAATGTTCAAATTACCACACAATTGCATTCATTTCATATGCTAGCAAGGGCATGCTCAAAATCCTCTAAGCAAGGCTTCAACACTGTGTGAACTGAGAACTTCCAGATGCTCTATCTGGATTTAGAAAAGACAGAGGAACCAGAGATCAAAATGCCAACATCAGCTGGATCATAGGAAAAGCAAGAGAATTCTATCTACTTCTGCTTCTTTAACTATGCTAAAGCCTTTGATTTTATGGATCACAACAAACTGGAAAATTGTTTGAGAGATGGGAATACCAGACCACCTTACCTGTCTCCTGAGAAGTCTGTGTGCAGGTCAAAAAGTGATAGAACCAGATATGGAAGAACAGACTGGTTCAAAATTGGGAAAGGTTGTATATTGTCACTCTGCTTATTTAACTTATAGGCAGAGTACATCATGAGGAATGCTGAGCTGGATGAAGCAAAAGCTGAAATCAAGATTACTGGGAGAAATATCAATAACCTCAGATAATGCAGATGACACCACCCTTATAGCAAAAAACAAAGGGAAACTAAAGAGCCTCTTGATGAAGGTGAAAGAGGAGAGTGAAAAAGTTGGCTTAAAACTCAACATCAAACAACTAAGATCATAGCATCTGGTCCCATCACTTCATGACAAATAGATGGGGAAACAGTGGAAACAGTGAAAGGCTTTATTTTCCTGGGCTCCAAAACCACTGCAGATGGTGACTGCAGCCATGAAGTAAAAAGACGCTTACTCCTTGGAAGAAAAGCTATGACCAACTTAGATAGCATATTAAAAAGCAGAGATAATACTTTGCCAACAAAGGTCCATCTAGTCAAAGCTCTGATTTTTCCAGTAGTCATGTAATGGATGTGAGAGCTGAACCATAAAGAAGGCTGGGTGCCGAAGGATTGATGCTTTCTAACTGTGGTGCTGGAGAAGACTCTTGAGAGTCCCTTGGACTTCAGGGAGATCAAACCAGTCAATCCTAATGGAAATCAGTCCTGAATATTCATTGGAAGACCTGATGCTGAAGCTCTAATACTTTGGCCACCTGATGCAAAGAGCCAACTCACTAGAGAAGACTATGGTGCTGGGAAATATTGAAGGCAGGAGGAGAAGGGGACAACAGAGGATGAGATGGCTGGATGGCATCACTACTTAATAAACATGAGTTTGAGCAAGCTCCAGGAGATGGTGAAAGATAGGTAAGTCTGGAGTGCTACAGTCCATGAGGTCTCAAAGAGTTGGACACAGCTGAGTGACTGAACAACAGCAATCTTACAGAAGAGAAAACTGAGGTTCAGAAATGTTCAATCACCCTGGGTTATACAGTTGGTAGAGAATGAACCTGGCTAGGGAACTGGTTCTGTACAGCTACTCTCAAACTATTTGCACTATAATTAGTTTCCTCAAAGTGAAAAGGGATTTACTGCACTCATAAGCAAATACCAGGTGCAAGAAAATAGAATGTAATGAGGCACCCTGTGTTCCCCAGGACACAACCTCTACATCATCCCTGCATCCCAACATAAGGCTTCAACACTCCAGAGGATGTAACACTTAACTGTCAGAAATGGCATCAAACAGTCTCAGCCCACGAGACAAACCTTATCTGTTATGAAACCTCAGTCACAGTTCTCCTGGCTTTTCAGTGTTGTGAACACTGCCAACTTTTTCTTGGGGTCATAAATAAAAATGGAAGTAAAGCTGAGTCTGGTTCAGGGAAGATTTCCTATTACCATAGCCAAGAAGTCTATGCCCCTGCACCAATTGTGACCATGTTTTGTTCTTGACAAACAAGAGCATGGGTAAGAACTTCAGGCTAGTCACACTGAAATGTAAATATCTTAGGCATATCAGAAACGAGTTGTTAGCATGGGGGAGGTATTTTCTAAGCTTCTATATCGATTGCGGCACTTAACTAGCATAGTAATTCTGTGAGGTAACTATCACTATTATTCCTGTTTTACAGATAAGAAGAGAGATGCTTAATGGATTGAGCTACATTTTTCTTCTCTTAAGGAACTTACAGGATAGGATAAGAAAAATTCTAGAAGTCAGGGGATCTCATTGGTGAGGCTAGCAGGATACCCATCATACTTGAGGCAGGGCCAATCTCTTCTCTTTTAACTTCAGAACATTTTACCCAAGGCACAGGCAAATTCAGACATCCAGACGAATCCTCAAAGTTCAGCCAGATGCTTTGTCATGATGTGCTGGTCTACACTGGGGATTATATGCCCTCTTTGTCATGTGCCCAGATTCTTAGAGCTGAGTATTTGCCATTCTTCTCTCATTGAATGCCCCTTCTTAAGGAGGAGGAAACTGAAGCTCACATCACTTAAGTAACTTGCCCAGGACCCGAACTCACGGCCCATGTTAAATACCGTTCCCTTTCAGACAGCATGGTGTGTTGGTTAAGCCCATGAGGTGAGGCTGGGACAAGGTGGTGGATAATGTCAAGTGCTAGGTAAAGTGTGTGACCCACTTCCTGGACACAATGGGAGTCCCCTCTTGTCTGAAAGCAGGAAGTGATTAAATCTTTCTTTTAGTAAAATAATTTTGGCAGCAATGTGGAAAGAGTGTTGGAGGCAGAGCTCTCAGAAGTGACAAGGCTGTGCGAGTTGCCCAAGTGAGTGAGGATGACGATTAGAGCTGGGGAGGCAGCCAGGAAAAAACCACAGAGTAATAGACACTGAATAGCTGTACATTAGCTACAATGAGATTAGTAACTTAAGGTATGATGCCATTGCTATGAGAAGTAGAAATATTGCACAGGAAACAATGAACACAGCATGGGCCGTTATCTTTAGTAAATGATGTTTTTGTTATGGTGACAGCAGCTAAAATGTATCCTGTGTTCTTCTAGTCCCAAGCTTTGCTGATTTTCTTCTTTTAGCCAGGCATTCTTTTATCTTCTCTCAATCTTATTCTAGATTGTCTCTGGAAATCAAGAGTTCTCAGAGCTAACAGGAAACCCATGGGTCATGGGGACTTTCTTCCCTTTCTCTCCAACACCTGTTTTACCAAAAAGGAAACATATTCAGCTGAGTGGGAGGTTCCCAGCTGCTAGACTCCAAGGATGCCTCTTTTGAGGACCCCCAGCAACTTCCTGGATTTCCGCCCACCCTTCTGAATCAAAGGCCTCTTTCTCTGGATTCCCACACTTTGTTATTTTTCCCCAGTCTATCACTTTTCCCACTATTTTCATGCCATATGTGAGGCTGTCTTCGACATGACCTCTACAGGGTAAGCCAACAAAAAGTGATTCCTAAACCCTCTGCCTTTATCTTTCATATCACACTTCATACATCCTTTCACTTAAACTATAGAATGCTATAGATAAAATTTAGAAAATAGCATTTTAAAAGGCGAGGGAAAATATCTACCTTTTTACTATCTATTGCTAATGGCTAAGACAGTGCCTAGCTCATGCTGGCACTTAAAACTATTTAATGAATTAACATATTAATCACTGCATTTTCTGTACAAACAGCACAGCACATAGTAGGTACTCAATACATTTGCTTTGTGTATTTATACCGATTATTTATGCAGTTCTTAAAATTTGGATTTCAACACTAAAGGCTTGAACATAGCCCAAAGCCTATGAATCCTAAATATTTGACACATTTCTCTGAAAGAGAAAAAAATTGCAGTTATTTAAAAATGGCCTCAAGTCTAATAGTTAATGTTCAAGCATGACTTATTTACCACTGATATGTTTCTTCTCCTTGAGAAATATGTGAGGTGACACCAGTCACATTAGCTCACTTAAATGTATGTTGGAAATGACTTTGTAATTTGAAATAATAAAAATTTACTTTACTTGATTTATGGTTTGCCAAGGCTCAGCTATAACCAGTCATTTCCTCATGTATATTCACACAACTTACACATGTCCAAATGGATAGATGTGAAGGAAAAAATATACAAGAAGCCTGCAGAAATCTGTTATTGCTGTTGTTATAATTATGTTTTCTATTATCATTATTTTATCATTTCCCACTTTTCCCCAAACCCTACTCCTTTGGGTGAGATGAGATATTTTAAAGTAAAGATCAGTTAAGTCTTTTGAGAAAATGCCATGCATTTTGCAACTTTTAATTTTTCAGCAAAATAAAAAGGATGGCATATACAATGTAGTGTCAGGAAACCAACATTTGAGACTCAGCAGACCTTTTTAAAAAAATCTATTAAGCACATGTGCACATATAAATAAGAGTACCTATTCAGCCATTTAGGAAAAATATACAAAAATGCCAAAGAATGTACAAGATCACATAAAATGTTCATTTCACATGCTAGCAAGGTAATGCTCCAAATCCTTCAAGCTAGGCTTTAGCAGTAGATGAACCATGAACTTCCAGATGTGCAAGCTGGATTTAGAAATGGCAAAGGAACCAGGGATCAAATTGCCAGCATCAACTACATCACATTAATAGAAAAATCAAGTGAGTTCCAGAAAAAACATCTACTTCTTTACTGACTACACTAAACCCTTTGACTGTGTGGATCACAACAAACTGGAAAATTATTCAAGAGAAGGGAATACCAGACTGCCTTACCAGTCACCTGAGAAACCAATATTCAGGTCAAGAAGCAACAGTTAGAACCAGACATGAAAAAATGGACTGGTTCAAAATTGGGAAAGAAGTATGTGAAGGCTGTATATTGCTATCCTGTTTATTTAACTTATAGGCAGAGTACATTATACAAATGAGGTCTGGATGAATCACAAGCTGGAATCAAATCTGCCAGGAGAAATATCATCAACCTGACATATGCAGATGATGCCATTCTAATGGCAGAAAACAAAGAGAAACTAAAGAGCCTGCCTCTTGATGAGGGTGAAAGAGGAGAGTGAAAAGCTGGCTTAAAACTAAACATTCAAAAAACTAAGATCAATGGCATCTGGTCCCATCAGTCATGTCAAACAGAAGGGGGAAAAGTTGAAGCAGTAATAGATTTTATTTTCTTTGTCTCCAAAATCACTGCAGACAGTGACTACAGACATGAAATTAAAAGACACTTGCTCCTTGGAAGGAAAGCTATGACAAACCTAGACAGCATATTAAAAAGCAGAGACATCATTTTGCTGACAAAGATCCATCTAGTCAAAGCTCTGCTTTTTCCAGCAGTCATGTATGGATTTGAGAGTACGACCATAAAGAAGCCTGAGCGCCGAAGTATTGTAGCTTTCAAACTGTGATGTCGGAGAAGACTCTTGAGAGTCCCTTGGACAGCAAGGAGATCAAACCAGTCAATTATAAAGGAAATCAATCTTGGATATTCATTGGAAGGACTGTTACTGAAGCTCCAATACTTGTGGCCGCCCAGTGTGAAGAGCCAACTCATTGGATAAGACTCTGATGCTGTAAAGATTGAGGGCAGGAGGAGAAGGGGACAACAGAGGATGAGAAGGTTGGATAGCATCACCAACTCAATGGATGTGAGTTTGAGCAAACTCTTGAGATAATGAAGGACAGGGAATCCTGGTGTCACAAAGAGTCAGACACGACTTAGCAACTGAACAACAACAGCCACTCAGGACCAGTTGTATGATTTGCAGGGTTCGGTACAAAGTGGAAATGGTGGGAGAGGCTGTGAGAAAATTGTTAAGAAGTTCCTGACGGTGACAGCAGAACATGATGCTTCTAGTCGTGGGCTCCTGTGTGACTACATAGGCTTTAAGGTCTACGGAGCTGACTCTGCAGCCAGATATGAGGACTAACTATCATTATGTGAACTGCCTCCTACAGTGTGATGTCTGACCCATAGCAGGTATTTAATAAGCTCTGGTTTCTTCAAGACAGGTTGCGAGTGGCCCTCATAGAGCCCATCAAGTCTGATGCATTCAGTTGCTTCTACAAGAAATGAGTTCTCTATACCATACACCCAGAGGTTTTAACTATAAATCTGTTTAACTCTCTCTTTAGGTATAAAAGGGGGGGAAAAAAAAAAGAAAAAAAAACTCCAAAGTACCCAAGGCTTAAAGAACCAAACTGCGTCCCAAATGGGAGGTTTTTGCATGAGGCTATTCCCACATGAACTCTGACACCCTGAAACCATGTGCTGCTACCTGGAATTCCAGATGACCAAATTAAGGAGCCAAATCATCAAACAGAAGGTTCTAGTTCTCAACTCTGATCATCATAGGCATGTCAGGGAGTGGGTATGGAGGATCATGTTTTCCTAATGAAGGTGGAAAAAGCAAACAAACCAGAACTGATGCATCCCATGTGGCCACAGAAACGGGCCCCTCTGACTCTTGTGTTGCATCTCTCCTCACCTCCCCACTGGGCTGTGGCTTTAAGAGAAACGCTTGGTTCGTTCAAGGCTACATAATCAGGGAGGTTGCTCAAACCTCTCCTTGTGGAATGCGGATGACATCTGGAATTAAAGAGGTATTCTCTTTTAATCACTGTTCAATCTTCCGGAGGGGATAAATGAGTACGCGTAGCTTCCAGCTGCCCAAACTGATTTAGTTAAATAATGTAATCTATTTGTACACAAATGCGGAATAAATGTCACTGAAGTTCCTTAGCGTGCAGTTATAATGAGTTATCCCTTTCTCGAGGTGATTAGGAGTGTTTAGTTTGTTTCAAATGCATATCAAGCCTCATGATTGCCAATGAGCCAGGGACAACCTAAATTAGCCTCCCACAGCTGCTGACCTCTGCAGCCGCAACAAAACCATTCCTTTAGGGGGGAAGAGTCTCCTCTAATGGTAAGCATGAAGCGGATTTTTCTTTCACTCCCTTTAAAGTATAATGTTCCTATCAAGCCTCTACAGACCCAGGTCTGCCCAGAGCTAGTCAGGGAAATGCAATCAGAATTTTAAGACTAGACAGGACCTTACACTCAGTTTACATATTGTTTTGCATATGGGAAACCTGAGACTCAGAAACATTAAGGGCTTTGCCCAAGCCAACAGATTATTTCAGTGTCAGATTTAAAAACCCTGGATTGTGACATCTGGTTCCTTTTCCTCACACCTACCCTTAGTTTTCAACCTCTAAAGGTGACAACTTACTGCGTGAGGGTGGCATGGTGTTAATGGGGGGGAACGTGGCCTCTAAAAGCAGGGTGACTGGGTGCTGCCAGAGCCAGGTCAAATGTTCTCTGTACGACACTGAACAAGTTGCATCAGAAATGAAGCGTCAGTCTGCCAACCAGAACAATGGGAATCTGACTTGCTTTCTAGGGATTGTCTATCCTGTCACAGACATTTTACTAACATTTACTTCTTTGAATATTTGTGTGACTCCTTTAGCTAATGGCTTCACTTCCTGTCCTGAAATAAATTTTCCCAAGGATCCTTTCTGGTTTGCTGTATCAGATTATTTTTTTTTAAAGCCACTGAATTAAAAAACAAACAAACAAAAAAACAAAACAACAAACACTAAAAAGATGAAAGCTAAATGAAGAATGATTTCACATATTGTCTTCTGTAAAGAGATGAAATATGCAAGAAGGGAAGACATAGCGGGAACTATCAAGTCACCAAAATGAGATTATGCCTTTGCAGGTGAATATCCATCTTGTTGTCCTGGTCAGATAACTGTGGAAGAAGTAGTTCTATCACCTTGTGCAAAACAGATGCCTCTGCAGCTACTCCTGGCTTCCAAGAGAAAAAGTAATCATTGTGTGCTATTTGAATGTCTTCATAAATATAATTTATGGCTTTGATACAGATCAGTCCTGCACGGTCTTAGAAGATCAATAGTGCCATGTTCATTAGTCCCGAATTGAATAGCTCTCATACTTTGGCCAGAAGATGGTAACAGTTTTTAATGATTTTTGCCAGGTGGCATCAAAAGCAGATTCTGTGTCACTGGTAATTTCCTTAGTTATCCAGGGGCTTTTCATTCCCTCATCCAACCATGAAGGTCAGAGAGTCGCTCTCGGCAAAGATGACTGTAGCTGCTTTCTTGGACCCTTAGGATAACGTGTGTAACTATTCAGGAGCTGCTGGTAACAGCTGTTTTTACTCAAGCCCTGTGGTGATGGGGAGAAAGATAATGCATTTCCCCCATCATGCCATGGTGGAGAGGCATCATGGCATTTTCAAAAGATAAGTGAGAGACCTGAGTTCGAATTCCAGAAGTGCTTCTTTCTCAGTGGTTTTGAGTTTGGATAAATTGTTCAAGGTGGGAGAGTGCTAGTTTGATGGATCCTAATGAACCATGCCTCTGAACATACCCGCTCTTGGGTAGTCTTCTTGATTTTGGGAAGCTTTAAACATAGGATATATCGACCATAGACGGTTTAACCATGATTTGCTTTAAACAGTAGAATGTAGAGGGACTGACGTTCTGTCAATTGTGGAACTAAATCTGAAGGAGACTTGACAGTTCCCACTTTTGCCCTGAGCAGATAGACACACCAAGTAAAAAGTCTGGCTACCTTGAGACTGCCATGCTGTGTGGGAGCCCAAGCAGCCATGTGGTCATTCCATATCACTCTGCAACTTATTGCTCCATGTTCCCCGCAAGGAGGAGAATTAGGCTGTTGCCGATATTCTGAGCTTCCAGCTGCTAGTCACTGCCAGATGCCAGCCAGGTGACTGAAGTCATTTTGCAACACCCACTAACCCAGTATCCCATCTCTCACAACATGAAACAGAAGTAGTCCTGGCTTAACCAACAAAATTGTGAAAAGTAAATAAATGGTGTCATTTTATCTGCTATGCTTGTAGTGCATTTTTTTAATAGAAGAAGTAGCCAGCCTCTCAAACTACTCTGTCTGAATCCAAGTTTCCCATCTGGAAAATGAAATGTGGGATCAAGTAACCCACATACCACATCAAAAACTCATGGCACTCAAGGCCCTGTGCTATCTGACCTCAATTAGTACTTCTAGCTTCCTCTTCTCTGACTGACCCTGGAAATGACCCTGGAGCCACTTCGGGACATTTTCTGACATTTGGCCATTTGCAGTTCTTTGCACATTTAAACTGCTTGCGATAGCCTAGATAATTTAAGGCTTCCACAATATTTTTTCTTCTCTTTCTCTGCTATGAATACCTTTCCCTATCAGGTAAAATGCCACCTCTACCATGAAGATATTCCCATTCACCCCTGTCTACCTGCCACCTACACCCGCTGCAAAGTAGTTGCCTCTGGGCTCCTACTGTACTAAGGCAGACTGCTTACCACAATGATAGCTGAGAATAAACTGCTAATTCCTTCCAGGGCCAAATCAAAAGACTCCCATTTCCTTGACCATCATTGACCTTTTAGGCTTAATCAAAAGGAGTTTTTTAAATGTATGATCATTAGCCTTGGAAAGATCATATGACATGATGTTGCGCACCTACAAGTACAATTTATTGCATGTTAAGTGTGCACCAAGTATAGTACTCAATATTTTACTAAGATCATCTCTTTGAATCTTCATAATAACCCATATTAGGCAAGCGCTATTACCGTCCCCACATTACAGACGAGGAAGCTGGGTCTCAAAGTGTCTTGATCAACTGCCCAGGGTTGCCTTGGTCAGAATTTTAACCCAGGCTGCCAGGTTCGGGGGCAGAAGTTTTCCATTGCTGGTCAGCACCCTTATCTCTTTGATTCTATGGCTCCAGCTGGGTTCAGAGTCCCTTGCACAGAGCAAGTACTCAATACATATTTGTTGAATAAACAAATGAGTGAAGGTGAGAGGGAATGCATAATTCACTTCAAATGTGTGAACAGTATTTCAAATTACAATTTTGGGTAAGGCAAGAATAGTTCACGCTTTACAAAACCACTGCTCAAACCAAAGTCTGGTTGCACAGCGCCTCTCCCCAGCATTTCCGTTCAGAGGACTGTTAGCTATCAGAGGTGCTGTGCTTGTATTATTGGACAGCGCTTTGCTGGTACAGAGTTTCTCTTTTATTAGTTTTTATTGTTTTTTTTAATTGAAGTATAGTTGATTTATGATATTGTGTTAGTTTCACATGTACAGCAAAGTGATATATACACACACACATATATATATGAATTACATAAACATACATATCCTACACACACACACACACACACATACACATAAATACATATACACACATGGGCTTCCCAGGTGGCGCTAGTAGTAAAGAACCTACCCACCAACGCAGGAGACCTAAGAGACACAGGTTCGATCCCTAGGTCAGGAAGATCCCCTGGAGGAGGGCATGGCAACCCACTCTAGCATTCTTGCCTGGAGAATCCCATGGATAAAGGAGCCTGGTGGGCTACAGTCCATAAGGTCACACTGAGTCGCACATGACTGAAGAGACTTAGCACACACGCGCACACACACACACATACACACACACACACACACACACACATATATATTCATGCAGACATATTCTTTTTCAGAATCTTTTCCATTGCAGGTTATTACAAGGTATTGACTATAGCCCTGTGCTATATAGTAAATCCATGCTGTTACATAATTTCTGAGGATGAGTTCCTGAAGCATAAAAACCCCACTGCCCATCGGTTTGACTAGATGTCTCTGATCAGAGTACACTGTTTATTCCATTCTCGAGGTATTAAAACACTTCCTTACAGTGTACTGAGCAGGGGCCTCATCTGCAAATACATGACTGAAGAACTGCAAGAAGAAATGCATTCACATTGATTGAGGGGCTGCATGCCAGGTGTGGGACTAGATGGTCTTGGGTCTGTTACCTAAGAGTCAAGTTTAGAGATGAGGACCACAGAGTTTAAGCCATTGCCCTTTCTTGGGTCACACAGCTGGTAAGTAGCTCAAATTCAGATCTAATCCCAAACCAGTGCCTCTTCCACTCCGTCCCACTGCAGCACAGATGCCCTTGTCTTGGGGAACTCATATGTGCCTAAAAGAAGTGCCAGATATACCATATGCTGAGAATTAAATGCTACCTGAGAGTTACAGGTATTGGTTATTATAGGGGCTTGGAGGAAGAGAAGTCACTGTATGGAAATATAGCCTGAGATAGCTCCCTAGTCTAGGGGACACTTGATGTGGAATTTGAGAGAAATGAGGGTTGGGGGGAGGACTGGTGGATGAGAGGCTGGGGAGCATGCACAGCTGTAATTACCCTTTCCTTCATTCAACAGGGTACTGAAACCTCATTGTGTAAAACACTGGCCTAGATATTAGTCGTGACACACCATGAGACTAGACTAGGCTGCTTCATAGTGTCCTGCCTGCTGTGTTCTCCCTGAGACTGTTCACCTGCTGCATCCCTCTGTGCTCAAGATCCAGGACGGGCAATCTCTCTTCCATAAAGTCATTCATGGCTCGGAAAAACTGGCTCTACTCATGAGTATGTGGGTGAGTCTTGGACAACTAACTTCTCTGTGATACAGATCCCTTGTTTGCAAAATGAAGGTGCATACCTCATAATATTCTGATGAAGATTAATGTAGTTAATTAGTTATTAACTAAGATTAATTAGTTAATACACATGAAGAAAATGGCACATATCGGATGGCTTCCTGGTCCAGAATAAAGATGGTGATATCTTGGAATAAAGATGGTGATAATGAAGGAGGAGGAGGAGGGGAAAGAGGAAGAGAAGAAAGAAGCTTTCCCTGCCAACTTCACAGCTCCCAACACAGTGATCCCCTGTCCTTGGGTCACCACCATCCAAGGCAGTCCTGTCCTTACCACCATCACATGATGAGCTGCAATGGGCAAAAACAACTGTATGACCATCTGAATTATTTCTGCTGTTTGGTACCAACTAGGTTTTCAACAAATGATGAATAAAAGGATATTGGATGAATTCATAAGGCTCCCATGAAGAGGTTACTGCCGGCGGCAGCTCAAAAGGGAAGAAAGGGGACAGTGGCTACCGGGAAGATAGAATTTTTAAATTATGCACCAATAGAAAAATAATTCTGCTAGAGGAAATGAGAATTGTCAGAGAAATGAAGAGGAGGGAAGGAAGGGAGCTAGTATTTGCTGACCCCCTGGCATGTGCTAACTACTGTATTGGGACAGATGCAAATATTACTTTTATTAACACTACATAGAAATTCCATTAATTAATGCTTTTATGCATCTGAGGATTAGAAAAGATAGTGAAAATAACACTATAAATGAAAGCTATTCATTAAATTAATTGTCTGAAATTGTACCAGAGAACTCGCTAGTTATCTATCAGATTTTATCGGAGTTGCTTAATAGCAAGATTTTTGTGGAAGATATTATGAGGTTCATTTTTTAAATGAGAAACACAGCCAGTAAAGTTCAATGACTTGATCAACGTCTCACAGCCCAGCACAGGTAAACCAGTTCTAACCCAATCTAAAGTCATCAGTCATCTCTATGACATAGAGGCTATACTGACAGACCTCAGGACCCATTGGATTATATCCCCAAATATGTGTTGCCATTACCAGAATCAGAATTGACCCACTGTATTGCTGAACTAGTTTTCTGTTTTGTCAACCTTTAAGTTATTGAAATCTCATTTACAGGAAAAATAAATGATGTGTGAGGGTGAAAACCAACTTGCCAAAATAAATCTTGCAAAAGAGACAGCAAATCAGCCCTGCATTTTCCTGTAGGCGTGAGAAGACAGTGTATGAGGTGGCCGTGATGGAGCTCCTTGGACCTCCAGTTACTGGAAGGAACTGTCTGAAGGCTCTGGCTGCTGCTCTTTGATATCTCTTGCTCGATTTGTGCCAAGGCCATGCCACCCAGAGGCTTCTTCCAACTGAGGACCGAGCATGGCAGGGATATTAAAGGAAAACCAGTTCCTGGGAGACACAGTCTCCTCTGAACTGACTTTGACTCAGGACTCCCAGGGGTTTTTCTGGTCTTGCCTGAGACTGTTTGTTGATCCAGCATGCTTCACACAAACCTCTCTCCTTCCCCTGGGGTCACAGACAGGGCTTGTGATCTGCTGGACAACCCCCCAGCCTTCCCAGGTGGCCTGTGATCTCCCACACGGGTACACGGGCATCTCCTCTAATAAATTCCTTGCATGTTTAACCATGTCTCGGGATCCACTTCTTGTAGCACCCAGACTAAAACACCAAAGGACAGCCACGTCTCAGCAAATGACCTCACAGACTACTTCAGTTCTGCCAATAATTTGTACACAAAATGAGGAAATGATCATAAAGCTTTTTAAAAAGATGACTTGTAGAGGATATCAAGTTTATCAAAATACACAACAATACAGTATACTAATGCATATATATGGAATTTAGAAAGATGGTAACGGTAACCCTGCATGCAAGACAGCAAAAGAGACGCAGATGTATAGAACAGTCTTTTGGACTCCATAGGAGAGGGCAAGGGTGGGATGATATGGGAGAACGGCATTGAAACATGTAAATTATCACATGTGCAATGAATCGCCAGCCCAGGTTTGATGCTTGATACAGGGTGCTCAGGGCTGGTGCACTGGGATGACCCAGAGGGATGGAATCGGGAGGGAGGTGGGAGGGGGTTTCTGGAAGCAGAAAACATGTATAGCCATGGCAGATTCATGTCAATGTATGACAAAACCATGGCAGATTCATGTCAATGTATGGCAAAACCAACACGATAATATAAGGAAAAATAAATAAATAAAAAAGAAAACAAGGGAATATAAAAAAAATACTTGAAGATTTTTAAATATATTAGGTATTTTGTATATGGGATCTTGTTTATCCGTGACCACAGTTCTACAGTGTAACATGTTCATCTTCAATTATCATTGTCCAGTTAGGGGATCTGAAACTCCAAAAATTTACAAAACATTCCCAAGGAGATGATGTGATGATGGTGAGCTGAGGCTTCAGTCTAGATCTCACGACTCAGTCTTCAGAGAAGTTGGTTTACAAACAGTAAAGCCTGGGTATATTCAGCATCAACTGTTGTCCTTGTCACTTAATAAGTCTTCTTAGATTTGCTACCTGCAGTAAAATACAATGTGGCCAAATCTAGTGTAATGATTTCTGAGAAAAGACACAGGCATGTGCTCAGCAGAGGCCCAGGAGAAAGTGTTCAACAGAGGTTAGTTAAATTAAACTGAAAATTGATACACATGGAAGAGTTAGGACATTTCCCAAGAATCTAATAACCTAAGAGCTATGCAAACTGGAATGGATTTGTTTAGGCTTTTGACTTTAAAATATCATGTTTGTTTGGGTTTTTTTTTTTTTTAAGGAAAAATATACACATGCAAAAATGAATAAACATGAGATTCTGGTAAACAGAGGAAGCTGAGAACAGAAGGCTGTATAAACCTGCAGACCTAACATTTGTACAGCATGCTGCACCTTTCTGGACACTGCCCCACACAGCACCTCTTATAACCTTTATCACAGCCCCAGCAGGGAGGCACGAGCAGCCGTCCGCTAGAGATGGGACCAAAGAGGCTCAGATCACAAAAGAAAAGGATGCAATGGCTACAGGAGCAAGGGCTCTTGGCTAAAACTAAAGTTTTAGGAGCAAGTGAAGGAATGGAGTTAGGGATGTATATACACGCATTTGCCAACCAGCTTTTCTTGGTGGAAAGAGTCCATGATGGAATCCGTTTCTAGGCTGGGCATAGGAAGGCAAGATTTGAGGATGCACAACTTTGGAACACAGGTTGACCACACCTTTGGCAGAAAAATGGGTGTGGTGGCAATTGTGGGTCAGACAAAATCAGTGACAGAGGAATAGGCAGATTGGATAAGGAAGGGTCTGCAAAATGCCTTGTGGTGACTAGTCAACACATAAGCTTTTGAGCAGGTGTGAGATGCCTTCCACTGAGGACTTCAAGACACAGCTGGGTCAGATTTTACAGTAGGGCAGATTTCCTGGGTGTGCAGGTTGGGATGAGATCCAGTAAAATTTGGAGTTTTACCTTTTTTTTTTTTTTTGGTTATTATACTTCTTAGTTTTCAAAAAATGTTAAAATTGTCATATTCAGAGTCACATAGCTCCTTGCTTCTTAAAAGTGGTTGACTGGGACTATCCGGTGCTGCTATTTTGTACATCTCTGTGAACAGTTCATACCATGTACTATTGGTGTTCTTTTTACTACTGGAAATAGAGTCATTAACATCTTTAAACATAATCAGATTAGAGAGTTCATTCCAGAAATCCCAGAGCTATCTCAGAAAATAAATCCTTTTTTTTTTTTCCATTTAGAACCACTCTTGGTACTCAAATCTGTATTAGAATTCCCAAGATAAACAGAAACAATAAGATATACTTATATTTATGTAAAAAATATGGAGGCCAAGAAGCCCCACAACCTGCTGTCTAGAATCTGGAGAACCAGGGAAATTGGTGGTACTATTCAATCTGAGTCTGAGGTCCTAAAAATCAGCAAGCCAATGTTGTAAGATTCAATCTGAGTCCAAGCCCAAGAATCAGGGATAAATGATGTTATACTTTGCTTTTTTCTTGAGCTGAGACACCCAACTTACTCTGCCCTCAGGCAACTTCTTCTGTCCTCAGACATTCTAGTTCTCAGGCTATAGGGCCCAGATCTGCAGTTTTATTTTTAATGTGATCCGTTTCCCTTCTTTTCCACAGACTAAGGAAATTCAAATTCAGGTTATGCTAGGTTATTAGGAATTTGGGGAGATATTTTGGTTATAGCAGGAGAGCCCTGGACTAGAAGTTAGGCTGCCTTCATTCTAGTACTTAGCGTCACAAGTAACCGGTTTATATAATGGTGAGCAAATTACTGCTGTTCTCTGATCCTCAAGAGAGGGCTAGGCTACAGCTCACATGCCTTGAGGTGTGTGTGGGTAATGTACATATTTTAAGTGACAATATGAATGGGAGGGACCTTTGAGAACTGAGGCATCTGGATGCTCAAAGTTTTTACAACTCAGCTTTGAGAAAAAATCTCTAGTCCAATTTTGATTTGTGGACCATCAATTTGTAACTTCTAGACTCCTGCTGACTACTCTAAAGTTTGGTTACTGCAAAGAGGGAAGTCAATGACAATGATTTCCTCAAAAGGAAAACTAAGAATTGTTGTTCATTTACTATCATATAGAAATGAATAATACTATCATATAGAATGAATATGTTTATCATATTATCATGTGGGTGTTTTTTCCCCCTATTTTTTACTCCTACTCACTATAAAGGCATTCTTTGGGTCGGGAAGATCCCCTGGAGAAGGAAATGGCAATCACTCCAGTATTCTTGCCTGGGAAATCCCATGGACAGAGGAGCTTGGCGGGCTACAGCCCATGGGGTCGCAAAGAGTCAGACACGGCTGAGCGACTAACACACACACTATAAAGGCAAGTGGAATAAGTGCTTTACATGCAGTTAAACAGGTTGATCAGGGTGAAATAGATTATTCAGAAATAATGAGTTAAGAGTCTAGACTCTGAGATTATATGTAGAGTTAGCTAGCAGCAGGAGAACCAAAAAAGACAATCGTGAGACCAGTGGGCTTAGAGTATGGAGTTACCCTATAAACCACAGAGAAGGGGACCCATAGGACATAAAGGAAGACTGGATGAGGGTAAGGGTGGGATGAGATGGGAGAAGGGCATTGAAGCATGTTAATTGTCATGTGTCTAATCAATCGCCAGCCCAGGATTGATGCTCGGGACTGGTGCAGCGAGATTTCCCGGGGGGGAGGGAGGAGGGAGGGGGGACCCGGAGGGGAAGCATATGTAAACCCATGGTGATATCATGACAATGTATGGCAAAAACAATAATAAAAAAAAAAAAAAAAAAGGAAGACTGGGAGATAGATGGGAATTTAGATGCCTGAGAGAGGCTGAAAGGGGGCCAACAATAGAAATCCCAGAGAAGCTTTCAGAGAGGATGGTACCAGTGATTAGTCTCCGAGGGTGTGCCCAGAAGAGTGGATGGGAAGCTTTGTGTTCCAAAGCTTCCAAATACCTGAGCAAGAGATTAACAAAGGCTGGGGGTGGGGTTTAGGCAGCTGGGCTTGGTAGCAGAACTCTCAGTGTGATGTGGGAAAAATGAGTCCTACCTCTCTAAACTCCAGAGAAGAGAACAGGAAGCACAGAGGGAGTTAAAGTGCTTAAAGGGCTGGCTGATTAGAAGGGTCTGGTGTCAGAGCTGGAGGCACAGAGTTAGAAGTCCTGCCAGGAGAAGGTACAGTCAAGTTCAGGCAGAAGTGGGAGCTGCCAGGACTTGTGGCCCTGGCAGAGTGTGGGCGTCTGTCTGCTCATGGCAACTCCCTTAACAGATATCATAGGACCTTCTCTTGATCTGGTAAGTTGATAAACACTGACTGATCCCTGAGATGCCAGTAACAGTGCTGGCGTTCACAGTAAATAGTGTTCATTTCATGGTCTTGCGTGCAGAGACACAGTGCACCGAGAAAAGTGTGAGAAAAGAGGTGGGAGAGGGAAGGAGTTACCCGGTGAAGAGAAAAAAAACATTGTAGACAGGGGGAAGTGCCAAGAGATGATACCAAGTTTTTCCTCAAGGACAGGATGGGCACATACAGGCAGGTGAGCTGGGGATGGAACACTTGACTGTGAAAGGCAGAAAGTTGGATCTGGGACCGTGAATAAAACCACTCAAGGTCTCCGACTGAGGGAAACCCTAAGGAACCACAAGCGAAAATGGCCAAGGATGTAATAAATATACAAGACCCCTGGAGGGGGACTGATCACCATATTAGAGACATAGAGTGAAGTAAATGGGGCTCTTTCTTGAGTTCAAGAATCCCAAGAGAGTCTCTGTATTGTCTTAAATCACAATCATGCCAGGAACAGCTATACTGAATGCGTGAATGAATTTCAGCTCAAAAAAGGAATGCTCAGAGATAAGCTCAGACATCAAGGCAGGGATTCGAGTACTCCAGACTCTAACTGCTTAAGGTTAGGTTGGGGTTGGTTCACAAAACCTCTCCATTTCTGCCTGCACTGGGTTATTTGAGCCTGGGGTTAGAGGTGGCAGGAGGAACTGACTGAGCAGCTTGGGAAGCTGCAGGGACCACAGACTCTGTTGCTTCTACCACTTGGCCTGGAGGCAGCCTTGCTAATTATCCATGTGGATGGAGATGATAGACGTAAGCTGGTCCTTAACACAGACCACTCCCAAACAGCCAGCAGGTAGAGACCAAGTGATTAAACGGTCTGTCTAATCACTTCTCTCTGTGGATACCCACCCTCTCACAGATGCTAACAAACTGGCCTGCAACAAACTGAACACAACTGGCTCCAGAAATTCCTCCTCAGCAGAGCTGAAAGCCCAGCAGAATTTCCTGGAGCATCAGCATGTATGCCTTGTGTTTTTTTCCATCAACTAAGAGAACAGCTTAACCAAAAAAAAAAAAAAAAATCTCTATAAATGTCCTTAAGGAATGTCTCATTAATTCTCAGGTCTCCTGAGCACCTATCTTTCCAAGGAGCAGCAGAAAATCAAGAAAAAGGCAGGACTGGCTCACAGATAAGACATAACAAATCTAGGAAAGACAGTTGATTAAGAGAAGAATTAAAAGTTTATTATAATTGGTGTTTCTAAGTAGGCTGCCCAGTAATTGTTTACAAGAAAAACACGCACAGACAAAGCTGCAAATCCTTTTTGCAGCAGAACAATGAGATATTATTAATTTGTGTGGTGGTTGTAATAGAGTTTAATGAATTTTCTGGTTGAATAATCTTCGGGAAACTCTATTGCCAATTAAATAAATATCAGCTAAACAAGCACAAATAAGTGAAAAATAAGGAGGCTGGAGCAAGGCCTGCATCCTCTGGTCCCACTTGCCTTCTCTCCAACGCACGTCTGGAATAGGAGCCCCCCTCTGCTCAGGACACCTCTGCCCAATGCAGGCCATCAGAGGAGCGCTAACCTTGGTCTTCATCGTGCTGTTCACCAGCCCTTTGTGGCTGATGCATTCCCTGCTTTGCCCCAGAGTTGCTGACTTTCGCTTCCTTGTTTCCCTAGCATTCTGTTTGACATTTATCATATTATCTCATTATGAATTGTTTATTTGTCTCTCTCCTCTGCTTGCCTGTGGATTTTTCATGGGTAATGATTCTTCTTTCACTTGTGTGTCTTCAGTGTCTAGTATAATACCTAGCACATGGTAGGCCTTCAGATTTAAGGGACTCCATTCTCATATCCTGCCTGTCTTTTATTTCAACTATGAAGCCCTCAAAAGCCTAGTTTTCACAAAGTGACTTCATTCATCACACAAGATCCAGCTCTAGTGTAACCTCCAGAATCTCTTCCCTGATGCTATGCAGTCTCCTGATTCTCTGTCAGTGAACTTCCAGGGTTCTTACTTTATACTCTACCATCCGATCTCTATTTACCATCTCTTTGCTTGTACATAGAGGTGGCACCTTGGAGGAACTAGAGAAAAAATAAACATCTGTGTGTTTTAAAATTCAATATCCTTTTTCTTTTTCTTTGCATGTTCAATCATGTTCGAATCCTTGTGACCCCACAGATTATAGCCCATCGGGCTCCTCTATCCATGGGGTTTTCCAGGCAGTAATACTGAAGTGGGTGGCCATTTCCTTCCCCAGGGCATCTTCCCAGCCCAGAGATCAAACCCGTGTCTCCTGCTTTCCAGGTGGATTCTTTACCACTGACCCACCAGGGAAGTCCTTGATTTAATTGGATTATTGAAAATAAAATGTGAGCCTGTTGCCTGGATGCTGTTTGTCTTAGTCTGCCAGGGCTGCCACAACACATCCTACAGACTTGGTGACTTCAACAACAAAAAAGTATTTTCTCAGAGTTCTGGAGACTACAAGTCCAAGATCAAGTTGTCAGCAAGTCCTTGTCTCCTGAGGCCTGTCTCCTCGTATGCTTTGCATACACATGGCCCTTCCTCTGTGTGTGCACATCTCTGCTGTTTCCTTACATGTCCTGATGTCCCTTTTTATAAAGGCATCTGTCAGATTGGATTAAGGTTGACTCCAATGGCCTCATTTTAACATAATTGCCTCTTTATCTGCATTATCTCCAAACACAGTCACTTCCGAGGTGCTGGTGGTTAGAGCTTCAACATTAAATTTTTGGAAGTGACACAATTCAGTCCATAACGCTCTAATGTCCAGCTCAAAGCTTAGACCTAGGATTGCCAACTAGAAGGAAACCCCAAGCTTGAAACTCAGGACCTTACAGGCTCTCCAGCCAGTGCCACAAGGGATAAAATGCAGATTGTCCATGTGAAGCCTTATGCTTTGTCATATCTCAGGAGTAAGAAGAGCTTGGGGAGACATAGGCTGTGGAGAAGGGGAGACGTTAGAAAAAGGCCCCTAGCCAACTCTATGGCACAACACTGGACAGAAGGAAACACCACTACTGACTGCTCAGATAATGGGGCTGACTTGGGCCATTGTGAGATTTTTGAACTGGCTGGCAAGAAACTGAATGTGGAGAGACACATTCAGATGGAGCATAGCATGGCATTCAGAGAAAATTTCTATATTGAGAGGAGGTGATTATATAATTCTATGAACATTTATTTCTCACTGTTCCTTGAGCACATGCAAACTTAAGATGTTTCAGACTTTGGAATATCTATTATTTGAAATTTCCTTTGCTCATTTAGGACTGGGGACACTGAGGGTCAACATGGGGAGGTACAAAGTTGGATTAAGACACTATTCACCAGAGATAACTGCCTAGTAGATAAAGCCTGTTCATAAATTAGATCAAATGATATAACCCCTGGAAGTCCTCTGTGGAGTGTATAGCACTGAATAAAGGCAGGTTGTTCTCATCAATCACTGCATCACAGCACTTGGCGATGCCAGGGAGACAGAGACACAGGGTAATGAGAGACAGGAGACGACTTCATCTCTGTTAGCATCTGGCACTGCTGGGCCAGAGAAGCCACAATAAATACACGCTGACAGGTGCCACTAGGGCCAGGAAAGTCTGTCTTCTCCAGTCCTGGACTTGAAGGAGAAGATCATGCTACTTCCTTCTTGCTTTCCCTCTTTTCTTTTAGATGATGTTCGTGTCCATGCTCAGTTGGTAAGTGGTGACCAACTCTTTGTGACCCCATGGACTGCAGCCTGCCAGGCTCCTCTGTCCCTGGAATTTCTCAGGCAAGAGTATTAGAGTAGGTTGCCATTTCCTTCTCCAGGGGATCTTCATGAACCAGGGATCAAACCCACATCTTCTGCACTGGCAGGTGGATTCTTTGATTCCCTAAGTCATCAAGGAAGGCCCTCTTTTAGATGTTACCCATTATCTAATGCCAGCCATGCCATGAGGTAAGATAAGAACTTGGTCCAATCCCAGCCCTACCACTTGCCAATAACCTCAAAGGAGCATTGCTAGCCATGGTCCTGGGTCTTAATTTCCTCAGTTGTGGATGGACCTCATGTTTTCTATTAAGTCCATGTGTACAATACATGTAATCATTGTATGTAAATATAATAATTGTATGCATAGCACACAGCACAGTTCTCCACACAAAGTAAATGATAACTTTAGGTTTCCTCTCTTTGCAGAGCAACTCCTGGTGTGATTGTGTGTGTGTGTGAGTGTGTGTGTGTGTGTGTATGTAGAAAGGGAACTAGTTAAAGTGATTGGAGAAGTGAAGAAGTCATTTTTAAGCCAAATTCTTAATGACACTTGCATTTAGAATGTCACACTTTTCACTTTTCAGGTGAAATTAGGAAATAAAATTATTTTAGATGAAAAAATATTTGCCATGAAGAAATTTCCAAATAAATTCTAATTTTAAACTCTTCACACTATAAACACTAATTTGAACCAAAAGTAAATTAATCACTTCAGCTAATAAAACCAACATACTCCCAGTAAAATGATAGTTAAGATTTTCTGAAATCCCTCAAACTGTTAGACACTGGATTAGTAACAGCAGGCCTTTCTTATTTCATAGTCAAGTTCCCTGGTGCCCACTTACATTCTCCCTCACAGACAAACATGAAGAAATCTCTAGAGACCACAAATAGAGAGGTAACGGGTAACGGTGACAAATAAATGCTGAGTGCTTGGCAAGGGGGCATTTGCCCAGACCCGATCTCTAGAGTCTTGAGTTTTAATTGCTTCAGAACCACAGAGGATAAAAAATTAGAACAGAGGACTCCTACATATAACAGAGAACTTCAAAGACTATATGTTAAAGGATATTTTAGGGGACAAAAAGAGCCTGCCAACAAAGGAAAGTTATAAGGAGAGTCATTTGTTTATTGGGAAAAATCTCTCAATGACAGTTTGTAACCACAGGCCATACCTTAAGCAGGTATGGGAGTCTGAAATTACACTGCAAGGTTTGTGAAATTTCAAACACAAAATGTATTAAAAGTAATCGTGTGTTTACGGTGCCTTAGGGCTCCCAATGATTGTGTAAATGCAAATTCCCCTTGGAGAATCTAAGCTGCCAAAATTGAGAAAAATTTAAACAGCAGAATTAGATACCAGAGACTTCATGTTTGGGGGGCTAGAACAGAATATGGCTTAAGATATTTGAAGAAATAAAATATGGAACCAAAACACGATACTGGAATATGACTATCAAAAAAGGTTCAAAGTGTTTGAAAAGACCTATAGGTACTCCCAGAAGTGAAAGAATAAACATTTAACCCTGCTCTCCCTGCCAAACAAAGAAGAATGCCTTCCATATTTGGGTTCAAGAGCAGATTAGCAACAGGTAAAGAGAGACTTAGCTCATTATAAGATATATCTGAAGAAATTATACAGAATGCAGCACAAATGAAAACAAAGAGATGACAAAGTTAAGAGACATGAACAATAAAATGACAAGGACTAACATTTAGTAGGAGACTCAGCAGAGAATAAAGATAATTTCAAAACAGCAGTATAACATTATTTTGCAGGACAGAATGTTCTAGAGATGATTAAACATACATTATCAAATCAGAAAACAAAAACATCCCAAGACAATTAATAAGAATATATACCCAGATACATCATTGAGATACATAATCAGAGAACATTAATTACCAAGAGATTATTAAAAGGAGCTTACTCCTTGGAAGGAAAGTCATGGCCAAACTAGATAGCATATTATAAAGCAGAGACATTACTTTGCCAACAAAGATCTGTCTAGTCAAGGCTATGGTTTTTCCAGTAGTCATGTATGGATATAAGAGTTAGACAGTGAAAAAGGCTGAGCGCTAAAAAATGGAAGCTTTTGAACTGTGGTGTTGGAGAAGACTCTTGAGAGTCCCTTGGACTGCAAGGAGATCCAACCAGTCCATCCTAAGGGAGATCAGTCCAGGGTGTTCATTGGAAGGACTGATGTTGAAGCTGAAACTCCAATACTTTGGCCACCTCATGCGAAGAGTTGACTCATTGGAAGAGACTCTGATGCTGGGAAGGATTGAGGGCAGGAGGAGAAGGGGATGACAGAGGATGAGATGTCTGGATGGCATCACCGACTTGATGTACATGGGTTTGGGTAGACTCCTGGAGTTGGTGATGGACAGGGAGGCCTGGTGTGCTGCAGTTCATGGGGCCACAAAGAATCAGACACGACTGAGCAACTGAACTGATACTGAACTTATATTAAAAGTAGAGAGGGAGAAAATAAAAGGGCATAGTAACAACAATTAGATTAACATCAGGCTTAATAGCAACAATGGAAGCCAGAAGACAGAAGGATATCTCAGAATTGAAGGGAATTCTATAATCAGTAAACCTAGTTCAGAAAAGAGTTAAATAATGATGTTTTATAAAATAAACAATAATACAGAGTGCCCACTAACATAGGTCACTCTCTATTATTACTCAGTTCGATTTAGTTCATTCACTCAGTCGTATCTGACTCTTTATGACCCCATGAACTGCGGCATGCCAGGCCTCCCTGTCCATCACCAACTCTTGGAGTCCACCCAAACCCATGTCCATCAAGTTGGTGATACATCCAGCCATCTCATCCTCTGTCGTCCCCTTCTCCTCCTGCCCCCAATCCTTCCCAGCATCAGGGTCTCTTCCAATGAGTCAACTCTTCGCATGAGGTGGCCAAAGTATTGGAGTTTCAGCTTCAACATCAGTCCTTCCAATGAACACCCAGGACTGATCTCCTTTAGGATGGACTGGTTGGATCTCCTTGCAGTCCAGGGGACTCTCAAGAGTCTTCTCCAACACCACAGCTCAAAAGCTTCAATTCTTCGGCGCTCAGCATTTTTCACTGTCCAACTCTCACATCCATACATGACTACTGGAAAAACCATAGCCTAGATGACCTTTGTTGGCAAAGTAATGTCTCTGCTTTTCAATATGCTATCTAAGGTGGGCCATGACTTTCCTCCCAAGGAGTAAGTGTGTTTTGATTTCATGGTTGCAGTCACCATCTACAGTGAATTTGGAGCCCCCCAAAATAAAGTCTGACACTGTTTCCCCATCTATTTCCCATGAAGTGATGGGACCAGATGCCATGATCTTAGTTTTCTTAAAGTTGAGCCTTAAGCCAACTTTTTCACTCTCTTCTTTTCCTTTCATCAAGAGGCTTTTTAGTTCCTCTTCACTTTCTGCCATAAGGGTGGTGTCATCTGCATATCTGGGGTTATTATTACTTGAGAAACTTAAAATGTATTCTAAGTAGATCATCAATTCTAGAGGAAATATTTGAGATGTAAAACATAGTGATCAGTGAGTCAATAATTATACATGTGTGCATAATAAATAAACACTAATTGTGTAAATAATAAAATATATAACTTACTGGTTAAAAAATAGATAAAACTAGAATATAAAACAATGATCATGTGGGAGGCAGGAAGTCTTTCTGACCATCCAAAAGTGTATGTATACGTTAAAAGCAATATCAAGTTTGTTTTAGAAGAAAGAAATTGCTTATACGAAATTGTAAAGAAAGCAATTTAAAGGACAGAAATATGGTAAAAATCTGTTAGAACAGTAGAAGGAAAAATAAGATAATACATCTAAGGAGAAAACCATGAAGCATTTAAAGACAAAAATTATGTAATGTAAATAAAAATGTATCGGTAACCACAATTTATGGAAATATTTAAGCTTATTAGTTAGCTTAAATTGTCAACATGAATTCACAAAGGTGAAACCCAGCCACATGACAGTACTTATCTAAGATACATCTAAAATGTTAAGTAAGAGAAGTGACATCAGCATCATGGCAACATAAGACATACCTCCTTTTGTTCCCACTAAACAACTAATTAGGCATCAGTTCACAAATACAAGTATCTTCGTGGGAGTTATAGGAATGAGTAGCATATGCCAAAAGAACCCAAGTGGAAGCTCACCCATCAGTGCACTGGGTAATAGGCAAAGATACCAAATTCAATACAAGCTACAGAAAAAACAGGAGCTTATAAACAAGCCACAGCATCTCTCAGTCCTGGCTGGGGAAAACCAAGAAATGTGCTGACCTGGGCATACACTCGTATCTAAGAGGGACTTTGTAGAAGCCCAGCCTTCCCAAGTAAAAACCACAAGTCTGGACACATTGAATATGGTAAAGAAAGTTTGCTGGCACCATTTCCCCCTCAAGGATGCACTGAACAGGGCCGAACTAGCCTGCAGCAACCTCTCCCATGTGGGAAAAAGAAAATAGTGAGTGAGTCCTTGATTACCCTTTTATTTGAGATGCTGCTGTATAAGCCTCTTCCTCTCCCACAACAACCAGAGTATTGACGTGAGATTTCCATGACTGCTGAGAGGGTGGATTTTGAGAAACAGGCAGAAACAATTATCAAATGGCATTTTAGGAATGGGGCTCCTACTGACTGTTTTACAACTCCAGCAGAAGCCTGCCCATGAACCATAGGGGGAACTTCATTAGAAGATACCTCCAGGAGGCCCACAGACACCCCAGAGCCCTGAGCGCAAACCTATACTTCCCTGACACTCTATGACCAGCTCTGCTCTAGTGCAGCACTGAGAGTGGCTGTGGTAAATAGGGAGTCCCCTCAGAAAACAGGCCAGGGGCTCTGGGCAAGGGAGAAACCACAAACATGAGCTGTAGCACCACCTCAGGAAAATCAAAGAAAGGTTAGCCAGTCCAGTAAGAGTTAAGAACCAGAGGAAGGATTCTTCCACAGGAGGGACTGAGAAAAGTGGAATGAGTGAACCTACACAAAGTCAGAGAAAACCCAGAAAATAATAGTATATAAATGTAACAAACTGACATGTTGTAACCTTCAATTTACACAGTGCTGTATACCAATTATATCTCAAAAATAAATAAGCAAATGCATAAATAACATTGTTCTCAATGGGGAAAAAAAGCCAATTATCAAGACTGAACTTTTATCTAAGTAAAAGATGGAAGCAGATTTATCAGGTAAACACTAAACAAAAGAATGATGGTAGCACAATATTAATTACAGACAAGACAAAATAGACTTTAACTAAAAAGAATTATTAAGGATGAAGATGCTGACAGAATTTAAAAAAATTAAATCAATAGGAAGGCAGTGATTTGAGATGGCCAATGATGTGGCCTCATGTTATATAAAGCATACACAAATCTAATATTAATTGAAATGCATTAACAAATTGATAGATCTACAAACAAGGTGGCAGATTTTACAAAATGTCTCTCATTAATTGGCCTTCCCAGGTAGCGCTAGTGGTAAAGAACCTGTCTGCCAAACAGGAGATGTAAAAGACATGAATTTGGTCTCTGAGTCAGGAAGATCCCCTGGAGAAGGAAATGACAACTCACTCCTGTATTCTTGCCTGGAGAATGCAATAGAAAGAGGAGCCTGGCAGGCTATAGTCCACAGGGTCAGAGAGTCAGACATGACTGAAGTGACTTAGCACACACGCATACTCTCATTAACTGACATATAGTTCATACAAACCTCAGTAAGATTATAGAAGATTTGAACAATAAAAGTGTTAAAACATGATCTAATGACTATAGTCCAAAGAATGACAAAACATACTTTTCTCATAGATTATTTTTTTTAAATGACCATTTATTAGGCTATTGTGTGATCTTAATTATTTTCAAGAAGATGTTATCATATGACCCATGTATTCTGAAAATATTAAAATTAAATCAGAAATTATGTTTTAAAATATTACTTAAACCATTTGAAGATAATAAAACTGAATCAAAATGAAATTGGAGAACATTTTAAATTTCTGTAATTAATACTGAAAATCACATGCATCAAAACTTCTAAGACACAGTAGAAGTATCATTTTGAAAAAGAAAATCACAAGTTTGGTTTTTTAAATTAGAAGAAAAGCTGAAAAGTCATGAGTTAAACACATTTAAATTTTTTTAAATAAAAAAACAAAATACAAATAATAAGAAAGACCAAAATTAATTAAACAGAAAGAAAAAAAGGGTCAACAAAGTCAAAATGTTACTAGAATAAAATAGACAAATTTTATAAAGATTTATCATGGAAAAAGGAAGATATAGATAATATGCAGAATTTAAAAATGGAATATAAAGATAGAAGAGAGATAAATAAGACAGAATATTATAAAAAAATTTCAAGAAGTTTTCCAGGCCCAAAGAGATGGCAGGATACCTTAAAAGGATTGAAAAGAAAAAACAAAACAAAACAAAAACCCCCCAAAAAATCCTATACCAAGAATACTCTAGCCAGCAAGGTTATCATTCAAAATTGAAGGAGAGATAAAGAACTTTCCACAAACAAATGCAAAAAGAGTTCATCACAATTAAACTGGTCTTACAAGAAATGTTAAGGGGACTTCTTCAGATGAAAAAGAAAAGGTCATAAATAAAAACAAGAAAATTATGAAAGAAAAATCCCACTGGGAAAGGTGAACTCTACCTATAAAGTTGAAAAGACAAAATTAAAAAGGTAAAAGTAAAATCATTTGTACCTAAAACAATTAGTTAAGTGATATAAAAAAGTAAAATACACAAAATATGGTGTGAAAAAACATTTAATATGATGGAGGATAGTTGAGTGTGCTTTTAGAATACACTCAAACATAAACGATAGCTTAAACTATATGCTTGCCTCAGTTTATTTATATATATTCATGTATTTATATGGACATGTGAAAGAATAAAAGCCTCAGTGTAAAAAAGTAAAATTTATACCTTTCAGAGAAAATGTAAGGGAGTATCATTTTTACCTCAAAGTTTGAAATATTTACTAAACCAAGCACATGACCTATGTAAACCAGAGAACAAGATTTGGTAAAATTTAACTACAATTAATACAAATAAACATTTATTGAAAGAGCGTATTGAAAGCCATAAGCTAATTATCTAGAATGCAAAAAGGTATAAAAAAAAATCAAATAGTCAAAAACTCAAATATCAAAATCAATTTATTGAGTGAAACAATTCAAAAAACTGTGGCAAAAAATATGCAAAATCAGTTCTCAAGAGAAATATGCAAAAAAAACAAAGAAAAAGGATTTTAAACCTCAATGATAAACTGAAAGGCCAATTAAATCTTTGAAATGCATTACATATATAAGATACATCAATAAAGCCTGATATTACCAGATGGTGAAAATATAGTATAACAAGAACTTGTACACAACAATTAAATTCTGCGGTATACACTCTAGATGCAGAAACACTCACTGGCTTACGTAAGTCATATAGAAGAAGAGTGTTCAGTACTTGATAATAGAGAAACAAACAAACAAGAAAAAACAGAACTAAAAGAAAGCTATAAAAGACATAAAAAAAGACAACTACTCTAAGAATGAAAAGATGAATTATGGTAAATTTATTTAATGACATAGTACACGGGTATAAAATGACAAAAAATGTTCTGCAGTTGAAATTATTAAGGCCAATGATTTTTATGATCATTGATAGAAAAATAAGCTGTGATAGAATATTATGCAGTGAAGCTCTACGTAATTTTTTAGGGAAAACAAACACATCTATAAATTATCAGAGTAAGAATGTTTCTGGATATATGATCAATGTCTACAAAAACAACTTTATTCCTATATACCACCACCAAATAATTTTAATGCCAAATGTACCATTTCCCACTAACTATAACAACAAATACATAAAATGCCTACATGTACACACATGTGCCATAATCACATTCAAATATGAATGTGTATTACCAACACCAAATACAGGATAGCGTTTTGCTTTAAAGGAAAGGGTAGGTAATATCACCAGGAAATGGCTGAGAAAACTTCAACAACATTGGTGATATTTTATTTCTTTTCTTTTTTTAAAAAATAATTTTCTTTAGGGTAGGGTGCCAAAGAATTGATGCCTTTGAACTGTGGTGCTAGAGAAGACTCCTGAAAGTCCCTTGGACTGCAAGGAGATCAACCCTGAATATTCACTGGACGGACTGAAACTGAAGCTAAAGCTCTGGTATTTTGGTCATCTGATGCAAATAGATGAGTCATTGGAAAATCCCTGATGCTGGGAAAGATAGAGGGCAGAAGGAAAACAAGGCATCAGAGGATGAGATGGCCGGACGCCATCACCCATGCAATGAACATGAACTTGGGCAAACTCTGGGAGATGGTGAGGGACAAGTGAGGCCTGGCGTGCTGCAGTCCATGGGGTTGCGAAGAGGTGGACACGATTGTGTAACTGAACAACAACATAGTTGCTTTACAACGTGTGAGCCTCTACTGTGTGGCAGAATGAACCAGCCATGCATAGACACGTAACCCCTTCCTTTAGGGTGACCTGCCTACTCAGGTCAGGACAGTGCATTAAGTCTGAGTTCCCTGTGCTCTATGGTAGGTTCCCATTAGCTATCTATTCCATACGTAGCATCAGTAGTGTATATATGTTAATCCCAACCTCCCAATTCCTTCCACTCCTCTTTCCCCCTTGGTATCCATACAAAAGGGGGCTCAGAGAAGGAAGTAAATCAGGAAGAGAAAAACAAGTATCAGATATTAACACATATATGTGGAATCTAGAAACATGGTATAGATGTTCTTATTTGCAAAGCAGAAATAGAGACACAGGCATAGACAGCAAATGTAATGGATACCATTTTATTTCTAAAGGGAGTGGTCTTTGCTTTATTATTCATTATATAATTTTTGATTGCCTTGACCATAATGTTCATTCAGATTTTTCCAACAGAGGCTATGGAAAACCTGAGTGAACTGTTTGATCAATCCAATATATCTTTAACAATGCATAATATATTTTTTAAATGCCTGAAAGATCTGCTTCATGTCTATGTCTAAGGCAAGAGATAAGGAAAGTCAGTTTTTAAATTTCCCTTTCAGGTTTTCATTCTAAGCCTTCCTTCCTTAGTAGGCCAGAGGGGCAGGTCTAATAATAAAGTTAATATATGCTCTGGAAGAGGAAGCAAACATCAGAGATTCCAAGTGATATCATTTTAGGTTGCTGAGGTTCTTCCCACTAGTCACATTTTTGTTCATCAAATCCTTAACTTCCCTTGATTTTCCTTTAGGAAATCTTTCAAGGATGGAAGCAAATTTTCCTTTCCTTGAATGACATTATGGTTTTCGGTCATTGTTTTTTTTCTCTATGACTTCCTATCTTTGATCACATTATTCATGCACATGCCTTTTCTCCCCTCCTCATCTCCTTCAGCATACAGTCTGTCAATAAGCATCAGCTGAAAGCAGGGGACCATGTAGTATAGGAAGAAAACAGGCTACAGGAGTCAGGTGGACTAGACTCCACTTCTTCCTGCAGCTGTAGACCTCACGGGCTTTGCTGTCAGGGGCGTGACTTTACCTCTGTGAGTCTCATTCTCTCAAATGAAAAGTGGAGACAGTAATAGCCAAAATCTCAAGAGTTTGTGCCGTGAGGATTATTAAATGCCAATTTCAGTGCCTGACCCAGAGCAGGCACCCAATAAACTTCACTTCTGTCAACCTTTCTTTTAGTTTGAAAGATCTCAAAGTTGCTAATAATGAGAGTTGTATCAATGCCAGGCTCATGGAAAATGCAGGTTTAGTGGTAATCTCTCTACACAGTGAGTCTAATTGCTTTTGAATAAGCAGCCACATTACTTGGAAGGTAATGAGGGATTATAGATGATGATTTAATACACTGAGCATTCACACTTAGCAGTAAGATAGAACTCTGCCAAGGGGGCTGATGTTCAGGAACAGGTAAAATTCAGTTCATGAAAGTTCCTAAGGTCCCTGGCAAATATATATATATATATATTTTAATGTTCATTCCTTCAGGGCAGAAGTCAAACACACCCCTAGATCATAGGGCCAATTTCCTGCCTCTGCAGTGTCATTCATTTACAAAATAAGCCTTAATTAATACAAAAATAAATAACTCTCTACCATTTCCAACAGATACAAAAGCATTTTTGAAATTTGATGGTTTTCCTGTGTTTCACTGAAAATGGGACTGTTCCTCTTTTAAATCACACATTCCTGATGGAGGTAAACATGTCTTTCTTGCTGGAGGGTTCCTACAGGAAAGCCACCTGAAGTTGACATTACATATTAATCTGATAGTACACATTTGCCCCTTCCTCCCAGGACAACTATCCAGTGATTTAATGATGTGGGCAGGGCCCCCTTGAGTTTTTCTTCTCCAGGCAAAATATGCCTTCCTTTTTAAAACTACTGTTCAAGGTAACCTTTTGTCTGCTACTACTAATGACATAAATAATATATTCAAATAACATGTTTGAAACAATATTCTAGAAGCACTCAGACCTCATAGAACAAGATGATAACCTCCCTTATTATTTATACCAAACTTCTATTAATGAAGCCTAAGACTGTCGTAGAGTCTTTGGTGACACTGTTCCACTTCTAATTAAATACTAAGCTTAGCAGAAGCTAAAATCCACACTTCTTCACATGGCCTGCTACTGAGCAGTGTCTGCTTCTGCTCTACTCACACAGTTCATTAGCTCGACAGGCTTTTATCCAGTGCAAACCCAGTGCCAGGTATGATGCTAGCTGTGGGAGATACAATCAAAATATAGTCCAAACTTGCAATATGTTCTCAGTCTAGTCAGGGCAACAGACAATTAAACACAGGCCCATACATCCCACGATCATTATTTTAAGAGATTTCCAGAGGAGAAGACTTTGGAAAACCTGGTAGGGCTTCCCAAATGAAGTGGCATTGAAGAAGGAATGGGTATTAGTTGGACCAGGAGGGTGGAGCCAAAGCAGAGAGAGTCTAAGCTTCCTCACAGAGACCAACTGGCTTCCAAGGATGAGCATCCCGAGAGATATTCATGCAGCATTGCTTCAGCCAAAGCCAACAGAAGGGAAAATCAGAAAGGCCCATCCATGTAAAAAGGGAAGGACTCCACTTCTTCATGGAATATTGGCAAGGTTTTAGAAGAGCAGGTACTTAGAAAATATAATCTGCCACTTATACAATGCGTTACAGCTGAAGCACAGAGTATGAGAGGCTGGGGAAAGGCTGGAGATGAGACATGAGATTGTTAGGCTTTCGCTTTTGCTCCAATCCCCATTTCTCATCAATTCATGTCTCCATTTCCTTTCTCTGGTACTGTGTTTTCTACTAAACATTAGAGGCAACCTGGAGAAACAAGACTTTAACATCTTGGGAAATGTGCTTCTATGTACAAGTACGGGGCCTCCCAGATGGTGCTGGTGTTAAAGAATCCACCATCCAGTGAAGGAGACTTAAGAGACACAGGTGCAATCCCTGAGTCCAGAAGACCCCCTGGAGGAGGTCGTGGTGATCCACTCCAGTATTCTTGCCGGAGAATCCCACGGACAGGAGAGCCTGGAGGGCTAAAGCCCATAGGGTCACAGAGAGTCTGGCATGGCTGAAGCAATTTAGCATGCACACATGTACAAGCAATATAATGCTTTGGTCTGTTAAAGGTTACCAGGATGGAGGTGGGTATATTTGTTGATAAGGAGAATAGGCCTAGTGGATTATATATATGAAGAACTGAAGGAAAAGGGTTAGTCCTGACCCTAGATCTTAAACAAGCTCTAATACCGCTTTAAAATTTCATTGTCTCATCTGTGAAATTTAGAGAGTAATATGAATGAATCACTATAAAGAAAAAATAATGGGAAAAACATGAGCTATTATTTGTGACTGGCTTCTCAGATCAACCACACAATTTTAAGTCCCATGAGGGCAGGTGCCTCATCTTTCTTTTTTATTCTTGAGTCCCCAGTGCCTACAACAATATTCACCTCATAGAAGAGGCTCGTAGACTTACCAAGTGAACAAATGAAGGAGTTACTGGAATGCTATTCAGTTGTCCGTAACCCAAAAGGACCAAAGTTTGTGTGCATCAGTATGAGGCTGGAGGGCAGAAGGCATTTCTCCAGGGATCATGACAGAATAGGTTACTAGAAGTCAATTAATGTCACAGACTCATCAAATTTGGCTCTCAGACATTGAGTGATCCAACTTCATATATTCAAACTAAATAAAAATAAAATACATATGAGAACCTTCAATTCAGAGACATAATCTGTTGATAAGCCTGTGTTCAGAGTAGTGGAAAATAACAGAAGTGGAACCAGAGTCCATTGCTTCTCATTCCCGTAGAGTGAGGGAGTGTGTGTGTGTGTGTGTGTGTGTGTGTGTAAGAGTTATGATTCTGGATGGTGGTCATCTATCGCTCATTCTGGAGACCCATTGATTTAGCTGGTCCATAATCTAAAGATAAAAATACAGTTGGTAAGGAAATCTTTATAAATGAGAATCACATTTAATGTTATATAAGAATCTTCTGATTTACATATGCAATGGTCTTTTTGAATATTCATTCCCTTCTGCTACCTGGAGGCACTCCTTCAGTCTCCATCTGTGTCCCTTCCTTCAACTTAGTCAGCGTTATTATGGAGGCTACCTACAGAGAGTTCTGATCAGAGCATTAAGAAAAACTTCCCTTAGGAGAAAGATCCCATAGGAGGTGTGAAAAAAACATTGCTAAAGCATATCAACACTTATCGGGAGCTTTATCCTACATTACAGTGAGAATTTACATTGTAAGATTTATTAGAAGAAAGGTAGGAATCTGTCTGACTCTTTTTTAAGAAACTGAAGACAATGGGCTGAGCACCTACAGCAACCTTATGAGGCAGGGATTCTAAATCCCATTTGACAGATAGGAAACTAAGAGTGTTGTTCCTGGACTTATACTCCAGGACTTTGCAGGGCAGGGGTGCTCAATCTTGGGTGCAAAATGGAGTAACTCAATCGACTTAAACATTACTGGGGCTCCACCTTCAGAGATTCTGACTTAATGGATTTAGGGTAACACTGGGATTTTTTTTAAAAGCTCTCCACATGATTTGAACATGCAGTTAACATTAAGAACTACTGGTAGAGAGTAAGGATTCAAGCATTTTTCTATAAAGAGTGAAGAGACGAGAAGTTATAGGCTTTGCAGGTCATAGAACCCCTGTTCCAACTACTCAACTCCGCCATCATAGCACAAAAGCAGCCACAGATATATAAGCAGTTGAGCATGGGTTTGTTCCAACAAAAATTTATGCACAAAGAAAAACAGACAATAATTTGCTGACCCCAGCCTAGACACTAAAGTATCAATTATGGATTGGAAGGGGGAAACATCTAAGGCCAGATGATGCTGTTTTGTAGATGGAGGCTTGAGATGGAGTTTGGGGAGAATAATTAAAACTGAAATAATAATTTTTCTGGGCTTCGCTGGTGGCTCAGACAGTAAAGAATCTGTCTGCAGTGCAGGAGACATGGGTTGGGTTCCTGGGTTGTTAAGAGCCCCCGGAAAAGGAAATGGCAACCCACTCCAGTATTCTTGCCTGGAGAATTCCGTGGACAGAGGAGCCTGGTGGGCTATAGTCCTTGGGGTTCACAGAGTCAGACATGACTAAGCAACTCACACCTACACACACATACAATAATTCTTCTAAAAGTCAATTTCTAAAAACATGCAAAATGTAGATTTCTGGTTTTGTTTGTTTGGGGGGAAGTTCATTTCCCATTTTAAAAAGGTCCACTGTGGCTCATATTCAGATTTTTAAGTGCTAGTGCTGCCTTCTGCTCAAATAGTTTGTATAGATATGTAAACACACGCCCACTTTTATAGCTGATATCTTGAGAGCATTTTACATGGAAGATTCATGGACCACATCACATTTCTGCTCATGTATTTGGAATAAATACTAGGGCATGCATGCTCCTAATCTGTTACCATCATTTTTCAGACTGTTACCTCTGACAAAAAAGAAACTTCAGGAGCAGCCAGGAATTTTGCCTTCCTTGCTAAAAAGGGAAATGCTTTGATTTAGAAGTGTAATTTTGTGTTTTCCCATTTAACTTAGCCATTGGCATGCCTCTGGGCTTGCCAGAATTGGGCCACAGCCTCTGTTTTTTGTATTTTTTTTCCTGTGGCAGAGTTGTAACATTGCCCAGCCCTGTTTAATTTTAGACCCCAAGGTCCAGCCAGGCCTGATCAGTGCAGAGAGAATATTAGGAAGGCTCACATGAGTGGAGGGAGCACTGGACTTGGCTCGTTACCACGTGGTCCCATGAATGCAGGATGAGAGGGGAGAGCTAGGCATAGGTGCATTCATAGCCTCTCAGACTTCTGTCATCTTCAGATGACCTGGGTTCATGGAGTCTCCGCTTTAATACCCTGTCTGCTGCTGTTTCTGTCACTACTTTGGAGCTCTTCAACACTGCACAGGTCCTTGATGATAGTGGAGCTGGGGTCTGATGCTGACATCCAGCTCAGCTGTCTGGGCCTGATCATGATATCAATAGTTAATAGTAACGACACTATCAACCAATACTTTGAGAGGTTTCTATGTACAGATCTTGATCAAAGTATTTCCCTTGTATTACTTTGGGCATTACCGGATACTGCCCCTTGAGAGGCAAAGATACAGCAATCTCTTCTTAAACAACCTTAAATCCTGTCCTTGCATTCCTTGTCATTGTGTGGAGACTTACTTTGATATGATTCCTGGGCAATTTTCCTGTCAATACTCACATAATTAATCTTGGATAACAGCCATCAGATTAAACAGCCTTTACCTTTGGTTATGGGCATCCAATCTAGGTTTAAAATTCCCCATGGATACCACAGAATCCAAAAAGCCACCCCTTTAGGGCATCCAGAGGTAGAGTCTGGCCTGCTGATACTCCAGGCCAATCTAAGCCTAGCTCCTTCTAGCATTTCCTCAATTGGCCTATTTATCATGACCAAAGAGGACACCAAGATAAGACTCCCCACCCAGAATGAGTTCAGAGCCTAACCTGGAAGACAGCTGTGTAAGCACATCATGCTCATCACCAGCATTACCGCCACTCCCAAGGAGAAGGAGTTGAGGATTACCACTCCCAGCGCACAGACAGTCATTATCCCCACTGCCCCCTCACCACCACGGCCACCCCGTCCATCACCCATGCTGCCATCATCACTGCCACTGCACGTCTACTCTTTCTCAGGCAGTAAGAAGTTTCTTTACACTCCCCACAAACCTGACAACTGCCCTCAAGATAAGTAAAATAAGCTCCAGTTTACAGATGCAGAAATTAAGGTTTAGAGCAGGAAGGTGATTTACCTGGGGCCACACAGCTGATAAAGGCAGAGCTGGGATTTAAATCCAATCCTGTTGGACTCCAATGCCCATGCTCTTCTCATAGTAATAACTGGCATCTACATGCTTACTCTGTCTGGGCTTCCCCAGTGGCTCAGATGGTAAAGAATCTGCCTGCAATGCAGGAGACCAGGGTTTGATCCCGGGGTCAGAAGATCCCCTGCAGATGGGAATGGCAACCCACTCCAGTATTCCTGCCCAGAGAATTCCAAGGACAGAGGAGCCTGGCAGGCTACGTTGCTTACTCTATATCAAAGACTATTCTAAGTACATGGATTAACTCACTTAATGCCAACAACACCTACGAAAATTAGGCTGTATTATTTTCCCAGATGCAAGGCAAATAACCCTTCATGGATCATCGCCTTGTCATGGTGTGCCTTAGGGTGTCGTGACATGAGTTGCTTCTTGGCAGGAAACTATGACAAACCTAAACAGTGTGTTAAAAAGCAATGACATCACTTTGCCAATAAAGGTCCATACAGTCAAGGCTATGGTCTTTCCAGTAGTCACATATGGTTGTGAGAGCTGCACCATAAAGAAGGCAGAGTGCCAAATAATTGATGTTTTTGAACTGTGGTACTGGGAAAGACTCTTGAGAGTCTCTTTGACAGCAATGAGATCAAACTGGTCAATATTAAGGGAAATCAACCCTAAATACTCATTGGAAGGACTGATGCTAAAGCTGAAGCTCTAACACTTTGGCTACCTGATGCAAACAGCTGACTCACTGGAAAAGACCCTGATGCTGGGAAGGACGGAAGGCAGAAGAAGAGGGTGACAAAGGATGAGATGGTTAGATGGCATCATCAGTGCAATGGACATGAACTGGGACAAGCTCCAGGAGATGGGGGGTGGGGTGGGGTGGGTGAGACAGGGAAGCCTGGTGTGCTGTAGTCCATGCAATCATGAAGAGTCAGACATGACTTGGTGACTGTACAACACCACCAAGGCAAATAAAGGAAAGTGAAGCACAGAACGATCAGGTTACTGGGCAAAAATCATGATGCTAGTATCCGGCTAGTTTCCAGTGCAGGCTATCGAACTCCAGTGTCCATGCTCCAAAATAGCCTTTACAGATACCATGTGACCTGTGCTAGATATGAAGGGCTGATGAAAGGGTCAGGTGACTCTCAGAGCTGGGGGGGCTCCATAGACCATACCTATCTGAGCTAAGGATTCCAGGACACAGAGATATTTACAAAACAAAGTAGCCCCTGATAGCATTATGGTTTTCTGAGTTGAAAAGAGAGAGCTATTCCTGAGAAAAGGTATTTATGTCCCTTGGTGGCTATCGGTTTACCCAGACTTAGATGCCACTTCTTGTAGTCTAAGGAAAAGAACACTCTAAAAAGACAATATCTTTGTATGCTTTTAAAACAGGTAAAATATAGTTTTCATTTTACCATATTATGAAATCTGTTTTATATTACCACCCCAAGTAACACTGGGACAGTCAGAAAATATTTTAGAATCATAATTTGAATTTTGGGAATTATTACTGAGATTTAGATTTAATCTCCATTTAAGAGTCAAACAAGATGCTTATAAACAAACAGAAAAAAGGACTGCACATTTATTATTAAAGTTAGTAAAGTGGATATTATTTTTACAAAAACTATTCACAAGACTCCTTCCAACTGAGGAAGTTGATTTAGCCTTACTTAGTAATTTGGTGGCTCATGGAATCACAGAACATGAGCCTCCAAGGGGAACTCAGAACTCCCTTACCAGGTGGCATAATGGAGCAGATGAGTGTAGATACTGGTTATTTGATCTTGGCTAAACAGTATGACCTTGACATCTGTCAAATAGGAATAAAAATGTCATAGGATTGATATAAGTGAATAAACAATGTTTGAAAAAAAAAAATTTTTAAAGACATGGATCCCGGGGCTCAGAGAATTCAATTCCTGAAAGTTACCCTTAAGCTGGTGGCAAAAAAAGCACAATGGCTCAGATACACTGACTTCTAGCCCATTGCTCCCATCCTGAGCAATTTCTTCTGTTTATTTAGGAACAGTAGAGGATTCCAAAAGACCATGCCAGAGCCTACATTTCACCAAGTCCTAGGTGACCAAGATGGAGGGGTGGGATCTAAGTGTTTGTCTTCAGTCCACTCAAGGCTTCCCAATGCCCAGAACTCTCTCAAGGGCATTTTACTACCTCTGGTCCCATGACAATTCCACATAGCAAAAGGTGATGCCAAAGCTACAGTTATTACCATTTTATGAGCTTGTTATTCACCCCTTAAGCTCCTTAATATGAAGTGGTGCATTTTAAAAGCACAGCACATACCTAATTGATTCTGCGGTAAAAAGGTTGCTGGACTCCTTGGGTCCTTGCCTTTGAGTCTACGAAGCATTAATGGAGGCAATATAGATTTATGGACTTTGAAGTGGTACAAGACAGCTCAAATTTTTCTTACCGGGGATTGCACAATTGTGTTAATTTCAGTGAACTTTCCGCCTGCTGTCATGAATGATGACCTTTGTTTAAGCTTTGGGTTTTTCTCCTGCAGATGCATCATATAATGTCTAGTTCTAAGAAACCGAAGATTTCTACTTCATGCAATGGGGTAACACACACTTGCGCTCTGACTCTTCGGATTCCCAACTTTCACCTACAGAAGTTTTGCAAATGACTTTTCTGAGCTTTTGTGAAACGTCTCCTTGTTTGAAAATAGCTCCACCCTGAATGTTGGGAAGCTGTGTCCTAGTTATGTGGGACCTCCTCAGTGTCTCTCCTCTGATCCACAAAATGGAAACAATAGCATTTTCCTGTAGGGCTCATAGGACTGTCGTGAGAGCCTGATGAATATTAGAACTCACATTCCTTTATCTCATTCCCATGATATTTATTGAAATGTTACTTAGAAATAGGTTAATGATGCTCGGGGCTGGTGCATCGAGATTTCCTGGGGGGAGGGAGGAGGAAGGGAGGAGGGAGGGGGGTTCTGGAGGGGGAGCATATGTAAACCCATGGTGATATCATGGCATTGTATGGCAAAAAGAATAAAAGGGGAAAAAAAAAGAAATAGGTTAATGGAAAGTGGTTTAAGAAAGGCCAAGAAGGGCACAAATTAAAATGGTGCAGTAGGACAACATGGAACTCACATCCTCCACAAATACATCAAACACATGTCTACATATGGAATGGTACTGAAAACTAACTGCAGAGTAATATAAAGACTTTCACACAGCTAAGGATACAAGAAAGATATGGACAGAACCAGTTAGAAAGGGAAGAGAAGTAATCAGTTTGGGACCTGTGCCCCAGGGAGGGGAACTAGAGGAAAGAGATGACACAGGCAGAGATTTTCCCTGAAGAATGACGGGTGTGAGCCATATGTTGAGTGCCCCAGACTTGGCATTCAACACAGAGAAGATGCGCCCCCTTGGCTGCTTCCAGGGCCAGAGGGCCTACCAGGAGGCCTTTGGGAAGCCTGCACGCTGCTCACAAGGAGCGCGTGAACACTTCCTTGCTCTGGAAGCAGGGCAGGGAGCACGGATTGAAACCAAGCTGCTGGCTCAATGGTTGCCGGCAACCAACCTGACCCAAAACTCCAGTCTGAGCTGAATGAATGTTCCAGCAACAGAGCAAGGGCTGCCATGTCAGAGGGAAAAGCTCAGCTGTAAGATGCTGGGGTACCTCAAACCCTAAACAGCATCTGAGCAGAGAGGGGGCACCCGTTACTGGCGCCTGCAGGGGCGGCACACCAGAGGAAGACCAGACTTCGGTGAGGGCAAGACCGCCACAACCTGGGCCGAGGGTTTGCCGGCGGCCCGCCCCAGCCCCTCTCGCTTTAGTACTGCTCTCTTCCGGGCCCGAGGGTGTTGGTGCAGGCAGAGCACACACTGATGGGGAGCTGAGTCAGTCTGGACTCCCTCAGTGCTCCTGCTCCGGCGACTGGAGAGCAGAGCCCGCCCCTGAGCCGCCCCACCTCACGCCTCATCCCGGCCCCACCTCGCCCTTCTCCAGCCCCACCTCCTACCGAGGTGAGAGCTGCCGGCACACCTTGAGAGAAGCGCTGGGTTGTGTCAGATCCGGCTCTCACACCAAAACCCCGGGGGCACACGCAGACTGAACAGGGATGATCCCAGGGAAGGACACCACTTCAAGACTTCCGCAGGTAAATGTGCCTACTTCCACAGAGACAGAGAAAGAAAAGGAGAAGACAAAGGCATCTGTTTGAATTGAAAGAGCAAGAGAAAACCCCTGGAAAAAAAAAAAAAACAAACAACTAATGATACGTAAATATACAACTTGCTCATTCAAAGCATTAGTGATAAGAAGGATCACTGAACGAAGGAAAAGAATAGATTAACACAGTGATAATTTTAACAAGGAACTAGGAAAAATAAAAAACAGAACTGAAGATTACAATAACTGAAGTGAAAAACGCATTTAAAAGGATTGAATAGGTGATACAGAAAAGTACATAGGTGATCTAGAAGACAAAATAATAGAAATCACTCAGTCAGAACAGTGATAAGAAAGTTCAAAAAAAGTAAAAACAGTTTAAGGGATCTTTGGGATAACATTGAGAATACCCACATTCATATTACAGGGATCCTAGGAGGAGAAGAGAGAAAAAAGGGGGTTGAAAATGTATTTAATGAAATTATGGCTGAAAACTTCCCAAGCCTGAAGAAGGAAACAGATATCCAAGTACAAGAAGCACAGATGGTCCCATATAAGGTGAAACCAAGCAGATGCATACCAAGACATATCATAGTTAACTGGCAAAATTAAAAAATAAAGAGAATTCTTATGGTAACAAGAGAAAAACAAAGTCATATACAAGGGAATTTCCCCTATGGCTAACAAGTGACTTTTCTGCAGAAAATCTGCAGGCCATAAGAGAGTGGCATGATATATTTAAATTATTTAAAGGGGTGGGGGTTGTGAAACTGCAAGCTAGGACGCTATACTCAGCAAATTTATCATCTAAAATTGAAGGAGAGATAAAGAACTTCTCAGACAAGCAAAAACTGAGAGTTCATCACTACTAAACTGACTCTAAAAGAAATGTTAAAGGGTCCTCAGGGGAAAAGGAAAAGCTACAGGAAGTATCTATCTATAGTAAAGGCTGAGGATTAAGTGCTGAAATAACCTAGTAGACAGGACTGAGCACACATACTCAAAGATTAAAAGACTCAGAACTGTAAAATCAGGTGCCACAATAATCAGTAGAGAGATAAGTGAGTAAAAAAGATGTAAGATGACATCAAAACAAAAAGTATAGGGGAAGGGGAAGATGGAAATCTTTGAAGGTCATGTGATGATAAACATTTCCACATAAAATAGAAATTCAGTGTCTTATCTGATGTGGGCAGGTAGAATTCATAGATAGGAGAATGAATGATCCTCTAGGACCTTACTCATCAATCTCCCTAATTTCTTTACTTACAAAATGGTGATAATACTATTTCCTCATAGGCTGGTTTGAGGCTTCAATCTTTTTAAAATGCTCAACATGAAACAGTTTCCTGTCAGCCCCACTACAGCACTCTATAGACATTATACCTTATTATTTCATCTTTGCTCCTGAAATGAGCCCCCTTATCTTTGAGTCCATAGTTTTCCCTCCCTCCCAGATAATTAATTCCTACCAACCCTCCAAACGTAAAAATTGCTCTATAATTTCTTTGTTTTAGAAATGCATTCTTCCTTTCACCACATTCTCTTTCATCTATGACCTGACTTTTTCCTTTTCTAAGATAATTTCGTGAAAGAAATGCCCATATCTTCTATCACCTCATGCTTTCCATCCCAGAAAGACTCCATCTTTACCATCTCTGGGACTTCCCTGGTGGCTCAGATGGTAAAGAATCTGCCTGCAATGTAGGAGACCAAAGTTCTATCCCTGAGTGGGGAAGATCCCCTGGAGAAGGCAAAGGCAACGCATTCAAGCATTCTTGCCTGGAGAATTCCATGGACAGAGGAGCCTGGCGGGCTACAGTCCATGTGGTCATGACTGAGTGATTTTCACTTTTCATCATCACCAGAGCCTATTTATGTCAAGGTTGTCAATCATCCTTGCTGGCCACTTCCTAGTTCTTCTGTCCCTTTTCTTCCCAGCAGTGAGTGACATGCTGATCTCTCTTTAGGGTGAAATATTTCCTTCTCTTGGCTTCACTAATGTCACAATGTGCTGATGTTCTTTCTCTCTCTCCACTCCTTATGCTTAGATTCCTTTGCTGTCCCTGAATGGTGGGCCATCCCAGGCCTCTGTCCTCAGCCCTTTCCTCTGCATCTCTTCTCTCCCTCAGTTCTGTGGCTTTCAATGCCGTGGACCAGCATATCCGTATCACCAGCTCCAGACCTCATTCATGACTCACGAAGCACTTAGAGCGAGACAGACTTCTTACTGTGTCTTAAGAGAAAGTCTGTCTGTTTCACAGCCCTGACTGCGTTTTTCACCTTGTCATTTTCACTCTTCCCTTTGCCCATTACACACATCATGTTGTCTTTTTTTTTTTTTTTTTTCTTATTCCTTGAACACATGCTCCCTCCTGCCATAAGGCCTTTGTGTTGGATGATTCCTGTAATGGAGAGGCTCTTTTTTCAACATTCACATGGCTGCATCTTTTCAAACATTCCCATCTCCAGCCTTTCATGAGTACCTTACCTAAAGTGTTCCCAACAAACTCATTTCACATGACTATACTCAGATTTTCACATAGCTGTTACCACTACTTGATCATTTTTCCTATTTTACCTTGATGGACTGTCTTCCCTTTGCTAAAATGTTAGCCCCATCAGAGTGTTTAGCTTGGTAATTGTTTTATCCCAGGTTTCAGGACACTGCCTGGCAATAGTAAATGCTCAACAAATATTTGTGAGAGGAATGAAGGAACTAATTGATGTTAGTTCTCTTCCTACAAACCCTATAAGCAAATGCTGTTAGAGTCAATAAATAAATAAGAATCACTACACTCATTTTCTGTCAGGAGCCAGTGTTTATAAGATACCCATCCCATGCATTGTACTTGAGTTGCTCCATATGGTCTTTACTTGGGTCACTGGGTTTACTTTGTCCTGAGTTTGTCCTAGTGGAAAATCATCTGAATATCTTTGAAATCTTTGACTTTGTTCCTTTCATGTAGAAGGAAACATAAGCAGCAATTAGCAACTGTCATTAACTATGGCTGCGCTTGGAGGGTTGGCTGCCCCTTTCTAAACTTTGAGTGTCTGGGGTGCTCTTCCTGGGGTGGGGACTAACACACTTTCTGAAGAGGTTATTCTGGAATATCCTGGCACAGAGGGCAAGCTCGTGCTCATGCATGAGCCATCAAGTAGGCATGCTGCGACTGTGAAGTGGACTGAAAAAAGTTCAGGAGGAAGGGTTGCAGAAAATAAAGAGCAAGAGAAACTGATCTGGTCTCACATCTCATCTTGGCTCTTCCTAACTGTATGCTCTTAAACTAGTTACTTTTGAGTTGCAATTTCTTTATCTGTAAAGCAGGCATAATAACATTTACCCCATAGGGCTGTTGTCTCAGCTAAGCTGAAATCAATATTTCATCTGTTTGCATCTAATATATTTTCTAGCACAGTATAGGTGTTCACTCATTAATAACAACAGGGGCATTCTGAGGGCTGACTCATTCAAATAATGATTTTGTTTTCTACGAAACTTTGAATTTTTGTTCAAAACATATTTAAAGATAAAGGGTAAAAAACAAACAAATGAAAACTAAATCCTGAGTAAGGGTCCATATTTAAAATGTCTTGCTTAATTTGTCCTGAATAACTTTGACTTTGCTACCCTTACAGCTTACATGCATGTAACATGCATGAGCCACAGCATGAATGAAGCACTAGACTCTCCCCTGCATGCGTGCTCAGTCATGTCCAACTCTTTGTGATCCTATGGACGGTAGCCCACAAGGCTCCTGTGTCCATGGGATTTTGCAGGCAAGAACACTGGAGTAGGTTGTCATTTCCTTCTCCAAGACTCTCCCTTACAAGGAATATTTCAGTAGTGGCTATTGGGAACAATGCACTATGGGTGAGTCTTTATGTGCAGAAGTATTCCCTTTCAATTCAAACCTGTTAACTTTTTTTCTTTTTTTGGAGCAAATATATTGTACCAGCATCCTACTGACCATTTTTACATGGATTTGCAAGATATTCTATCAGGCAGGCATGAAGATCACAGTGTGACAGATAAGGGAACTGATATTCAGGCTGGTGAGTAACTCACCAAAATAGAGTCATTATATAAATGAGTATCTGTCTACCATCAAGGCTGGTCATCATAGTCTTTGCCTCTTGTGTTTTTGGTCACTTTATTCTTAACCCAGAAATTAAGGCCTCCCTCTGTTATTAGACTTGCCAAGACCATTTCTCTAGTAGTCCCTGGTAACTTGTGGGTGGGTTGGCACATAGAAATATAGTTGGTTACTGACCACTAAATGGTTCATCATAGATGTCACCCTTTCATGAGACATTTTCTCCTACACAAAATCATTCTACTTCTTCAAGCATATTTTGTATATATAGGGAGGATCCCAAAGAAATCATTTCTACCCAAGGACAAATGGTACTTGGCAAAAACATCAATAATTCCCAAAGACTTTTCCTTTACATTTTCTCCATTGGTGGTATTCTTTTGCTCAGATTTGTTTATTTCAAGACCCTCAGTTTCCAGGATATATGCTTCTCACCCTTATTATTTTACCCATACTTAAAGACACAATATCTTCTACCAGAGCTTTGTCAAGTAACATACAAATGCAGAGGGTTCAGCTAAAGATCCCGTGATCCATCTCCAAGAGATAACAGGATCACTATGCTCAGTGCTGCAGAATGCGCTGAAAGCCCTTTGGCAATTGGGTGATGTAAAAGCATCTCCAAGTATAAATAGAAATAGACCTGCCCTCTCTAATTTCAGGTCCCTTTTTAAAGGAAGGGATAGAGAAAGTATCAACCTTACTTTGAAAGATTCCCATTTTCAGATACCATCCATTTCCCTGTAATCACACTTAGTACTTAACTGGCAGATAGAAGGACAGGGCTATTGGGGATCAAATAAGACAAGGCATAGGCAGGAAGCAAAGTGGCCACAGGGCAAAAAGAGAATGAAAGAGGCATACAGGGGAAGATAAGCTAAAATGAGAGGAAAGAGGAAGACAGGTTGATGTTTATTGAGCAACATCAACGTATCAGGAACTGTTTTGGCGATTCTTCCCACCTCTGAAGCAGCTCAGTGAGTCAATATTACTATTCATCTTTTAAATACAAGAAACTGAGATGTAGGCAGCGGGCTTGATGTACCAGAGGTACACTACTAATTAAGGCCAGAGTCTGACCTGAAATTTACTTTTTTATAACTCAGTTCATTCTCCTACTGCACCATGAGGGAAGTCATACTCTGCCCTTGTTCAAGAGAAGGGAACGGAGACTTTTAGTCGTGAAGTGAGTTTGTAAAACACTGGCTTAAATTTAAACAGATTTCTTTATAGTTACCCACAGAGAAGTCTATCAGCACTGTAAGAATTCCATCCTGCTTAAGAACACAGAGCTTGTGAGTCTGAACCCAGCCGTCACTAACGAGCTATGTGACTTTAGATGAGTTACGTTCTCTGGGCTGTGAGTTTCCCATTGGATTACCCTTAGATTCCGCGTGTGTGCAGTATCATCCCCCAACTCTACAGCCATGCATTTTGCTTTTGTTTCTCTTTTCCCAAAGATTAAATTAATCCACAATTCAAATGCAACGTGGCCATATAACCACAGAGTAAGGAATTATCTGCCGTGACATGTGCTGGAACAGAGTGGCGTCTCATGCTGAAGAGCTGACTGCAGCATCACTGTCTAAGCAGTAGCTAGTGAGGTGAGGAAAGAAACTGTCTCTTGTCGTTCGGTGAAATCTTTCTTCTACTCTGTGTCCTCTCTAAATACCCCTGCCTGCTTTACTTACCTGGTAACTCTGGTTACATCTTTCAGGTCTCAACCTCGTCTTCTCCCAGAAAGTCTTCCCTGTCTTCCCCTAGGCTAAGCCAGGGGACACCTGAGCTTCTACCACTTGCACATGTACCACATTTGTGCTGACTGTACACCTTCCTAGCAGAAACAGACCTCATCTGCTTCCCTAGAAAGTCCAAGAAGAGAAAAGACAGGTCTGTCTTGCTTATACGTTCTACCCTTGGCATGTAGAATGGGCCCAGCAAATGTTATAAATTAAATACTAACCACAGATGAACAAACAAGGGAATGTAAGTAACTTGCCCAAGTTAGTGACAACTAAACTGACTTTGAAGTTCACGTGCTCACTAAGTCTCAGTAGCTCCTGACAAAATTGTTAGATTATACAGGTATACTTGCATTTTACCAATCAACCAGCCTATTAGTAAAGCCACACTTATTTACTGAAGTCTACGATTTCTCTGAGAAAAATTTTAAGCTCTAAATTTTTTTAGAGGCAATGTTAAGAAAACTTTTCATCTCAGTCAGTTCATTTGGAACAAAACTGATACCCTTAGTATGAACCTGGTACTGTACTTAAATATTAAATATATTCCTTAGGGACCTGTAGTCAAATGGAAGCATGTGACATGCTGATAGTTTCTGAACAATATTATAATGCTGTAACAGAAGGAGACGTGAAATCCATACTGCTCCTCTGAAAACATGAATGAAAAGGATTACAAAAGTACAAAACTTTAAATAGATCATAATTAATGTGAAGAAGCTAAAGTGAAAAAAACAGCTTGATAATTCGGAAGAAATATACATCTCCTCTCTGTTGGGACCATTTAACTTAAATGCTTTGTACAGTCATAATGATGTCAGACAATCCTATCTTAGTTACTCACAAAATAGATTTTAAAAAACTGAGGTTGGGGGAAGACAATATTTCAAATGGACACAATTTTCAGTCTTTGTATCATCAGTTTCCAGTGAAACTCTCCTATGTTTAGAACAGAATATCAAGTGCTCACTTATGGCACATGGCTTTAAGGCTTTATGGCTGTGCAGCTTAATATACCTTTCTGTGGTTTATTAAACTGTAAGCATCTACTACGCAAGCATCCTTTAATAGCTGAAGCTCTAACTTAGGTTGCGATGGGCAAAGTTTGGGGGAGCCTCTGTGTCTCCATGTTTGTTTTCTTTCCTACAGTCCCCAGGGACTCAGCTTTTCATATATTTATTAACTACTAGTACTTTCTTTAAGAGCTGGTAAAGTATTCTGGAAAGATTGCAGGCTTTAGGATCAGACAGATCTGGGTTTAAATCTTATTTTTGATCATTATTAACTGATTTTGGCATAATGTATTTCTTTGATATTTGGTTTCCTTCCTCTCAATGGGAGGTTCTACATCAATAAGACAAAATGTATAAGTTTCCTGATCATAGTAACTGTTAAAAAATACTAACTACATTCTAGCTGAGGGTTCACAAACAAACATTCATGTGTGCTGACCAATAACTTGAATAAATGAAAGTGGAAAAAAAATAAAATTGCGTCCAACAATGGGAGCTCTGGGAAAGGGGAGGATACAAGAACTTTCTAGAAGAAACAGCTGTTGCTCATCTCTAATTGAGTTATTTTTTAAATGGCAGATGATTTTTTAAATAGTGTCAGTTCAGTTCAGCCGCTCAGTCGTGTCTCACTCCTCGCGACCCCATGAACTGCAGCACACTAGGCCTCCCTGTCCATCACCACCTGTCGCAGGCCACCAAAACCCATGTCCATTGAGTCGGTGATGTCATCCAAACATCTCATCCTCTGTCGTCCCCTTCTCCTCCTGCCCCCAATCCTTCCCAGCATCAGGGTCTTTTCCAATGAGTCAGCTCTTCGCATCAGATGGCCAAAGTACTGGAGCTTCAGCTTCAGCATCAGTCCTTCCAATGAACACCCAGGACTGATCTCCTTTAGGATGGACTGGTTGGATCCCCTTGCAGTCCAAGGGACTCTCAAGAGTCTTCTCCAACACCACAGTTCAAAAGTATCAATTAGTCAGCGCTCAGCTTTCTTTATAGTCCAACTCTCGCATCCATACATGACCGCTGGGAAAAACGTAGTTTTGACTAGACAGACCTTTGTTGGCAAAGTAATGTCTCTGCTTTTTAATATGCTGTCTAGTTTGGTCATAACTTTTCTTCCAGAGAGGAAGTATCTTTTAATTTCATGGCTGCAATCACCATCTACAGTGATTTTGGAGCCCAGAAAAATAAAGTCAACCACTGTTTCCACTGCTTCCCCATCTATTTCCCATGAAGTGATGGGACCAGATGCCATGATCTTAGTTGTTTGATGTTGAGTTTTAAGCCAACTTTTTCACTCTCCTCTTTCACTCTCATCAAGAGGCTCTTTAGTTCCTCTTCACTTTCTGCCATGATGGTGGTGTTATTTGCATATCTGAGGTTATTGATATTTATCCAGGAAACCTTAATTCCAGCTTGTGCTTCTTCCAGCCCAGCGTTTCTCATGATGTACTCTGCATATAAGTTAAATAAGCAGGGTAATAATATACAGCCTTGACCTTGACATACTCCTTTTCCTATTTGGAACCAGTCTGTTGTTCCGTGTCCAGTTCTAACTCTCGCTTCCTGACCTGCATACAGATTTCTCAAGAGGTGGTCTGGTATTCCCATCTCTTTAAGAATTTTCCAGTTTATTGTGATCCACACAGTCAAAGGCTTTGGCATAGTCAATAAAGCACAGATAGTTGTTTTTCTCTTGGTTTTTCAATGATCCAGTGGATGTTGGCAATTTGATCTCTGGTTCCTCTGCCTTTTCTAAAACCAGCTTGAACACATCAGGAAGTTCACGGTTCATATATTGTTGAAGCGTGGCTTGGAGAATTTTGAACATTACTTTATTGTTTGTAATGATGCTTCCTAAGGCCCACTTGACTTCACATTCCAGGAGGTCTGGCTCTAGGTGAGTGATCACACCATTGTGATTATCTGGGTTGTGAAGATCTTTTTTGTACAGCTCTTCTGTGTATTCTTGCCACCTCTTCTTAATATCTTCTACTTCTGTTAGGTCCATACCATCTCTGTCCTTTATTGAGCCTATCTTTGCATAAAATGGTCCCTTGGTGTCTCTAATTTTCTTGAAGAGATCGCTAGTCTTTCTCATTCTGTTGTTTTCCTTTATTTTTTTCCATTGATCAATGAGGAAGGCTTTCTTATCTCTCCTTGCTATTCTTTGGGACTCTGAATTCAAATGGGTATATCTTTCCTTTTCTCCTTTGTTTTGGCATCTGTTCTGTTCACAGCTATTTGTAATGCCTCCTCAGACACCCATTTTGTGTTTTTGCATTTCTTTCTCTTTCTTTTTCATCTTGGTTCCTGTCTCTGTACAATGTCATGAACCTCTGTCCATAGTTCATCAGGCACTCTATCAAGTCTAGTCCTTTAAATCTATTTCTCACTTCCACTGTGTAGTCATAAGGGATTTGATTTAGGTCATACCTGAATGGTCTAGTGGTTTTAAATAGTGTAGATTTCTTCTATTCAACATTAAGCAAAAGGGACCAAAGTTACCATCTACTTGAAACATCTAAATAATCAGACACAATCTAGAATATCTTTCAAGAAACTCAGCATTTAGGAATCACTGGGCAAGGGATCTCTCTGAGAGGTGGTGAGCAAGTGGTGTGAACAATGCCAACTGCCACGCTACTGTCCAGGAAGAGCTTCCAGATACAGCCTGAGAGTCTCTTAGCATCTGGGGGAAGTCACGGTGCCTAGAGTTTACAAAGAAGAGCAGCAATTAAGAGAGCACCAGAGAGAGACACCGAGCTAGCTGCTTGAGAGATCTGCAGAGCGTTCCCCTCAGGTCTTCAGATCAGTCCTGATCAGTACATGAGCATGTGAGAAAACCATCTGAGGAGAGACAAGGAAACACTCAAAAAGATGACAGGAGAAAAATCTCCAAAGATCACAGAGGGCCAAGGATAGTTAATCTTTCTATCAATTCAAGTGGAAAAACTGGTTATCAGGTATAGTATCAATACAACACACCGAAGGTCTTGCCTTAGAAGTAGGACAAAATTAGACCTAGACTGAATGCTTCTTTCATTCTCCCCTAACAAAGTTTAAAAGAAAGGCCCAAACTTGTCAAATTGATTCCATGTGACTTAACTGAATCCCAACACAAAAATTAATAAAAAAGAAATAGACAGCTATAAAGGTATTCCATGGGGCCTCCCCAATGGTTCAGCAGTAAAGAATCTGCTTGCAATGTGGGATATGCAGGAGAAGAAGGTGTGATCCTGACTGGGAAGATCCCCTGAAGAAAGAAATGGCAACTCACTCCAGTATTCTCACCTGAAAAATCGCATAGAAAGAGAATCTGGAGGGCTACAGTCCAAAGGGTCTTAAAGAGTTGAGTATGTCTGAGAGACAGCACACACACAAAAGTATCCAATATTCAACAAGGTGAAATTCCTAACATCCAGCATCTACTTAAAAAAATTATCTGACATGCAGGGGAGGAAACTAAGATGGCGGAGGAATAGGACGGGGAGAACACTCTCTCCCCAATAAATATACCAAAAGAACTTTTAAAGGCCAAGCAAACTCCAAAAAACAGGAACTGAATGCTGGCAGAGGACATCGGGCATCTGGAGAGGCGACCCAGTGCCGACGTGAGGAGGTAGGACAAAAGAAAGAAAAGAAAAAAAAGTAGAGGGAGAGACAAAGAGCTGGGGACGGGTTCCGTCCCGGAAGGGGAGTCTGGAATAAAGAGGAAAAAAAAAAAAAAGAGGAGAAAGGTTTCTGAATACCAGGGAGCATTCTCTCTGGCAGATCTGCGGTGGATCTTGGAGAGCAATATAGCTGAGAGCAGAAGCAGATTAATAGCTAAGCCCTGCAAGGTTCGTCTCTGGCTACAAGCACAGCCGAGAGCAGCAGCACAGCCGAAGCAGACTGCTCCTGCTCAGGGAGGGGCGGGCCGCGGGCTCAGGGAACGGAGCAGCCTGAGGGACCTAACCTTCCAGGAAAAGCTCCCTCTCCCCCCCAGGTCCGGGCACAAAACAAAGGGCGGTGAGGAGTCAACAGAGAGGCTGGGCAGCTGAGGGCTGCGGACTGGCCCAACCCCCGCCTGAGAGCAGTGGGCATAACCCAGCCCCGGGGAGGCTAACCAAGACTTCTGGGGATTCTGGACAGATCGGTGCTGTATACACCTTAGAAGGAGTGCTCAGCTGCACGCCGAGAAAACAGAGCAGCCGGGCCGGGAGAGAGGAGAAGCCCCACTCCCCAACTGCTGGGCGGACGACAGAGAGC